>OZ010786.1:29727101-30096019 GCA_963932465.1 Maratus speciosus
CATGCCTTGGTGCACCCTTTTTTACAGCTACATGAGACAACATGCAGCAAGGATTCAGATGGTGGGTTTTGGTACATTTGAACTGGCTGAAAAAGACCGTCAGACCTGCGAACCCCCCCCCCCCCCATTCTTCAGGGGGCATGTTGTTTCCTAGCCAAGCTTGTACCTGATGATAACATCTTAGGAAATGATGCTGCGCAGCCTCTTGCGTCGGTGGCAGCCTTGCAAGATGAACTTTGCTTTTTGTGGCTGATTTAGCAAATAACTGGAACCTCAAACTGTTCAATGTCTGCGTGGTATCTACGCATCCACTGTATAGTGCAATAAGGAATTTTTCTCCAGCCTTGATGATTTCTTGACGGGTAGACTCTGGTTTATTAAAAACACATGATACTTCCTCAAGCTGCTTATGTTTTTTTAAAGTGTTACAAAACTTTGACTTTCCTTGCCCAAAAAGAGCAGATGTTGTATCGCATCCACTGATTGCATGAGTAAAAAGAACATTGTTGTGATTGTATTTGTAAGAATTGGTTGAAAACCACTTTGTTTCGATGCTTCCTCTTCCTGGTTTTTGGAAAAACAGATTTTTGTGTTGATATCCCAAGCTTGTCATGATCGCGAGAATATCAATATCCTCTCCGACAATTACGATACTTTCAAAGGCTTTGGCTCTTGAAATGACTAAGGTAACAATCATGACATCAGCTTCTTCTTCTGCCTGGTCAACTTGAATTCTGTTATTTTGAGGCTCTGTTTTAAGCAGTGAAATGAAGGGGTTCTTGTTTCTGTCATTGGCTAGAAATTTGTCTTGAGGCACTGTGCTTAACATTTCTGCTGCAACTATGACTTCAGTAGAAGTGTGCATTCTAGATCGACGTGCTCTTTCTGCATTTTTCGTTCCATTCTGTTCTCCCTCAGATGGATGTCCATCGAACACAACTGCGACCTGTGATCCAAAATTTTTCTGAATGTAAGAAATATAACTTTTAACAATAAATTTGAAGGAAACATTTCGAGGCCAAGTTACTTTGTGAAGAAGGTACCCTCCGTCAACAACAAAAAACTTATCTTTTCCAATAAGATCCAGATTGTCTAATGGGATAAAAGCACTGTAAAACGAAGATTTTGTGCCCTTTCTCATCCCTTCGTCGGAGAATAAAGACATCGGATAGGGAACAAGTTCATAAGTTAGTAGATTCTGCACGTCTTCATCACTCTGCTTCATTAAACAAACCCTTTGGAATAGAGTCAATGGATGGACAGAAGTAACTGTAACGTTTCCTAATCTTAAACTACACTGTAAAAAAAATTCCGCAACGTTCCTGGGAAAAAATGGGCAGCTGAGTTGCCCATTATTTCCAAGAAACATTTCTTGAAAATGACTGGTACTTAACTGTATATGTTAAAAACTTTCTACAGAAATGCCAGTAAGTTTCCTGCGAAATACCCGGAATATTTCTGTTGACAGCAAAACATTACTGACATATTCAAGGCTGGAGTAGCACAAGAGCGAAAAATGTCCAGACCAGGGATCGAACCTGGATACTTGGCGTGCCGTGCCAATGCCTTACCTGTTAGGCTATCCGGACCGATACCTGGCTGACATAATTCACTCTGGATGTTCGTTCCCTTCATTATGACATTACTGACATTTCACAGCATGCGGGATCCGCAGACGATTTTTACATTTCCAGTTGACAATTTTCGCTTTATTATCATTATTTGTTAGAATGAAAAAATATTTTGAAATTGACATCAAAATTATTATTTATAATTTACACGAAAAAATAAATTTTCAGTTAAAATTCAATAAAGTAAATATATATGTGATATATTGTTTCTGAGCTTTGCTTAAAATATAAAAATATATAAATGTAAATAATAATTAGAAAAAAAATCTAGACATAAAATATTTTGGATTTTCGTCAGTGATTATGTTAGTTTACAAGTTAGATAAAATACATATAAATTTTCATGAAAAAAAAACCTAAACGTAATTGTATATTTTTTCCGAAAATAAAAAAAAAAAAATTCAAATTTGCAGCAATTCAAAGTGTCAAATATATGTCAAATTTAAATCAAATTGTAATAAAGTGTTAAAATATAAAATTAATTAAAAAAGAAAAAAAAAGTCAAGAGATAGCATCGAGCCCGGGCCGTACGGGTGGCGTGCAAGCTTTCTGCGTCCACACCACGAAAGACACGTTGAGAGCTGCAAACTAATGGGTATTTGAAACGTATGCTAAAACTCGGCATTTAATTTCTGAAAATCTAAGGCCCATTTGAAGAAATCCTTTCACAAGAATAATTAGAGATAAGAACTCTAAAACATACTTTAAATTAATCAAAATAGGTGAGAATCATATTTGATGGTCCCCTGGTTAATGCAGATCCAAATAATAGGTGTATTTTTTTTTACACAGTCTGCTCGTTAAAGATTTCACAGACAAGTACGAGAGATAATCTCTTAGTGATGTCACAGAGGTATTGTATTTTCATCTGAATTATCTTGACAATAGAGACGTAAAGGATTATGTCGTCTATTGATTTATTTGCATTCCATATTGATTTTTTTACATTCATTTAAGGAATTCGTTTTCGACACTCGCGCGCGAGCAACGGATTATAGGGAAAAAAAATAATAAATGGCGGCCGCAGCGTTTTGCTGTTTCCAACTTTTGTTCAGGAACGTTTCAGATAAGAAAACCAGAATTTCACAGGAAAGAGCTAAATTATTCTGAAAACCTGATAAAAGGCGAAACGTTCCTGGATTTTATATGGAAAGTTACCATTTTTTTTTTACAGTGTACTGACAACAGAAGCTAAAGGTACTGAAAGTAAGATTTACTGAAGGTACTGAAAGTAAGTGATTGTAAGAATAAAGATAAATCAGACCATCCTGCAATTTAATAATTAGGAAAATTTTAGCAATGGACACCCTACAAAAATAAATATTTGTATTTAACCTTGTAATCATCGCGCCCGATACAATCACGGACAAATTGCCCGTGAATGTATCAGGCTCAACGTTTAATGGTTAAGCATAAAAGGTGATAATAAATCAAACAAAATATCTAAACTTATGATACAGTTAGACTAAATAAAAATTTCTATAATGTAGATATTTATCTATAATAAGGTAGAGTTCACTTGATCTATTTCAACAGCAAATGCGCACTTAATATTACACAACTCACCCAAGATTTTTGTATTACTGATCTAAAACAAGCCGTTTTTACATTTGATGCGCATATCCATAACTTATTTTTGGCAAAAGGTGAAATTTTAAAGTAAACTGAAAAAGAATATTTTTTAAACTATCAAAAGTGGGATGGGGTAGAAAAATGGAAGAAAACGTTGTGCGGACACATTTAAACGTACACCTAATACCTAAAAAGCGCTATAGACCTAAAAAATACTAAAAACGTATAACGTACGAGAAAAACGTACTATCTGGCAACCCTACCTTCTGCCTAACCTTCTTGAAAATTTGCCTTCTTACTTATTCATCAATAGGTGCATTTCATTTCCACAGTTAGTGATGAAAAGAAATTTTTTTTAGGGATGGGAGGCGAAAAATAGGTCACTTTCTATGAAGTTGAAAAAAATGTGCTATTTTCAAAAAGTTGTAGCGCGCTTAATAATGGGTTTAGAAAAACGTTTTTGATATGAAATTTGTAGAGAATTTAATTTTCTTTCTTTTTGTAATTAAGTATGGTACACAAAAATTTTATAATTTTCGAGTTATAGGCAAAAAACTGAAAAAAGTCCGAAAATTTCGTGGTTTTTTGGCTCCACAAAGTTTAGCCTCGAGATATTTTGTTGGGAAACAATTAATTCCTGTTATTAGCATCCCCATAAACACTTTAAAAACATAAAATCTTCTAGCAGAATTTTTGCATCTATCGGCCCAATTTTCTGACAATTTGACTGGACTAACGTTGGACAATCGTATTGCGAGTGAAAAAACTCGTTACCTTGGCAACCGAGCAACTGACGTAAGAGCGTGACGTCAGCCTTTACAGGTGCAATCTCTAAAAACAAAACATTCGGAATTCGAACGGTGGAAATGAAGTACGCTAAGGCGTTTATTCTTTGAGTCTAATATTTTATTATTCGATGTGAAGTAAGAAAGTTATTCAGCTGTATTCGTTTACTATGTATAATTCATCGTTGTTAAATAACTCCAAAACAGTCTGGATTCGAATGTTGATAGTGAACGTACGTGCATTCTTTTACTCGTTTGATTCGACGAATTAATTATTCGGCGTGATGTTAGATATTTACCTGTATTCCTTTACCGCAAGTCTAGTCAAGAATAAGTCAACATTCAAAGGTGTTTAATTCAACTCAACCCACGTTGGTCGATGTTATGGCCAATTTTATTCTTCGTAACTATAATTCTCATCCTGTATACAAGGCCATTATGTTATCTTGAAAATTCTCATTCAAATTGAAATCTTCGTCGATGTTTAGTGTCATCTGTATAATAAAAAATGTGTGTTTATACTGCTGCCATTCTTTTGTCAGTGTCTGCCTGGATTGCTGGGAAAATGGGGTAAGTAACGCAAATTTAACCTTCATTCTAAATTCTAATCATGACAACACGCAGTTTTTGTTTTAAATCGAATCGTGAATTGAAATCTGTTACTTCTCATTCTTTTGTCATATTATTCAAATTTATTTTCGCTAATTCAAATTCGAGCTATTCAAAATTAATCCTTAAATATTCTATCCACACGTAATTCCTAAAAACAATTCCCAACTTGGAGAGGGGAAAATTTTAAAGATACGTAATCCGCCGCATCAACTTTAGAAAATAATTACCTAACCAAAACTAGTCGTTGGGGGCTACCGTAATATTTACCCATCCATCATGGATATGCATAATATAAAACACGAAAATAAAACATGTGTAAACTGTTTGTAAAAGGCATTGCAATTCCAAAATAAAATTTAAACGTATATTTAAATATTTTTAATACATAGTAATGCTCTATTACTGAATTGCGGGTACTACTTGATCAGCCCTTCGACAAATTATATAAATCGCCAAGCTACTCGCAAAATTATACAAATTAGCATAATTTTTATTTTAAATAACGAAAGAACAAATAAATTAGTAAAGGATTAATAAAAATACAAATGAAACGTCGAATTAAAAATAACTTGATGACGTAACAAACACGTGTAACGTGTTTAATGTCAAGTGAATATGACATTTAGGATAAGCCATTATTGGCATTTGATCTTATAGTTTGACGATAATTTTTGGTCGACGGGATAATCGAGTAGTACCGAATTGCGTAAAAGAAACATCCTTATAACTCCAAAAATTATAATCATATTAACTGGCAGTTTACTGTGTCCGATTAAGCGTCTCATTTACAATTAAAATATATCTTTGAATAGAAATTTGAATGAAATACAGAGTCATGAAAAATCGAAGAGTGTGGAAAATAGGATTGCAAATATCTCGGCAACTAATTATTCGATTGGCTTCTTTCTTTATGCAAAATTTATGTTTTTTTATTGTCTTTTATATTCACTCCTTAAAATAAACAATTTCGAAAAATTTTATCTACCTTTTATCAGAACGAATATTTCGAGAGTCCGAAAAAAAATAGTTCCAGATAGTCGAGGTTATTGATATTCAATAGACGTCTTTCCATTATTACATACTAAGTACACACCAAATTTTAGGCCTCTATCTCAATTTGGTTGGGAGATATAGCGTTTACAGACAAAGAGACGGATGGATTTTTTTTCCAAAATATGTTTTTCGGAATCTCCAGTGTCTGAAACGTGTAAATCCGCCATTTCTATTTTCGATTTTTAAAACGATTACAAGACTTAACCTATACTACGTATGATGGGTAAGTGAAAAATGAGATAATTTATCATATAGAATTGTGATGAGAAAATTTAAATTGATAGAATTTAAATGCTGCAATTTGTAAGACTCGAACATATAGTAAAGAGTGATGAGGTAAAATGCAAGAATGAACAATTATTAATATTTAATTAATAATATTATTAATAATATTAATAATATTATTAATTTTATCAGTGCAATTTAATATTTTCCTGCATGTATTTCATAACCTTTAGAAATGATGCACATAGAAATCTAGCAATTAATAAAAATATCGAAAAATTTTAGATAACTAAAATATATAAATTTAGTCAGTTTTTATGGATTTAATGAAGTAAATATCATGAATGAAAAATAAAGTTTTTCAGTGATTCCTTTACGACACGTATGGAAACTAGTTGCACTTTAGTTGTTTATTTGAAAAAAAAAAAAAAAAAAGGAAAAAAGAAAGAAAAAAAAATGGAGAAAAAATAAAGAAAAAAGCAAAAAAGAAAATGATGTGCAATACAGAAAATTTTCATCGATTTTAAATTGTATTTTATATTTTCATTTAATCATGATATTGTAAAAGTTTAATTGCATAGAATACATTGGAATTTATGTAAATAAAAAAATCTAATTGTCAAAAATCACAGTGTTAAACTTAATGAGATTACGGATTAATTATGGAGTATTAATTAAGAGTTAATTACGTCTAAAGTCTATTTTTAGAAAAAGTATCCTAGTAACGAACTTATGGAACTGCTAATTTAAGATATTTACCTATATAAATAGATATATGTGTTTATGTGTATATTTTTTTTAAAGAGAAAAAATAACTGAATTTATTTATTTTCATCCTGTTTGATACAAAGCATAAAAAGTAATACAATTTTTATAATAATTGCGGCCGCAATAATTATATAAATTGCAGCCTTAATATTGAACAAAAATATTAATGTGGGTACTCATTTTATTTAGAATTTTAGGCCCTACAACTTTTGCATTGACAATGTTTTTGATAGAGTTAGCTGTTTTGAGATATTGTTAACTTGGTCTCTCCTGTCTTCAAGCTCTGGATTAGCGATTAAGGCAAAATTTTGAAATAGAATTGCGACCTTAATGTTGAACAAAAATATTAATGATGGTACTCATTTTATTCAGAATTTTAAGCTCTAACATTTGTATTGACAACGTTTATTATAGAGTTAGCTGTTTGAGGTATTGTTAAGGTAATTAAAAAAAAACGTGTTTTTCGAAAATAAATATGTACATATTTTCTAACATTCACCCCAGTACGAGGAAGAAAACATAGTACGTTCATTTTAGACCTAAACTGAATGGATTAAAACAATTTTCAGTTTTCTCCTAATTAATTCTGAGTTCAACCGCCTGATCACGGGTCTAAAACTTTAAAGTAGAATTGTGACTTTAATGTTCAACAAAAATATTAAGTGTAGGTACTCATTTTACTCAGAATTTTAAGCTCTATAACATTTGTATTGATAATGCTTTTGACAGAATTAGCTGTTTTGAGATATTGTTATGGTATGTAAAAAAACGTGTTTTTTGACTATAAACCTACATATATTTTCTAACGCTCACCTAGTACGAGGGGGAAAACATAGCATATTCATTCTAGACCAGTGGTTCCCAACCTTTTATTGGCCACACCCCACCGAAACATCTGTAAACTCGCGATTGTCCCCCCTCCTTTTTCCCAGACACAAATTCTGTAACAGATATCTCTTAACATTTTAAAATGAATTCTATTAACCTGAAGGGAGCATAACAATAGCTACTCATTTCGCATTTTTTTAACTTATCAAATAACGATTTTTTGTAATAAATGTGTTTTTAACACAATTTTATAAATGAGGCGATACATCTTCACTTTTATGGCCAGAAGAGTATTGTTGTGCTTTTCAAACTTACCTAAATATTTAACAAATGTTTTATATTCTCCGCATTTTTATCATCACAAAATGCTGGAGAGATTAACATTTAGCATTAAAATATATAACAAAGAACGTACAATTTTTTCTGTGAATAACAAAATACAGAAGAAGCATTAAAATTTATAAAGTTTATAGTATTGCATTTAGATGTTCCAAATATTTTTTAGGCTTTTATAGGTTCAAGACAGTAAAATTTAGATATACTTTTAAGTAGTTTTACTTATAAAGGTTTCTTCAGGTTGCATACAGTAGAGCAAATAGATATACAAAGCTCATTTTATAAATAATCGAAAAAGTTGAAAAAAGAACTGTAAATTAGATTAGTAACCAGAAAAATTATAAAAGATTTTAAATATTCAAAAGGGTTTTAAAATAATTTTAAAGTTTGTTCATGTAATTATTCTGGTGTCAATTTTATTTAAGCCTTTTTTTTTGGAACTTTTTGAAAATATAACAACAACAAAAAATATTATTAATATTATTATTTTAGTTTTTAATATATAACTTAATTTTAGTCTAAAAGATTACTTCCCAAAAAACCTCACAGCGAATGGGTGAGTTAGAAAGTTGAAATTACCCCCGGTGGGGCGTACACCCCACGTTGGGAACCACTGTTCTAGACCTAAACTGAAGGGATTAAAACAATTTCCAGCTTTCCCCTGATTAATTCCGAATTCAACCCCTAACCACTGGGCTATTTTAATTCCCGGAGAAGAAATTTGACTTTCCACAAGACTTTTAGCATTAGTGCAAAATCCTGCAATTTCATTGGCTATCGGTGAGCTGAACTTCTTTGCCTAAAAGACAGCACTGCTACCAGGGTTCGCAAAGATGGACCCAGTTCGAAAAAACCCAGTGGGTTTTTTCAGTCTGGGCCCACATGAAAAAACCCACCGAAAAACCCATAATGTGGATTTTTTCGATTTTCAGCAATATTTAAAATTTTAAACATAAACATTTAATGAATTTAAGTCATTTCAGTTAATTTTGGAAAAAAAATGTATATATAAAACCCATTACATAAACACCTGAAGTAAAAAAAAAAAAAAAAAGTGTGTTTTAGCGCATTGAAATATTTTACTAACATAGATCATAGTAGGTAACATACATAGTACATAGGGCGTAGGAAAGGGGTGGCGGCTCAAGACCCCCCAACAATGGAAACCTTTTTTTCCCTTTGGATTATAGTGTCTCCTTAAAGAAAACTTTAAATTGTAACTGAAAAAATGACTTTTTTTTTTGTAATGAAGTCGTTCCCTTTTTCGAATCTGCCTTATTGTCGCAGTTTTTCATGTACAAGGCTAGTAATATACCTGATCGTTTTCAGAATTCTTGGAATGTTACCAGAAATTTAGAACTGATTGATTGGGGAAATTTGTAGTGGGAACCAAACCAATACAAGAAATTCTTAAGTTCTAACATTCTGTCTCTGTTCACATTCCATTTACTGTGATTAACCGAACATTCTTGATGTGTTAGAAAAGTTCAATAAACATGGATTTTCTTTCAAAATCCATATAATTGGAATTGGTAGATATTTGTGTTTTTCATGAGGGGGGTGAAGAGGGAGTGAAAAAAGGCTCTAGAACCATACATTTTTTTTTTTTTTTTTTTTTTTTTTTGTTCGCATTCTCCTGTCATATTTCACAAAATGGTAAAATTTAATTTATTCCTTAATGTTTACTTTGAAATAATGCACATAAACATTTTTAATTTTTGAATAAAATAAATAATTACTTATTTATAAGACGTTTTATCAATGACTGAGTTTTTCAATTTTTCAGTTATTTTGATCACACTGAGTTAGAAACTATTTGAGCCTCCCTCCCACAATAATTTCTAAATTGCTACGCTACTGATAGTACATAATTATAGGTAAAGGCATATAATAAGAATGTCTTTATATAAAAAATTCAAATCAACTATTCATGAAAATGAAATTTCTAACTAGCTCAAAATTTTATTTTTATTTAAATTTTTTGGAAATTAATAATTTATATTTTATGTTAAAAACTAATTTGTGAGAAGCATGGACATTTGATTTAAATTCATATAATTTTTACAATTTATAATTTGTAAAATAGCATTACATATATTGCATATATTGTATAAGGGAACAATATATATATATACTAAGGGGCTCAGCCTCCTGAAAGCTACGCTCGCCAACCCCCGTTCAGACACCGCAGAATCTAAAAGCACGCTAATTTCATCGGTTTTAAAAAGATTAGAGAAGATTGAATTATAATGAAAAAATTTATAGTGATCTCCCTGTAAACGGGTTTACTTTTATGTTATCCGGGTGCAAATGTCACCAATAGCTTTTTTTTTTTAACTCGCCAGTTAGCATTTTTTTATTTTTCGAGTGATAAATTAAACGGTACTACTTGGTTATCCCATCGACCAAAAATCTATTGCCAATCTATAAGATTAAATGCCAATAATGGTTGATTGTAAATGTCACATTTACTTGACTTGAAGGAAGTTACACGTGTTTACGCCATCAAGTGATTTTTATTTCGACGTTTTATTTGTATTTTTATTAATGTTATACTAATTTATTTGTAATTTCGTTATTTAAAATAAAAATTACGTCAACTTGTATAATTTGGCGAGTGGTTTGGCGATTTATATAATTTGGCGATATTGGTCGACGGGATAACTAAGTAGTACCATTAAAATTTTGCTTTGAATTTGAAATTAAATGTCATGATTTGCTGCATTATTTAATGTTTAACACAGATGTCATATACGCACCGGGTTTGGCCGTTTTTTTTCTTTTTTTTTAACGACACATTAGCGAAAACCTCGTTTTCGAATACCAGTTACATATGTTTTTTTTAATTATTTTCTGTGTTTTTAAAAGGAAATAACAATAAAAAAATAACTATAGAACAAAACAATTTATAACATTTTTTTTAAATAAAAAGAAAATAAATGTAAATAAACATTTATTAATAAATAAGCAACAATGGCCGGGTTACTATGTCAGGCAAAATAACGCCATTTTGGCGCCAATTAGGTACCCCGGTGCGTATATGACATCTGCGCCTAATATTTTTCTTTTCGTTTCGTTTAAAAAAAAGAAAGAAGTGAGAGCCATTAATTTTAAATGTTTCAGTTTTAAATGATAGTTTTGTATTAAATAAAATGATAATGAAATAAAAAAAAGAGCATCGTTCTTAGCATACATTTAAGGGAGGCCAAACTGGTCGCCAAATTAGTTTAAAATAATAACCTTTTCTAAAATATATATACAAAAAAATTCTGTTATGATTAAAATTTTAGTTGCATCATTAGAGAAAAGTATTTAAAATTAGAAAAAAGTTAATATTTCGAAAACTAATTCGAATTTAAAAATTCTAATACCAGTTTTGAGATCTGCGGACCAATAAGGATTTTTGGTGTTAATTTCATCACAAAGTACTCCATATTTTAGGAGAAATCGCCGTTAAACATAATCAGTTGTTTAATCAGTTGTTTCATAGAATCGTTTCATAAATTCGTTTCATTAGGATTTTATACATATAGGGTAGATATATATTTAAGTATTTCGCGGCAACGGAATACTTATTTATTTCCAGTGTCACTTCTCAATGTTAATTTAACATAGAAAAGCTTATGGCCCTCATAACTTTTTGACATCTTTTTTTAAATTTATTATTATTAACATACATCTGACCTGTGTGCTTGGCGTCAAGCTCCCGCATATAAGTCATCGTCAATATATAAAGGGACGGGATAGCACACATGAGGAAATTTAAAACACAGAGAAATACAGCCGGGAGCTCCACAAAAAGTGTGCAACGGAGCTAGCGGGATTCGAACCCGCAACCACCTACGCTGGCAAGCGATTAGCAGTGTGATGACTTGACCACTCAGCCACGATGGGCCCAACTTTTTGAGTTTTTCTTCCCACTTTTTTGTCACTGATGCCACAAATTTTTATTCTTAGTAATTTTAATTATATTATAAATTCAAAGTAGGAAAATGTTTGTCTGACGTCAGGATCAAAACGGATGATAAAATGCCTTTACATATGGGTAAATTATAATACAGAGAGTAATATAGCCTAAGCTTTATTTATATTATTCAAATATTTTGATTAATAATTCCAAATTTCGCCTTTTTTTTCATTGAGAATCAATGGACATTTTTGTTATAATATTTAACTTTTTTTTTCTATTGTTTCAAAAAATTCAAAAGCCATAGTAATAATTTATTAGCCTCCGGTACGGTATGCTATTTCTTTCTCCCAGCTTATTTTGTGTCCTCAAAATAACGTTACCTGACAGAAGCTAGCCGTAAAACAAAGCATTACGATTAAATACTCTTTAGCAATTTTTTAAACTTCTAAGCATCGCACATTTTCAATTTTTATGCCGTCGTTTTGGAAAAAAAAGTTCTTTTGAATGCATTTTGTTTGAAAACTGTATCTCCATTTATTTTTGAAATATTAATTTTTTTGTAGTTTTTGGAGCCATTTGCTTAATATTGGCAACGGAAGTACTCCATTTCTGTAGAAAGAAAAGGAAAAATAGTTTTAAAATAGTAATTATATATTTTTATTGCCATTTTCTCGTAATAAACGAAAGAAAATGTAATTAAAATACGTGCTATTTTGAAAAAAAAAATAAACGAATGATTTCTGTTAAAACAATGGAGCTATTATATACTATATTTAATTGTAAGTATCTATGAATCATTAGATAGCCGTTTTTAGGTGCGTTCGTCATTATATAAATACGTAGCACCTATAGTCGTCGTTCAGTCCGTCTGTCTGTCTGTCTGTCCGCATATAACAGAGCAAAAACTACCCAACCGAATGGTCTGAAATTTTAAATATATGATTGTTGCAAAATTTTATTGAGCCATTTAAAATTTTATAAAAATCGGATATATAGTTTAATCACAGGGACAGTCAAAAGTTTTTCTTTACATTACGGCCAATGGGAAAAATTATTGCAAGTGCATTTTAACGGTGTTACAGCCTTCCGAATGTTCTGAAATCTTAAATACGTGATTGTTGTAATATTTTATCGAGCCATTTCAAATTTTATGAAAATCAGATGTATAGTTTAATAACAGGGACAGTCAAAAGTGTTCTGTTACATTACGGACAATGGGAAAAAATTATTGCAAGTGCATTTTAATGGTGTTACAGCCTTCCGAATGTTCTGAAATCTTAAGTACATAATTGTTGTAATATTTTGTCGAGCCATTTCAAATTTTATGAAAATCAGATGTATAGTTTAATGACAGGGACAGTCAAAAGTGTTCTGTTACATTATGCCAATGGGAAAAAATTATTGCAAGTGCATTTTAATGGTGTTACAGCCTTCCGAATGGTCTGAAATCTTAAATACATAATTGTTCTAATATTTTGTCGAGCCATTTCAAATTTTATGAAAATCAGATGTATAGTTTAATGACAGGAACAGTCAAAAGTGTTCTGTTACATTACGGCCAATGGGAAAAAATTATTGCAAGTGCATTTTAATGGTGTTACAGCCTTCCGAATGGTCTGAAATCTTAAGTACATAATTGTTGTAATATTTTGTCGAGCCATTTCAAATTTTATGAAAATCAGATGTATAGTTTAATGACAGGGACAGTCAAAAGTGTTCTGTTACATTATGCCAATGGGAAAAAATTATTGCAAGTGCATTTTAATGGTGTTACAGACTATGCAATTATGAAGTGTACTAAAATATACATTCAGTACAATATGGGGTGCAAAAAATAATTATAAAACTAGTTATAGTACGAACGCACCTCATTTGCCACGTTTGACAAGCAATTTCCAACTTGTTTTTTCTATTTTCTTGAATGACGGAATCTTTTTGCTGCATTTGTGCATTATTTCGCGATAGTGATGTGCTATGCATGCTTTACTGTAGATGTTTAAGAGTAGATCGTAAATAAGGAATTTTTAAGCGGATGCGAAGGACGTCATTTTACATAAAATAAAACGTGTGCTTTAAGTCTTAAAATTGAAATATTTTTTGTACTGCAGTAGAGTCCCGTTTAACCGAGTTATTTTCTTCTGATGGACTGGTGGCTTCTATTATTATGAAACAGCCATTATAAATGAAGTGTTAGGTGAAGATGAAAGAGCAGTCGTAAAAAAAAAAAAAAAAAAATTATGGCCATTTTTTTCCCCATTCTGACCAGAAAATCAGAGTTCTAAATTTTTACGGCTGCTCTTTCATCTTCATCTAACACTTCATTCATAATGGCTGTTTCATAATAATAAAAGCCATCAGTCCATCAGAAGAATACGTCATACGGGAAATAAAACTGTAATTTTCAAACATTTGTTAGTAACACAAAAAGCATTAATAAGAGTAAATACGGAAAGCAAGTGACTATGACGTCAAAAAATTGCAACATATTTCACCGATTCTGATTTTTAAGCATGAATACATACGGATGTGCCCATTCGATTAAAAAGGTGCTAACTCTGTGATTTATTTCTGTTTTCCTTTTACTTATTTGTTAATGAAATTTTAATTTCGTTAAGGAATACCAGGCGGAAAGATATACCGAACTATTTATATCGTTCTAAGACTGTGTAAAATGGAAATCGCCGGATGCTTAGAAGTTAATAAATTTGCAAATAACCGAAATTTATTTTATAGGTTTAATCATCAATATGACGTCAACATTACACACGGGCATGTAATATATATATTGTTCATTATGTAAATATCTTTTTGTAGTATTTTGAAATAAAAGAATAATTATTTGTAAATTTTAAAAAGACAGAGACTTTTAACGTAAAGTAAACTTAACGAAGTAACGTTAAGTAAACTTAACATAGTTAACGTTAAGTAAACTTAACGTTATTACCTCATTTTTTATTTAAAATTGTTCCTCAAAGTCTTTTTTTTTAAGCCCCCGGTATGCTACTTCTTTCTCCCACTTATTAATATGTCGTCTCCAAGAAATAACGTTACGTTGTATAAGCCAGTCGTAAAACAAATCAGATGTATCATTGTATGGAATAATCTCTAATGTAATTTTTTAAACTTCTAAGCATCCCGCATTTTCAGTTTTTATATCGTCGTATTGGGGAAAAAAAGTACTTTTAAATGCAATTTGTTTGAAAACTGCATCTCCATTTATTTTTAAGATATTAATTTTTTTGTAGTTTTTAGCAACATTTGTTTAATTTTCACTCAAGTACTCCATTTCCGTAAAAAGTAAAGAAAAAATAGTTAGGAAATAACAATTATACCTTTCTGTTGCCATTTTCCCATAAAAACCGAAAAAAAAGTAATTAAAATACGTGCTATTTTGAAAAAATATAAATGAATGATTTCTGATGAAACAGGGAGCTATTAGAAACTAAATTTAATTTTAAGTATGTATATTAATGTTACAAACACATGAAGACATATGAATCATTAGATGGCTGTTTTTTTTTTTCGTAGTGAAATTCAGTGACTTATATCTGTTTCAATACATTTGGAATAGTATAATCTCATTTAAATACTCTGCAAACAATTTTTCCCCATATACCATAATGTAATGGAATTATTTTGAGTGCCCCTGTAAGTGAACTATTAATCCTACATACTTCATGCACAATACCAAAGAAGCTTTGGTGACCCTAAATAGTCTTTATCCATTGCATGAAATTCCAAGTATATTTACGGGAGTTAGAGTGTGGTTAGACGGTCAGACGGACAGACAAACCGAATGCATAAACACTTTTCAACTTTGTTGGAAAGTGTTAAAAAGCGTATATATATCTTATACTTAACACAAAATTAACTGTAATAGAGTTAATAAAAATATATAATTAATTATTAAATTTGATTTATTTTTCTAGCCAAAAAATTATCACCAACTCAAAAACAATATTGACTTAATTAAATTATGAGAAAATAATGAGATTGCCATGATTGCATATAACATTTTTATTGTTTGGTCACATGTGTGTAATCAATATTAAAGTTCTAGCAGTGTAACTAAACATAAATTATTGAAGTTCTAATAAGAAAATATTTCTCCATGTCAGTATAAGGTATAGTACTATTATTGCATTTAAGTAGATATTATATTTTAATTATATAACATTAACTCGTAAGTGGTATTATGTAGCAAAATTTTAATAACAATATTAGATTTCGAATAAAAATTATAAAGCAACTGATAATAAATTAATAAATAAAGATAAAAACAAAAATCTCCATAATAATAATAATCACTATTTTATATATGTATATTGCAATTAATATCATATTATTTTTCATTGTTCATGTTTGTATGATACACACACACACACCTATATATATATATATATATTTGTTTTTGTTGCATTTTTACCATACATTGAATTACTTAAAGTATAGTAATTTAATGTATACAATGGTTAAATTACCATTGCAATATATATTATGAATGTAATTTATATATAAAGGATAATAATTAATATTTAAAGATGAATATTCTAATAAATCTGCTAATTACTATTTATATGTTACTAAAGTTCTAACATAAAAATACTTTTCATGAAAGTTTAGAAGATATTACAGTTACATTTTAATAAATATTCATTTTAAACATTTAAAAAATAGCTTATAAGTGATGAGAAAAAAAATTGTAAAACAGTTGATAAATTAATAAATATTTTTACATATGAAAGATAATTCTTAATTTTAAAAGATGAACACTTTAATAAATTACCTCTGCTAATTATACATATATGTTTTAATGCAGGTTAAGAAGATATTATTGTTACATTTTAATTATTAAAGAAATTTACTTATTAAAAAAATACCTTATAAGTCATGTGAATTAAAAAAAATAATAATTTAATTAACAGTACTGTATTTTCAATTAAAAATTACAAAGTAAACGATAATAAATTTATTATCGGTTATTATTAAATTTATTAAATAAGATTTTTATGTATCAAGGACAATTTAAAAAAATGAAAACTTAAATTAATTCTGTTTTTTTTTAAATTTATCTGTTACTAAAGTTCCAACAAAAAAGAATACTTTTAATGTAAGTTAAGAAAATATTATTATTACATTTTAATTAGTAAATAGATTTATTTATTAAGTAAATACCTCCTAAATCATCTGAATTTAAAAATTAAATATAATTAACTGTATTATATTTAAAAGAAAAAAATTACAAAGTAACCTGTTAAATTAATAAAGATTTTTATGTATCAAGGATAATTTTAAAATAAAAAAACTTTAATATATTAATTCTGATAATTTTATCTTTGTCTGTTACTAATGTTCTAACAGGAACATACGTTTAATATAAGATTAGGATATTTATTACCGCATTTTAAGAAATATTTATTTTAATTATTAAAAAATAGCTTAAATGAATTTTTTAATTTAATTATTGAAATTTATTTTTTTTAAATCTAATTGACAATAAAAGAATTACAAAGATACTGATAATAAAGATCGATTGACCTTTATTAACCGACTTAATAACTCTAAAAAGACTCAAAACTCTAAAAAGATGAAAAACAGAACACGCAAACGAACACGAGGACAGAACACGCAAATTTAGGATTGCAAATGCAGCCATGTTATTATTATACCACAGACCAGGCCCTTAGTTCTGGGCAATATGACTAGATTTACGAGTTTTGTACCTGGCCGCTGGGCGGAAGCCGCTTGATCGCCTCATGCGGAGATCTACCTGATTGTACCTTGGCTTAGTGATGGGCGATTCTCGAAAATTTACCAATCGAAAAAAATCGTCATCGTAAAAAACACGATACAGTCATCGATTTCTTTCGGGAATCTACAATCGAGATGTTCTACAATCGATTATTGAAATCATTGTTTTTACATATATATATATAAGGCAGATTTTATTAAATATACGGTAACTGAAAACAGATGGAATAAAAAAAACAACAAACCAAAAGGAGGCTATAATGGAGCCACAAGACTAGAAAACTCATACGAAGAGGCCCCCCCTGGTTAAAAAAAGTGGAAAAAACGATAGTAGCTATGAAGCGGTAAGGGGAGTTTAAGTATAAACTAGTTGGATGTGCCAATCCCAAAACTTTCTTCTATCTTATACATCTTAATATTTCAAAAACCAGTTAAACATGTTAATACTTCAATATTATTAGTTCAATACTATACCAACTTTGATTTTCACCTTAAATTTCTGCTTCAGTCAATTAAACGAGCTAAAAACGAGTTAATCTATATCATGATATTTGTTAAAATTAATGGTTTTTCCGTATTCTGTTGCTATCAGATGTTTGCGAATAGCCGGCATAGCAGGAAGCGAGTTTCCGCCTTTGCACGAGCCGCCGATGGACAATAGAACTACGAAAAATCAAGAAAAGTATACAAAAATCGCTATCACAGAACCCCTTTACCGCGCGATATTTCCAAATTCAAGGAGGACCTGTTGGCCAAAGCCAAAAATATGCACAAAAAATTTGGTTCAATTGTATGCATAATTTTATACACTTTTCGATTGTACAATAAAGAAAATGCCACAAACATCGCTATTACAGCGCCCCCTTCCGACAGATTTTTTTCAAATTCAGGGAGAACTTGCTTACCATAGCAAGAAACATACACAAAATATTTGGTTCAATTCTATGCATAACTTCATACACTTTTCGATGGTACAATAATGAAAATGACACAGAGATCCAATTATAGCGCCCCCTTCTGGCGGAATTTTTTCAAGTTCAGGGAAGACTTGCTTGCTACAGCCAGAAACATACATAAAAAATTTTGTTCAATTCTATGCATAAATTCATACACTTTTCGATGGTACAATAATGAAAATGGTACAGACATCGCAATTATAGTGCCCCCTCGTGCCATGACCAAAAACAAACACAAAAAATTCGGCTCAATTCTATGCATAACTTCATACGCTTTGCGATGGCACAATATTCAAAATGGCACAAAAATCGCTATTACAGCGCCCCCTACCGGCGAATTTTTTCCAAATTAAGGAAGGACCTGCTTGCCATAGCCAAGAACTTAAAATAAAAATTTAATTCAATTCTATGCATAACTTCATACACTTTTGGATGGTACAATATTCAAAATCGCTGTTACAGCGCCGCCTACCGGCAAATTTTCTCCAAATTCAGAGAGGACCTACTTGCCATATCCAAAAACTTAAAATAAAAATTTGGTTCATTTTATGCATAACTTCATACACTTTTGGATGGTACAATATTAAAAATCGCTATTACAGCGCCCCCTACCGGCGACGTTTTTCCAAATCAGGGAGGATCTGCTTGCCATATCCAAAAACTTAAAATAAAAATTTGGTTCAATTCTATGCATAATTTCATACACTTTTGGATGGTACAATATTCAAAATCGCACAAAAATTGCTATTACAGCGCCCCCTACTGGCGAATTTTTTCCAAATTCAGGGAGGATCTGCTTGCCATATCCGAAAACTAAAAATAAAAATTTGGTTCAATTCTATGCATAACTTCATACGCTTTTTGATGGTACAATGGCGACAGACAGACGGACACGCATGACAGACATTTTTTATAAACATGTTTTTGGGGATCTCTGACCCCTGAAATGTGTAAATCCGTCGAAAACCGGAAGTCAAAAAAAATTTCGATTACAATACTTTCTTCTATTGATGATAGAAGAAAGTAAAAATTAGAATTTTTCGGCAATTGGCACCAAAATGGCCAAAGAAATAAGAATCAAAAGCACCCCCTAGCGGCAAAAAATGAACTAAAAGGAAGGTAAATGGGATCAATATTTTTTATTGATTTTTCTACGTGATTTGAGATCAGATCTTTAATTTCCCCCCTTTTTAGAACGCCTTCGATTGGAATACATTAAACGAACCCCTTCGGGGAGCAAATTAGGCGGAGGGGCAAGGAAAGTGCATAATATGAATAAGTGGTCACAGGATTTTCCAACGATATATCACATGAGGGGTGTCGGCTAAATTTAGAAAAGTTCCCTCGCGCGGAGGCAAAGTAGGGGGAGGGGCGCTGGCGATATATAAAATGAAATAGTAGTCACAGAGCTTTCCAATGATATATCACATGAGGGGTGTCGGCAAAAGATAAAAAAGAGTCCCACCTCCCGGGATTCCAATTATCGTGCCCCCTGAAATACACCTTGAACATCCCTCTCTTTAAAATTTTCAAATATTATAAATTATTTATCGGAGGGCTCCGTAAAAAAATCCGATCTAAAATGTTTAAAAACACTTCGATTTCAAAAAAGTTCGAAAAGTTCCTCTCTCGGGGAGCCAAACTAGGAAGGGAAGAAGAAAGGTTCATAATATGAAAGAGTGGTCCGAAAACTTTCCGATGATATATCACATGACGGGTCCAAAAAAAGTTTGAAATCCACCCCTCCCACGTGGGTTCACTCTTTTTTCCCAGAATATACCCGGAAATCATGCAGCCCACTTTTAAAATTTTATATTTTATAAATAATATTCATCGGAGGGTTCCATCAAAAAACCTCATTTAATGATATTCATTGTAGAAATCGCTACAATTTTAAAAAATTCACCCCCTCACCGCCCCCTCTCACGCCCCTCTCCAGGAATTCAACTCCGGGAGGAGAAAGGTTCATAATATGAAAGAGTGGTCAAAGGACTTTCCGATGATATGTCACAGGAGAGGTTCGGTAAAAGTTTGAAAATTAACCCCCCCCCCCCCCCCCCCCCGTCGGTCCACTCTCGCGCACCCCGGAATTCACTCACCTTCCTCTTTGAATTTTTACTTTCTTCTATCTTCAATAGAAGAAAGTATTGTAATCGAAATTTTTTTCGACTTCCGGTTTTCGACGGATTTACACGTTTTAGGGGTCAGAGATACCCAAAAACATGTTTATAGAAAATGTCTGTCTGTCCGTGTCTCCGTATGTCTGTCGCCATTGTACCATCAAAAAGTGTATGAAGTTATGCATAGAATTCAACCAAATTTTTATTTTAAGTTTTTGGCTATGGTAAGCAGATCCTCCCCGAATTTGGAAAAAAAAAATCACAGGTAGGGGGCGCTGTAACAGCGATTTTTGTGCGATTTTGAACATTGCACCATCCAAAAGTGTATGAAGTTATACATACAATTGAACCAAATTTTTATTTTAAGTTTTTGGATATGGGAAGTAGGTCCTCCCTGAATTTGGAAAAAATTCGCCGGTAGGGGGCGCTGTAACAGCGATTTTTGTGCGATTTTGAATATTGTACCCTCCAAAAGTGTATGAAGTTATGCATCGAACTGAACCAAATTTTTATTTTAAGTTTTCGGATATGGCAAGTAGGTCCTTCCTGCATTTGGAAAAAATTCACCGGTAGGGGCGCTGTAACAGCGATTTTTGTGCGATTTTGAATATTGTGCCATCGAAAAGTGTATGAAGTTATACATAGAATATAACCAAAAAAATGTTTTTAAGTATTTGGCTATAGCAAGTAGATTCTCCATGAATTTGGAAAAAATTCGCCTGTAGGGGGCGCTGTAATAGAGATTTTTGTGCGATTTTGAATATTGTACATCGAAAAGTGTATGAAGTTATGCATAGAATTGAACCAAAAAAATTTTTAAAGTTCTTGGCTATGACAAGCAGGTCCTTCCTTAATTTGGAAAAAAATTGCCGGTAGGGGGCGCTGTAACAGCGATTTTTATGCCATTTTTGTGCCATTTTTAATATTGTATCATTGAATAGTGTATGAAGTTCCGCATAGAACTTAACAAAATTTTTACTTTCTTCTATCTTCAATAGAAGAAAGTATTGTGATCGAAATTATTTTCGATTTCCGGTTTTCGACGAATTTACACGTTTTAGGGGTCAGAGATCCCAAAAAACATGTTTATAGAAAATGTCTGTCTGTCTGTGTGTCCGTCTGTCCGTCTGTCCGTCCGTCCGTCTGTCCGTCTGTCTGTCGCCATTCTACCATCAAAAAGTGTATGAAGTTATGCATAGAATTGAACCAAATTTTTATTTTAAGATTTTGGCTATGGCAAGCAGATCTTTCCTGAATTTGGAAAAAATTCGCCGGTAGGGGGTGCTATAATATCAATTTTTGTGCGATTTTGAATATTGTACCATCCAAAAGTGTATGAAGTTATGCATCGAATTGAACCAAATTTTTATATTACGTTTTCGGATATGGCAAGAAGGTCCTTCCTGCATTTTGAAAAAATTCGCCGCTAGGGGGCGCTGTAACAGCGATTTTTGTGCGATTTTGAATATTGTACCACCCAAAAGTGCATGAAGTTATGCATAGAATTGAACCAAATTTTTACTTTAAATTCTTGGCTATGGCAAGCAGGTCCTTCCTTAATTTGGAAAAAAATCGCTGGTAGTGGGCGCTGTAATAGCGATTTTTGTGTCATTTTGAATATTGTACCATCGAAAAGTGTATGAAGTTATGCATTGAATTGAGCCAAATTTTTTGTGTTTGTTCTTGGTCATGGCACGAAGGTCCTCCCTGAATTTGGAAAAATTCCGCGTGAAGGGGGCGCTATAATTGCGATGTCTGTACCATTTTAATTATTGTACCATCGAAAAGTGTATGGAGTTATGTATATAATTGAACCAAATTTTTTGTGTATGTTTCTGGCTATGGCAAGCAAGTCATCCCTGAACTTAAAAAAATTCCGCCAGAAGGGAGCGCTATAATTGCGATCTCTGTGCATTTTCATTATTGTACAATCGAAAAGTGTATGAAGTTATGCATACAATTGAACCTAATTTTTTGTGCATGTTTTTGGCTTTGGACAACAGGTTCTCCTTGAATTTGGAAATATTGCACAGTAAAGGGGTTCTGTGATAGCAATTTTTGTATGCTTTTCTTGATTTTTTGTAGTTCTGTTGTCCATCGGCGGCTCGTGCAAAGGCGGGAACTCGCTTCCTGCTAAGCCGGCTATTCGCAAACATCTGATAACAACAGAATAAGCAAAAACTATTAATTTTAGCAAATATCATGATATAGATTAACTCGTTTTTAGTTCGTTTAATTGACAGAAGCAGAAATTAAGGATGAAAATCAAAGTTGGTATAGTATTGAACTAATAATATTGAAATATTATCATGTGTAACTAGTTTTTCAAATATTAAGATGTATAAGATAGAAGAAAGTTTTGGGATTGGCACATCCAACTAGTTTGTGTTTGTTTTGGTCATGGTACGAAGGTCCTCCTTGAATTTGGAAAAATTCCGCCGGAAGGGGGCGCTATAATTGCGATGTCTGTACGATTTTCATTATTGTACCATCGAAAAGTGTATGAAGTTATACATAGAATTAGACCAAATTTTTTTTGCATGTTTCTAGCTGTAGCAAGCAAGTTCTCCCAAAATTTGAAAAAAATCTGCCGGAAGGGACCGCTGTAATAGCAATGTCTGTGCCATTTTCATTATTGTACCATCGAAAACTGTATAAAATTATGCATAGAATTGAACCAAATTTT
Organism: Maratus speciosus; assembly: GCA_963932465.1. Taxonomy (NCBI): domain Eukaryota; kingdom Metazoa; phylum Arthropoda; class Arachnida; order Araneae; family Salticidae; genus Maratus; species Maratus speciosus. The sequence goes on from OZ010786.1 coordinate 29,750,335, forward strand.
TTGTGTATGTGTAAGGCTATGGTCGGTAGGTCCTCCCTGAACTTGAAAAAATTCCGTCAGAAGGGGGCGCTATAATTGCGATGTCTGCGCCATTTTTATTATTGTACCATCAATATGTGTATGAAGTTATGCATAGAATTGAACCAAATATTTTGTGTATGTTTCTTGCTATGGTAAGCAAGTCCTCCCTGAATTTGAAAAAAAATTGCCGGAAGGGGGGCGCTATAATAGCGATGTTTGTGCCATTTTCTTTATTGTACTATTGAAAAGTGCATAAAATTATTCATACAATTGAACCAAATTTTTTGTGCATAATTTTGGATATGGCCAACAGGTCCTCCTTGAATTTGGAAATAATGCGCGGTAAAGGGGCTCTGTGATAGCGATTTTTGTATACTTTTCTTGATTTTTCGTAGTTCTATCGTCCATCGGTGGCTCGCGCATCGCCGGGAACTCGCTTCCTGCTAAGCCGGCTATTCGCAAACAGCTGATAACAACAGAATAAGGAAAAACTATTAATTTTAAGAAATATCATGATTTAGATTAACTCGTTTTTAGTCTATTTAATTGACTGAAGCAGAAATTTAAGAAGAAAATGAAAGTTTTTATAGCATTGAACTAATAATATTGAAGTATTAACATGTGTAACTACTTTTTAAAATATTAATATTCATAAGGTAGAAGAAAGTTTTAGGATTGGCACATCCAAGTATTTTGTGTTTGTTTGTGCTCATGGTACGAAGGTCCTCTCTGAACTTGAAAAAATTCCGCCAGAAGAGGGCGCCATAATTGCGATCTCTGTGCCCTTTTCATTATTGTACCATCGAAAAGTGTATGGAGTTATGCATAGATTTGAACCAAATTTTTGTGTATGTTTCTCACTATGGCAAGCAAGTCCTCCCTGAATTTGAAAAAAATCTGCCGGAAGGGGGCGCTGTAATAGCGATGTTTGTGCCATTTTCTTTATTGTACCACCGAAAAGTGTATAAAATTATGCATACAATTGAATCAAATTTTTTATAGATGTTTTTGGCTTTGGCGAACAGGTCATCCTTGAATTAGGAAATATTGCGCGGTAAAGGGCTCTGTGATAGTGATTTTTGTATACTTTTCTTGATTTTTCGTAGTTCTATTGTCCATCGGCGGCTTGTGCAGCGGCGGGAACACGCCTACTGCTAAGCCGGCTATTCGCAAACAACTGATACAAACAAAATAAGGAAAAACTATTAATTTTAACAAATATCATGATATAGATTAACTCGTTTTTAGTCCGTTTAATTGACTGAAGCAGAAATTTAAGATGAAAATCAAAGTTGGTATAGTATTGAACTATTAATATTGAAGTATTAACATGTGTAACTAGTTTTTGATATATTAAGATGTCTAAGATAGAAGAAAGTTTTGGGATTGGCACATCCAACTAGTTTATATTTAATAAATAGTATTTATCTGAGGTCTCCAGATATGGGGCAGCTTGGCAGAGCTAAAATAAGAGAAACATTGAAAATTCGGGGCAAAATGACACTAAATTCAACAGTAAAGTTTGAAACTAGGACTATTCAGAACTGAATACATAAACCACTATGCTTCATAACCCACACCGGTTAATAACAATAAAAATATAAGTGCCAGTTAAACTGATGGCATTGAGCTCACAGGTTAGTCACATTATTTGTATATTATACTCTTATTTCAAAGAATAATACCCTCAAAAAATAAATGAAGGGGAAATATCCCCGTTTCCCTCATTTATACTTAACCAATGAACCTCCAAATCTAACCAGGGAAGCTCCTTAACAGAATAAACCAGTATACCAAATTTGAAGCAAATCAGGTAATTCTGCATGAAAAAAAATTATCGCTGAATTAAGGGGGGGGGGTCTAACCCCCTTTAACCCCTTTATACTCAGCTAATGAACCTCCAAATCTAATCAGGAAAGCTCCTTATCAGAATGAACATAGAAAAAAAAAAAGAAAGTAAATTGGATAATTCTGCATGAAAATCCATTTATCTAAATTAAAGGAAGGGAACTTGCCCCCCTTTCCCCCTTTTATACTTAACCAATTAACCTCCAAATCTAATGAAGGAAGCGCCATATCGGAATAAACCGGTATTAAATTTGAAGGAAATCGAATAATTCTGCATGAAAAAACATTTATCTAAATTAAGTGGGTGACTAGCCCCTCCCCTTTATACTAGCCAATAAACCTCCAAATCTAATCAAGGCAGCTTCTTAGCATAATACCAAATTTGGAGCAAATCGAATAATTCTGCATGAAAAACCCATGTCGGCGATAGCTTCAAAATGGACGGTAGAAAACACTTAAAAATACTAAATGAAGTGTGTTGCGTACTCAATGGATTGTCCACATTTACAAAACTTAACGAAAACATTTATTATTTACAAAAATATTCCAAAGGGACTGGCAGCGGTTGATACACTGCTCTTACGTCTTAAGAACACATCTTACTCAACTTCACCTACTCATCTGGCGGGGAATTCTCGCCAGCGCTCCTTTCAGTCCAGAGCGCTTGCAGCGCCCTCTCACTATCAATTACGATGCACGGAGGAAACACTCCCCCGGGGATTGAAATGCAAGTTTCAATATACATTAGCACATAAATTTGCAAAAATTATCATACAAGAAAAAATTATAAGATATAACAACTTACATACACAATAATAATACAAGAATAATTTCACTATAACACTAGATTAAATACAGAAATAATATATATTTTAGAGTTTGTTTAAGGAAAGAAAGGAAATTTGTTACTCAACTGGTAATATACAAACATCTCTGACGTTTCTTTTAAAAATTCGCCCATCTGACAAGCGTAAATTCACCGTTCGAATTATATTCTCCCTTCCCTTAAAAACGTCAACTATTCTACCAACCAACCATTTGGTGGAAGGTAAATTTTCCTGCTTTATTAGTACCAAAGTTCCTTTCTGTACATCATCTTTTTTAAACTTCCATTTCCCCCTCTGTTGGAGATTATTCAAATAGTCACGTTTCCAAAGTCTCCAAATTTGTTGGCTAAATTTGGTGATTCTCTGCCATTTGGCTAATCGATTTTCATTAATCTCGTCTAGTTGAGGTTCGGAGATCGAAGTGATTGGCCTACCGATAAGAAAATGTGATGGTGTCAAAATTTCAAAATTTTCAAAATCTGGGTATAGTGGGGTAAGGGGACGAGAGTTCAAAACTCCCTCAATTTCCGCTAGTATGGTTATAAATTCTTCTAGAGTTAATTTTTGATCACCTATTACCCTTTTCAAATGAAACTTGAATGATTTTACTGCTGCCTCCCAGATGTCACCAAAATTCGGAGATTTAGGGGGGGGGGGGGGGATAAATTCCCATTTGATACCTTCATGGATTAAAAAGTTACACAACTCCTCATGTGGGAAACTTAGCAGTTTATGCAATTTTTTCAACTCGATGTCAGCTCCGATGAACGTTTTTGCATTATCCGATAGGATTTTTTGCACATTTCCCTCTTCTGCCAAAGAAACGTTTTAGACTAGCTATAAAAGCCTGAGTTGTGAGATCTGAAACAAAGTCGAGGTGTATTGCTTTGGTGCATAAACATATATACACTACTACATAAACTTTATTCAATACGCCCTTCCTTTGATTTTTAAATTTAATAGAAAAGGGCTCACAGTAATCCAGGCCTGTCACCGAAAATACAAAATTTGGTGTCACACGTTCCCTTGGCAGATCGGCCATCAACTGGGAGCTGACAACAGGCTTATTTTTGAAACATGTTACACATTTGTGTACAATTTTCTGGCAATTATTCCTGCTATTAAGTGGCCAAAACTTCTGTCTAACATGGAAAAGCAAGGCTTGTGGGTCTAAATGAAAATACTTCAAGAGGAAATAATTTAGGATAATTTCCGTTAACTTATGATTGGCAGGCAACACAATTGGAAATTTAGAGTTAAGCGGCAAATCGGCATGCGGTAAACGGCCGCCAACTCTAATTAACCCTTCATTTCCTAGGAATACATTTAAAGAAGATAATCTACTTTTGTGTGGAACAGGCTTACCTTTTTCGAGACATTTTATTTCTTCTCGAAACTCACCCTTTTTTGCTGACCGAATTAAAAATAATTCGGCTTGCCTCGCCTCCTCAAGGCTTAAAGCTCCACTTCTTCTTTTCTGGGGATTACGACAGTTATAAAAAATCTAAAAATAAAACTAATTATGCGTATTAGTTTCATGAAATTATTAGTCGAAAAAATATGTTCAATCATAGAAATTTCATTAGAAATAGACAAAGTGTTAAAGTCATGAGTAATGTTCACGGAGTCTCTTTTCAGTTCGTTTAAATAGATCTCCTGATCTGGAACTACTAGTGATTGTTCATTATTACACATATTTAATGAGTACTTCAGAAACTCTGGACCAGTCCACCATTTGTGATTCTGAATAAGACTTTCAGATTTTTCCCCTCTTGTCAGCAGGTTTGCAGGATTCTCGGACCCTGCACTGCACAGTGAAACCACCTGGATGGGTCTGTCAGCGATTGGATCTCTTTTACACGGTTGGACACGAATGATTTCCACCTATTTGCAGACCCCTTGATCCAATAAAGGGCAATCTGCGAGTCTGTCCATAGAAACATAGAAGATGGTCCCTTGCGATCTAGCATCTTCTTCACCTCACAAGTTAAACGCGCTGCTAGTAACGCACCTCAGAGTTCTAGCCGGGGTAATGACACCTTTTTTAAGGGTGCCACTCTGCTTTTTGATGTAAGCAAATTAATGGAAGTTTGGGTCTTTGAATATGTCTGTAAATATATGACAGCACCGTATGCCCTGGGACTGGCATCGGCAAAGGTGTGCAGTATTAATTTATATTCAGAGTCTTCAGGGAACTGTAACACATTTCTAGGAATCTTTAGTTGTGCTAATTGGGGTAACTCGGAACACCATTGTTCCCACATTTTTGAAATATCGGGGGGTAATTCTTAATCCCATGTTAGATGTCTACTCCATAGTTCTTGAAACAACCGTTTAATTCTTATAGTAAATGGCCCCCAAGGGGTCAGAATGAGACCCAAGGGGTCAGAAATTCTACCTGCTACTTGCAGAACGAACCGCTTCATATTTTTTGCCTTGAACAAAAATTCTAATAAATTATCGATTTCCATCATCAACATGTCCTGTTTAGGTTGCCACAACAGTCCTAATACCTTATGTGTTGTAAAACCTTCGACTAACAGGTGGAAGTGGTAGCGTGGAACTTTAGTCAAGCGGAGGCCCAAGTAATAATTAAATCAAACAATTTATTTAAATGCATAAGATAAATTAATATTTCTTGATTAATTACTTGTATTTACAACTACATTATATTTTTGGGTACTTTCAGCTGACGACAATGTTCATTAAAGGCTTAATGTTCAGTGTATAAGATTAGCATTCAAATTCTATTAGATTCTTTCTCGATACAAATCCAAAATCCTGTCATGATAGTCTCGTAAGAAACAGTTGCCTCTCTGTTTTCTGGTGTATATCAGTCCGTTGTCAACTACTCAATATCTCGCGGTTTCCACTGGAGAAATCTTACCCTGCCCGACACGGCAGATTCTTCTATCCCTTCGGATCTATCCGAAAACTCAACTCCCAACTCAGAGAGCAGCTCTCTCCTCGGGATTCAAAAACGCATCTCCCTCTTTTCTCTCTTCGTTCAAATTCACCTTTTTAAAACAAAGGCTATCTATGGCCCAGTCAGAGTCTAGGTTGAATGATATCACTAACAAGCTTCAATCTCATAGGCCAAGAGAGACCCTCGCTGCTAGCGTGAGAAAATTTCGCATCTAGTTTCATTTTTAAATTGTCCTGTGAAAATATCGGCAAACTTGCTACTTAAAAGGATTCCATAGCTCCTCTTTTTTTCATGCCGTTCTCCTTTTCCGTCAACCTTTAAGATTGGTTTAGATGGATTGATTCTTTTTATCATTTCCTGCAGAACCTTGAGACTTAGAAATATTTTGAGCTGTTATGCTTATACATTGCTTTTCCTATCTAGAGTTCTCTTTTGAAAATATATGGCACTTTTTTTGTGAATTCCATTGGGTTCTTCACAGTGTTTTATTTTCCTCAAAGGCCTGAGGTAAAGTACTAAACCCATTCTTCTCCAACGATTCCATTACTACTATTAAGTTGTTCGATATCCATTTTCGGAACGTCATACTAGCTTCCTTCATAATTCTGTGTGATTGTTGTGAAATGTTCAGTGCATGTTGTACAGTGTCAGTACCGGCTATCAGATCATTCACGTAAATACAACTGTTGAGGATTTCGGTTGCTACCGGATATTCCTTCTTAAATTTACTAAGATGTTGTTTGATGGTGGCTGATAATAAAAATGGGCTTGAGTTCAAACCAAATGTTAGGCGTATGAATCTGTACATAATAACTTTAAACTCATCACCGTTGACAGGATTGTCATCTATAAACAGGAATCTTAAAACGTCCCTGTCTTTTTTGTTGATCGCAATTTGTAAAAATGCCTTCTCTATGTCGGCCAAAACAGCAATTTTATTTAATCTAAAAAAAATCAATAAATGGAAAATGTTCGGATTTAGGTTATTGCCTGTGTCCAAACAGTCATTTAGTGATAACTGTCCTGCTTCATGGGAACGCGCATCAAAAGCAATGCGACATTTCGTGTATATACTGTCTTGTTTGAATACCGTGTGGTGGGGTAAATAAAAAATGTTAGAATTTTCTTCTGACTCAGGAACAATTTCCATAATTTTCATTTCTAAGTATTCATCTAAAATTTTACGATAATTTTCATATAAACTTGTGTCGCGTTTCATTCTTTTTACGAGAGTAGCGAGCCGTGTTTCAGCTATCTTGTAATTATTGTCTAATTGTTCCCACTTCCGTTTCCATGGGAGACAGATTTCATATCTGTTATTTGTAAACCGCACTTTTTCACGAAATCTCTCAAGGATATCTTCATTTTTTACATTACCTGGATCATCCCTAATTCCTAATGTCTCTAAATCCCAAAAGGCCTTCAAATTTAATTCATCTTGATTTTCTAATAAATGGCAATTATATTTAGCTTCATTTTTATCATGTATAACTCCACCTGCAATCCATCCTAAGTGAGAGTTTTGTAAAATTATAGAAGTGTCAGGAATTTTTATTTGACAAGCTAATAACAATTCATAATATACATCTGCCCCCAATAACACCTGAATTCGCTGAGGTTCAAAACGTCTTGGATTCGCATACATCAAATTCTGTGGTAGGTGCAGATTTGAAGTCTCTCCGGTACACATAGGGGTTAAATCTGTTATCTTAGGAACTAAAAACATGTTAGAGAATTTTTTAAATGTTCTATCTTTGTTTGAAATTTCGACATGTATTCTGTTTTTAATTTTACAGATTGCATCATTAAATCCGGAAATCACTGACTTTACTTTATATTTCTCTAGTCCCAGCATGTCTGCGGCGGAAAAAGTAATTAGAGATATGTTACTGGCTGTATCTAGTATTGCAACAAAAGGAAAGAAAGAATTATTATTTCCTTTCAAATAAACTACAGCTGTCGAAATTAACGCGTTATAGCTGGCGCCATTCATCACAGGCAGATTCTGATCAGAATTATTTTGACAGCTCAAGGTCTTCGCATTTGAAATAATTTCCACTGAATTAGTATTTACTTTTTCTTCATTTTTGATCTGAGGCTGATTCATAATAAAATTACTTTGTTTGTTTTCATAATAAGATTTTGAAAAATTAGCTCCATGCTATGGTGATTAAAAAAACAAGTTTTGCATCTATTATTTAATTTATTACACCGATTAACGGTGTGATTAGATAAATAATTATAGCATAACTGTGATTTTTGTATTTGATTCAATCTTTCTTGAACCGATAAATCTAAATATTTTTGACATCGAAAAATCAAATGTGGTTGTTTACAAAATGCGCAGTTAAGTTTGTCATTCTATAAAACAAAACTTTTTTGCTTATGGGTAATTTCAAACCTAGGTTTCGTAACGATGTTGTTTTTTTGTACATTTTCTAAAGCTTGTGCTCTTTTCAGTAAAAAAATCAATAAAAATATTCCATTCAGGCAATTCATTACAATTAAGAGACATTTCAAAAGCTTTTCTTGATTCATCATCTATTCTTTGTAAAACGAAATACATTAGAATGGATTCCGATAAATTGTTATGTTCCAGTCCTAACTGTTTCAAAGCTCTTAAGTGGCTCAATAAATTATCTACCAGATTGCGTATTTCTTTCGCGTTTTCAAGTTTTATTTTGTTATTACTCAATAACTCTGAAATGTGACTAGTCACCAATAATCTTTTGTTTTCAAATCGTTTTTTTAAAGCTTCGAACAAAGAAGTATATAAGAATCATCAATATTTTGTAATTGTTTCACAGTGCCAGTTAAGGCTGATTGTAAATAATACAGCTTTTGCGCGTCATTTAGCTCAACGTTATTATCAATTAAAGTGGTGAATTGTAACTTAAAATTCATCCACTCTGTGTAACGACCCGAAAATTGGGGTAGATTAATTGACGGCAATTTGATTTTTGCCTCATTAGAACTGCCTCTATCATTACTATTATTATGACTTTCAACATTAGAAATACTAGACTTTATTAAATCAAGAAGACTTACTTCGATAGCTTCTAACTGTTCTTCGATTTCGGTCAAGGAATTTTCAAAATCCCCTAAATCCTCGTCAGATATTATAGAGTAGGCTTCGTTCCTTCATTCACCAGTCTTCTTTTTTAACATTTGAAGAGAATTTAATTTCAAATCTAGTTCTTTAGGGCCGAGTTTTGATTTCAATGTGTTCGATATTCTCGTAACCTGGCCGCGTACATTTCCACGTTTTCGATTCAGGACCACAGTTCCTGAACACACTGGAGTAGCAACAGACATTATATCTATAATTTCTATAACAAGGTTATTCGAGTAATCCAAGGGCGTTAATTCTATAAACAGTGTTCTAAATGAGCGCTGCGGCTCGAAGGGCCAAAAACCTTTGTCGGCGATAGCTTCAAAATGGACTGTAGAAAATACTTAAAAATACTAAATGAAGTGTGTTGCGTACTCAATGGATTGTCCACATTTACAAAACTTAACAAAAACATTTATTATTTACAAAAATATTCCAAAGGGACTGGCAGCGGTTGATACACTGCGCTTACGTCTTTAGAACACATCTTATTCAACTTCATCTACTCATCTGGCGGGGAATTCTCGCCCGCGCTCCTTTCAGTCCAGAGCGCTTGCAGCGCCCTCTCACTATCAATTACGATGCACGGAGGAAACAACCCATTTATCTAAATTAAGGGGGAATTATTGATGTTACGCTCCACCGGTGTCCACTTCCCCACTTTGCCCCCACGGGGGTACTTTTTTAAATTTAGCCATAAGCCTCATGTGACATATCGTTGGAAAGTCTGTGACTACTTATTGATGTTATGCACCTCCGATGTCCCCCCCCCACTTTGCCCACACGGGGACACTTTTCTAAATTTAGCTAAGACCCCTCATGTGACATATTGTTGGAAAGGCCTGTGACCACTTACTCATGTTATGCACCTCCCGCGGCCCTCACCCCAACTTTGTCCCCGCGGGGGGCATTTTTATAAATTTAGCCAAGACCTTTCATGTGACATATCGTTGGAAAGGCCTGAGATCACTTGTACATGTTATAAACATCCGATGTTCCTCCCTCCACTTTGGCACTTTTCTAAATATATCCGAGACCCCTCATGTGACATGTTGTCGGAAAGGCCTGTGATCACTTACTCACGTTATGCACCTCCCGCGCCCCTCCCCCCACTTTTCCCACACTGGGAGGGCATTCTTATAAATTAAGATCGAGACCCCTCATGTGGCATATGGTTGGATAGGTCTACAGCCCTTGGAAAGGCCTACAGTGACGATTTATTCATATTATGCAGGCACCTGCTGTGCTTCTCTCCTTACTTTGGTCCTTCCCCCCAGGGATCCAGTCCGAGGTTCGTTCGGCTCGAGATTTTTTTTATAAGACTTTGTAGTGCGTGCACACCACGCCTGCTATTACGACGCCTTATATAGCGGGAAGCCAGTTCGAGATTTCATATTACAAGATTACGTATAAATTAGAGGCCCCGATTAAAAGAAGGGGCCGCTAGCGGGCGAAGCCTCTTAGTCTTTATTAACGCCGACTCATTCCAGTTCACCACAGACGATTCTTGATAAATGTATGACGTATAAAAGCACTTGACAAACATTGAGCAAAATTTTACACAACCGAAAAATATCGAGATGTCCATACAATCGAGAAAATTGATAAAAAACACCTCGTTATCGCCCATCACTACCTTGGCTTTTGTGGCTGTATCGCTATTTATTTTATCACTTTTGTTACTGTGTTGCCGGTTCTAGATCGCTATAATTATGCTGTTTGGATTTGTTCGTACGTTGTCGAAAATGGAAGGGAAAACAAAAGAAAAGACGGAGGGGGGGGGGGGGCGGACATCGCTACTCAAGTTTGATCTCGTAATTTAGAGCCTTGATCAAGTGACGAGACCTTCACCTGACTAGGCACCTCCAGAGGTATAATTCAAAGGGAACTTGGAGGACTTTGCACCCACGACGGATTTTACATGCACCACGTGCCATTAGCGTACATGGCAGACGTTTAGCTAGCAGTGAGCCTCGAACCCATGACCTATCGGCTATGAGCACGACGCTCTGCTAACTGGGACACCACTGCCCGTATTGCCAAATGCAGCCCTAGTCTTAACCACTGGGATAGATCATTTGTGGAGAATTATATGTTCTAACGCCAATTAAGCGATAAACGGATGACTTTGTCTCTATTGTTTACGTAGGGTTGCTCGCCAACTGGGCTATCTCTCTGTACGAGTAGGTGAGTGTTGATGGAATGTTTTGTTAGAGCATGTTTTCGCTTTTACTGTAAATAAAATGTATATAGTGTAACATAGATGTAAATAGTCTCCCAGTAAAAAGGAAGAGAGAAAATGATATCCCGTGGAATTCACTGAGTAAGTGCCAATTGATTTAAATTAAGATAGCGTTAGTTAATTAAGAAATCAACTGAACCAGAACCGGTCGCCACATCATTCATACGCCGTTTTCACCCAAATACCATGCGTACGCCGGCTTTACACGATACTTTACTCTAAAGATTTTTTCTTTTCAGGGAAAGAAGTTCGATTCACCGATAGCGCGATAGCCAATGAAATTGCAAGATTTTGCACTAATGCTAAAAGTCTTACGGAAAGTGAAATTTCGCTACCCGGCGGGAGCTTACAGTTGTACGGTTATAGTCAAGGTACAGAATACACGGTTAGGCTCCATGAGGAAGATGCTCAGTATATCATCCAGTTGGTGACTTCACTGGCACCCAGCGTTCGAGCTCTCCCTGTGTTTTTCTATTTATTCGCATCACTCTTTTCCTTATCTTGACAATAAATGTGTTTTTTTTTTTTTTCATGTTCGTATAATAATTTTATGTCTTAATTTCATTCTTAATTTCTGAAAAGGATTTGTAATTTAAATAATTAGTAATGCATTTCAGAAAGCACCAATTCTTCTAGATATTCCAAAAGAATTTAATTTCATCGTTTTTAACTCATACTATTGTATGAAAGTAACAGTGAGTGTTCTACTTACTGCGGTTATACCCTTCATCTCAAGGCGGAGATGCAAACTTTCGAAACTGAACTGAGTGGAGTTGTAATGAATGATCATAGACAGGAACACATTTTTACTCGCCATTTGAGGACTGGTGATCGACATTAGCAAGACCATAACATTAATAATTTTTTAAAGGTAAAAATTAATCCATGACACAATATATTTTCCATTAACTTTTGAAAACCCTTATATTTGAAAATACTCTAACTACATTTAAAATAAATGCACATAGTACATTTTTAATTAGTCGATCATTACTTAAATTTAAATATTCTATACACTTTTTACAGTCTTAAATTTAACTTTAAATCTAACTACCTAAGGAATTATTAATGTAGACAAATTTTTAAAAAAATCTTTGGCATTTCTTTTCATTATTTTATTACAGATATATCTTCGATATTTTCCGAGTTTTGTACATTTTTCGACTAAATTAGGAATTTTCTGCTTTACTTTGTTTTCTGTACTGTATAAATTGAGAATTTGAACTAAAAGAGTGGAGTATTTTTATTAGTTTATACCTTTGCAATTTACTGCGCGAAATTATTTAGGAAAAATGATTTCCTCAGCAATTTGAAACAGGAAAACTTAGAACTTATGTTCCGTCAATTAAATTATTCTTGGAAATTTCTTTTTAACCAAAACTTTTCAAGCGGATTAAAACGACGTAGCTAATATAATTCAAATGCGTCCAAACGCAAATCTAGTTATTCAATAAATTAGAAGATATTTTTGAACAAAAATTTAAAAATAAAAAATAAGATTAATGTATGGTGCATTAAAGTTCTTCGGATATTCTAACTAGTTGGAAAAATTACGAGAAATCGTTGAAGGTTTTCTCCTTTTAAAAGTTTTGATTGATGTATCTTCTCAAATAAATTTTTATTAATTTCGGATTTCTAACATTATTTTCCTCTAATTGTGAAAGAATGGTTATATTTTCTCATAATCATTTTATATATTTCATTCATCATCATTAACATTTAGAATTCAAATGAAAAAATATTACTATAATAAACTCTTACAATGCTATTTCTATTGAAATTACCCTTTTTAATTACAAAAAGGATAACCAATGCTCATCTCTTATCTCATCACATTTTTTAAAAGTATGTTGTGGCCATCACAAAGATTTTTTCTATACCATTGTACTATATTAGTTCGCTAGCTGATCGGCCCTGTAAAAATAACTTTAAATATACCTAAAATCAATATTGGATGATTTTGTATTTTTAAACGAAAATCTTTAAAAACGAACCTAATGTTGTGAGAGCCCACTGCATTTAGCAACATACGCCCTCGAATTTCTATGATTTGATATTTTTAAACAAAAATATATCCAAATGAATCAAGGGTTGGGGGTTCCACTGCCTTCGGCAACGTACACCGGGCGACCTACGCACACTCCGGTCTGTTTTGCTTTTATGTTTTTAAACAAAAATTTTTCCAAACGAACCTTATGTAGAAGGTCCCACTGCCTTCGGCAGTGTACACCCTCGAATTTGTACGAGTTTATAAATTTTAAAGAATATCTATCCAAACGAACACAGATTCCGGCAGCCTATATCGTCTGTGCTACGCACGCTCCGGTCTGTTTGATTTTATATTTTTATACAAAAATCTTTCGAAATTAACCTAATGTTGTGCTATCCATTGCCTTCGGCAGCGTACACCCTCGAATTTGTATGATTTTATATTTTTAAGCGGAAATCTATCGAAACAAACTAAGTGGATTCCATTATATTGATTGCCCAATTAATTTCTGACATTTAGCTATATCCAACTATCAATTTTGACCAAAAGTTCTTCCTCCCTCTTTTGAAACGCGAATACGATAAAGTTGCACTGACGTAACACAAAATGATATCAGAGTAGGCACTGAAAAAAAGGGAGAAAAGTCTGGCGAATTCGTGAGAGTACTTCCAGAAAATAATATTTTGAATTAGTAATTATTATTATTTTTTAAAATCCAAGTCATCGTTAGAACAGGAGAGATTTTTCAAATAAGTTGGTGCTTTTTGTTTTCTTTATTTTCATCTGGAAAGCGGATGCAAAATTTTAAATCTCCTGGAAAAACGAAAAACATGAAATCGACATGTATATATATAGATAGATATTTTAAAACAATAAATATTAATATATTTCTTAACAAAAGACATCTTTAGAATCGGAACGGTACCACAAATGAGTGGGTGTTGTTTTTTTGTTCTTTTATCCGGGAAACGGAATAGGAATTTTTAATATATAAAAGAAAGGAAAACATGAAATCGGCATTCAAAAATAATTTTTTGAAATGAAAAATATCGATATTTTAAAAATTAAATGACTCCGTTAGTATCGGAAAAGTAGGTATTTTTTGTTTTTGGTATTTCAATATTGAAAGCGGACGCGGTATTTCAAAATGCGAAAAAAGATACTTTTTTCCCGCCTTCCGTTTCCTTCTACTTTAAAAACTTCGGAAATATTGTTTTAAGCCATACAACTCAGAAAACGAGCCATTTTGAGATGTTAATTATAGTTTTTAATTAATATCTCGGCTAATTATCAAAAAGTTAAAAAATCGATCCTCAGGTGCATTCGGACGTGCGTTAGTCTATATCATCCAAATTTTCATACGTCTATGTAAGGTGGATTTTCTTAGCGATCACCAACACACACACACAGGGACAAACACATTTCGTTTATTAATATGAAAAAGCGCAGTTATACAGTAACAAGTATGAATATGAAGCATCTCTTTGAATTTAACACGGTGTTACAATTATTAGTAAATAAATAGAAAGCCCTACGCAACGGTACCCACTGTTGGGTATTCAAATCCAAAATTGGATCAATCCCCCTCCCCTTCACATATAACTCTTAATAACCTCAAAAATAAAATTTAGTGCGTTTCTACAAAACAGAAAATGAAGAACTATAATTATTCATCGTAAAAGCATACAGCTAATATGTTCCTCGCATCCACAGCCACGATTGGCCTTAAAAATGACCGATTCTGGAAAATATGGGATTGCAAGTATGTTGCATGAGTATTGTTGTATGAGAATTACAACAATGAAGTTAATTATACGACAAACTCACACTCGCCAAATCCTATAGATTGGTTGTGGATCCGACTATGAAACTTTTTCCAAGTATGGGATAACAGCGTTTCCTGCTGAGGGATCAAAGACAAAATAGTGTCACCATAGGTTTTTCTGAAAAATACATTACATATTAAATTTGGTGTCATGTTGTCAGAAAATGTCAAAAACTCAGCCCAGCAACGCCAACTCTTGAGCGATATAAATTCAAATGCAATATTTTTTCCTTAAAAAAAAATAAAAAAAATAAAGAGAGATGAGTTTTTAAACAGAGAAGTTATTAGAGACTATAGAACTGGATACACGTGCATTCTTTATAAGTATCTCTCAAAATATGCATACAGAAAATATTACATTTCAATGAAAATACGAGGGCTGTTCAGTAAAGAATGATCATAATTTTTTTATTCCTACTATTAGTTCACACTCTCCCTATATTTATTTATTTATTTATTTATTTATTTATATATCTTGTTCAAATTTTAAATCGTTAATAAAATACTTATTATTCATCCTATCAAGTTGAAATAATTTTTTTTAAAACTTGTACTGGATGACAATTGAAGTTAATACAGTTTTTTCAAATATTAATTCATTAATTAAATTTTAATTAATTAATTTTAGTTTTACATGGGAGATAAAATGGCGGCCATTGGTTATTGAAGAATTTAATGCATCTTCATATCTATAAGGGGGGTTACCATAGGGGGACCCTGTTATGTCGCCAAATAACACCAAGTTTGTCGCCAACTTGGCGATATATCGCAAAATTTGGCGACCAAAATGAGTCGCCAAAAGTGACGTCAACTTGGCGATATCTCTAATATTTCGCCAAATTCCCATAGACTTCCATTGTAAACCTACTTGCTTATAGAAAATCAACAAATTGAGATATTTTAATGCAACAAAAACTAATATTATCTTAAGGAATTATATTAAATTTTTCTTTGATGACCTAAGTAGAAATTGACTTTAAAAAAATTTTTTTTATATTACTTGTTTAATACTAATTTGCTTTTATGTTTCATTGTTAGCTTAATGGGTAATGAATACGCGGTAATTTCTTTGTTCATTTATTTTCAATAGTACGTTAGTAGCAGCTATGAAAGTTCAGATAGTTTAAGCATCGCCTATGGAAACGATGGAGGCAACACGCGATGAGCAAATATGCTCTTGCCTGCTAGAAATTTTGCTTGCGCCAGAAGAAATTGTCAGTCGAAGCGTATGCTTTAAGGAGACTTACAGAGAGTCTGTTCTTCCACGTAGTACAATTAGATGATGCTTTGATATCTTTAAGAAAAAGAAAGACAATCATCTTCAAAGGAATATGGACCCGGAATTCCTGTAATTGAGATTACAGAAGACAACATAATACAGTCGCTAATATTATCAGAGAAGATCGTTAGATATGAGAACTCTTAAAAGTATTTAAGTTATAATGGTGTGCCACACACACGTTGCTAACAGAAAAGTGAACATGAGATGCGTTTGTGACCGTTGAATTAAAGACATTCCTCATCACTGAACTCAACAACAGAACGGAGGACTAACTCCCTATTCTGATACATCGAATCCAGCATTCCGCCCAGCATTGCCCAATATTTCCAGAGGAAAATTTTTGGCAAAACATAGATTTCCTCCCATAGAGTAGTATGGGGTGGATATTTTCAAATTAGATTTCCTTTTAAAAAATTGACGAAATTGCTACAATTTTCACCGATATATATTTTTTATTGGAAAAACTATAGATTTTATTTAAGTTAATTGCAATTTTTTAGTTTGATATTAGTTAAAAATGAAATTTAAAGGTAAGCTTAACGAAAAAAAAAAAAAATAATAAAAAAATTGTTAAGTATTGCTCATAAAAATATAAAAAAAGGTGTAGAAAACACCAAAATTGATAAAAGTATGCGGAAAAATTTGAAAAAATGCTTGTAATATTAAGAAAAGTGCACGACTCATTACTTGCGCTCATTGAAAGTGTGATGCGGTCGCGGAAGAAAGTGAATCGGTGAGTTAGCTCTCCGTATTATTGTAGAGCTCAGTGCTCCTCATACCCGAACAACAGGACGTTCGCGTGGAGGTTGTTCAAAATATAAGGTGATACTACATGAACATGAGATGAATCCCCTAATGTAATAATATACTTCGACTGACGATTGAGTCAGGCGAAAGCAAAATTTCCAGTAGGCAAGAGCATTGGCTCATTGCGTGTTGCATCCATCATTAAACTGATCGTATATATTGCGATACGGAAAGTATTTCAACTTTCATAGCTGCCACTGATTTACTACTGGAAATGAAGGAACAAAAGAATTACCACATATTATTTACACATTAAGCTAAGAATGGAGCATTAAAGTAAATTTGTGAGGAATAAAGTATGCTAATAAAAAAATTATGATCATTCTTTATTGAACAGCCATCGTAGATATATATCTATACTAGTAAATCTGCAGATCAGGAGCCTCAACGTCATCTTTGCAAGTCATTGTTTTTTAACACTCATTGCATAATATTCAACTTCCTACAAATCGCTTTTTAAAGTTTTCAAATTACATAAATATTTATGAGCATACAAGATACTTCGTAAAGTTTCAGAAATTAAAAGTGTTAAACAAGTGGTTGTACATTGATGTTCTGAAATTCTGATGAGCTACTTATTCTGGTAACTTTTTAAATCAAAAATTGCATTTCTTCAGGGGGGCAGAGCCCCCTGAACCCCCCGTAGTCTATTTAAATTTACATTCGTAATTTTTTATTGATTGTGCGGATGGTTATAGTATATCTTAGATTTTTTTTACGCTGTGATTTATAAGCATAAGCATAAGTTTTTTTATAAATTAATAAAATTTAAATTTAAAATAAAATATTCATGTTAACCGTACACAGACAATAAATCTTGAAGTGACGCCAAAAATGTAACCCTAAAATCCACTACATTCGGCACAACACAACGACGTGCTTTAAAAAAAAAAAAAAAAAAAAAAAAAAAAAAAAAAACGGATGAAGTCAAAGAATTTGGTCCCTGTTCCACGTGCTTGTTTTGTTTGGGCCGAATGAGGGCATTTAAATCAATCTGAGCGATAACGCACATCGTATTGCAAACTGTTTTTACGGCATACTGCATCTCCATCTATCTCTTTCCTCCATGAATAATAGTTAATTTTATTTTACCCAAGATCTTTTTATTCCAGCATCTTTGTTTTCGATAAATGACGTCTAATTCACCTGCTATGCGTACTTACTCAAAACTTTTTATCTTGTTATATTAAGAAATACTCGAGAGTTTTCTTTTTATTTCCAATATGCCGCCATATTAATTTTTCTATTCTTAATTTTATTTTTCATTTTCCTGTTTCACGACAAAACATTTCAATTGAAAATTGTTTAAAAGAAAATATTATTCAGGGTTTTGATTTTCTTGGCAACAATTAAAGAAATATTGGTAAATGTTATGGGAAAATGTTGCGTTATTCTCTATGAAAATAATGAACTTTTGTATTTTTAAGCAAAATATTTCAATAAAATAAATAAAATAAATGAAATATTGCCTATTTTTATTTCTGGGCTAAAATCCTTCTATATGCAAAGATACAAATGCATTAATTCATCTGTTTTGACCTTGGCTTTACTCAAGCATTATACACGCAATTATACTAATATTATTAGGATCAAATACGTTGCTAGGCAACAGAGAAAGAAAAGGAAAAAAATGAAATATGCATTATGTCAAGTTGATAAAACAAAATCCTTTATATTATTGGAAAACATCCATAAAATTCCGCCCAATATTATAAACCTAATTAAAAAAATCTCGCAAATATATTGACATAATTTATTGGAATAATTTAATAATGTTATTTAAAAATTTCAGCATCAAAAATTTACCATTTAAATCCATTTTTCATATGAGCCATTTCTTTCAACAAATGAAAATCTGAAAATCGTCTGACTTGCCATTGAAAAGCATTATAGAGCAAAATAAAATGTTCCATATTTCCCGAACGAATGAACCAAATTTAACCAAAAACTATACAGCTAAGTCCGGGTATCTCATCAACATGCCCAGTGAATTTCAAGCCGATCGGATGCTTTTTGCGGCAGTTATCGCGGAACAGACAGATAGACTAACAGAAACCAAAACTTTTCGTGTCTCCACAGTAAGCCTTCACTGACGTTTCGGCAACTAGTAAATCTGCAGATCAGGAGCCTCAACGTCATCTTTGCAAGTCATTGTTTTTTAACACTCATTGCATAATATTCAACTTCCTACAAATCGCTTTTTAAAGTATTCAAATTACATAAATATTTATGAGCGTACAAGATACTTCGTAAAGTTTCAGAAATTAAAAGTGTTAAACAAGTGGTTGTACATTGATGTTCTGAAATTCTGATGAGCTGCTTATTCTGGTAACTTTTTAAATCAAAAATTGCATTTCGTCAGGGGGGCTCTGCCCCCCTGAACCCTCCGTAGTCTATTTAAATTTACATTCGTATTTTTTTATTGATTGTGCGGATGGTTATAGTATATCTTAGATTTATTTTTTTTACGCTGTGATTTATAAGGATGAGCATAAGTTTTTTTTATAAATTAATAAAATTTAAATTTAAAATAAAATATTCATGTTAACCGTACACAGACAATAAATCTTGAAGTAACGCCAAAAATGTAACCTTAAAATCCGCAACATTCGGCACAACACAAAGACGTGCTTAAAAAAAAAAAAAAAAAAAAAAAAAAAAAAAAAAAAACGGATGAAGTCAAAGAATTTGGTCCCTATTCCACGTGCTTGTTTTGTTTGGGCCGAATGAGGGCATTTAAATCTGAGCGATAACGCACATCGTATTGCAAACTGTGTTTACGGCTTACTGCATCTCCATCTATCTCTTTCCTCCGTGAATAATAGTTAATTTTATTTTACCCAAGATCTTTTTATTCCAGCATCTTTGTTTTCGATAAATGACGTCTAATTCACCTGTATGCGTACTTACTCAAAACTTTTCATCTTTTTATATTAAGAAATACTCGAGAGTTTCCTTTTTATTTTTAATATGCAGCCATATTAATTTTTCTATTCTTAATTTTATTTTTCATTTTCCTGTTTCACGACAAAACATTTCAATTGAAAATTGTTTAAAAGAAAATATTATTCCGGGTTTTGATTTTCTTGGCAACAATTAAAGAAATATTGGTAAATGTTGTGGGAAAATGTTACGTTATTCTCTATGAAAATAATGAACTTTTGTATTTTTAAGCAAAATATTTCAATAAAATAAATAAAATAAATGAAATATTGCCTATCTTTATTTCTGGGCTAAAATCCTTCTATATGCAAAGATACAAATGCATTAATTCATCTGTTTTGACGTTGGCTTTACTCAAGCATTATACACGCAATTATACTAATATTATTAGGACCTAATACGTTGCTAGGCAACAGAGAATGAAAAGAAAAAAAATGAAATATGCATTATGTCAATTTGATAAAACAAAATCCTTTATATTATTGGAAAACATGCATAAAATTCCCCCCAATATTATAAACCTAACTAAAAAAATCTGGCAAATATATTGACATAATTTATTGGAATAATTTAATAATGTTATTTAAAAATTTCAGCATCAAAAATTTACCATTTAAATCCATTTTTCATATGAGCCATTTCTTTCAACAAATGAAAATCTGAAAATCGTCTGACTTGCCATTGAAAAGCATTATAGAGCAAAATAAAATGTTCCATATTTCCCGAACGAATGAACCAAATTTAACCAAAAACTATACAGCTAAGTCCGGGTACCTCATCAACATGCCCAGTGAATTTCACGCCGATCGGATGCTTTTTGCGGCAGTTATCGCGGAACAGACAGACAGACTAACGGAAACCAAAACTTTTCGTGTCTCCACAGTAAGCCTTCACTGACGTTTCGGCAATTATATATATCGATAGTCTTGTAATTTAAACTAGTAAATCTGCAGATCAGGAGCCTCAACGTCAGAACTGCAATTCATTGTTTTTAGACACACTCTAGTAATATTCAATTTCCTGCAAACCGCAATTTAAAGTTTTCAAATTACGTAATTATTTATAAGAATAAAAAATACGAAGTTTTCAGACATTAGAAGCGTTAAATTAAAAACGTTGTTATGGAAGGATATTTTGAATTTTCATGAGCTACTAATTCTGGTATTTTTTGTAAATAATACAGTATTCAGGGGGGCAGAGCCCCCCTGAACCCCCCCGTGGTCTAATTAATTTACATATGTAACTTTTTATTGATTTCGCTAATGATTATGGTAAATCTTTTTACACTTCCGAGCTTTATTCTTCAATACTGGTGGGCAGAAAAGGATTTATATTGACGCATTTATATTAAAAGTTTAGGTTTTACGAACGAAATGTAATTTCCTTTTAAAGATAAAAAAAATTTCATTCATATTTTCTGAAATGAGGCGGCATTAAGAACTAACACTCGTCAAAAAATATTTTTCAGGCAATCTAGTTAATGTTTGTTTTTAAGAATGAAAATATTTATTTCCCGATACAATGACGTCCTTTTCGACAGCGATAATTTTGCGATGCACAATTTTGACATTTACTATCAATTTGCTTTTCAAAAGTTTTTTTTTTTTTTCTCATTGAAATTTTCGATTAAAAATTAAATATTTCTGTTAGCTGCGTCTAGACGATAAACCGTGAGATATTAGTAACGTTTTTTTTTTAATAATAAGAATTAATATCATAACACAAGCCCCTTTTATTTCAACCTCAAAGCGTATTTGTTTTATTTTTGATATATGAGATCAAATCCAACTTTCCGTTGCTAGGAAACAGTTAAAATAAAATTAAGACAATGAAATATGTGATTGAAAAGAAGTAAATTAAAAAAAAAGAAAGTATTTTATATTATTGGAACACATATATAAAATCCCTCCATAAGATATACACCGAATTTAAAACTCTGACAAATGTATACACAAAATTTCAAACTAATATGAATAATGTATCGTTCTAATTAGGAAATTACATCATCCATAATTTATCATTTAAATCTTTCAATCATATGAGCCATTTCTTTTCAACAAATAAAAATGGAAAAATCGTCTGAATTGCTATAGGAAAGCATTAAGGCGGAAAATAAAATGTTCTATATATTCCGAACGAATGAACCAAATTTAACCAAAAACTATACAGCTAAATCCGGTGACCTCACCAACATGGCTCCTTAATTTCAAGCTAATCGGATGCTTTTTACAGCAGTTATCGCGGAACAGACAGACAGACTAACGGAAACCAAAACTTTTCGTGTCTCCACAGTAAGCCTTCACTGACGTTTCGGCAATTACCAACTGAAACTACATTAATCTTTCGTTAACACCAAAATAGAATAATTTCACAACATATTACTTACAAGGAAGGTCTCCATACGGGCCTACTCCGAAAAATCTGAAAAAATATAGAATGTTCTACTCATGAGGATAGATATGTTTATAAAAAAAAATTGGCGGAAACTCGATAGAACGTCCGTAAATGAAAATTTCGATATTTGGCGATTTGTCACTGGTTGGCGATGGAATAAAATTTCAAAAGATACTTTTTTATGTCAAGTATTCTTTAAGATAAAAATGTTTCATATTGAACTTGTTTGAATAAATTTAATAACTTTAGTTATACAATAACTTTAGTTTGCTCAGTTATAGTTTGTTTTGTCATAATGAAAGTTAACTGTCAAATTTTATGAATTAAAAGAAAATTAAAATTAATTAAAATTGTTTCAATCTCAAAATTAAGTCCAATTGAGCACTGTCGATTCAATTTTGTTGCTATGGAAACAGCGACTTCTTTGATATTGAAATGAATACCTGCAGCATTCTTAATCTTGCCTTTATTTTGGAATACGCTTAAATATATGAAAATATATTTTATATATGAAATTGTTTTTAAAGTAATAAAATTAAATAACAAGTAACATAAATATGTAATACAAAAAAAAAAAAAAAAAACAACAACATTTATTTATTAAACTCTCTCATTGTTTAAGTTTAAATTCATTAAATACCATTTACACGCATTCTAAAAATCAGTTAACAAGCAATTTTCAGGTGCATTAAAATCGTTTGGCAAGGAAAAGAACTGATCGCCAAATCGTGTGACGCTTTCGTCTTTTCGCGCCAAATGCCCGAAAGTATTTTATTTTTTTTTACAGACTTTCTACTGTAATTCCGCCACTAAATTTGACTGATCCTTTATTACATACATAAGTAGTTTAATTGGTATTTTTTTCAAAATATTCCGAGTATGCCCGGTAAGGAGACCTTCCTTGTTAGTCATGCTACTAATACATTGTTTTTAAGACCTTCTTAACTTTTTATTTTAGTACTATTTTAAAATTTAATGTTATGCATAAAACAAACGTAAATTATCTTCTAAAATTTAAATGTGTTAACATTTAAAAATTCTTTCAGTAGAAAAATTACAAGAGATCTTTATAAACAATATTTTAATATTCTTGTTTAAGTGTATAACATGGAAATAAAAATATAACATGTAGTCATTTATTCAATACTAGCAGACCCGCCCGGCGTTGGCCGGGGTTTGTAAATAATAACCTTAAACAAAACTTAAGTTTGTATGATTTTATATCTTTGGAAATTCTTTTAAATGAACCCAATTTCGGAGGCGCCATTTCCTTCCGCAGCGTCTAGTGTGTTCCCATCAAACTTCTTTTCGAAGGAACCTGTAATCTAGTTCCCCGCTATCTATGGCAGCATTTACCGGAAGTGCCCGCACGTGCTGGAGACAATCGAAAACCAAGTTGAGTGAGATAAACCTCGTAGGAATCAAGCCCATAGAATAATAATAAAAAAAGAATGCACCATTAATGTTAGAAAATGTTGGTAACTAAAGTCCAAGATAAAATTTCATAATACAGAAAGTAGCTGAATTGTAATCTAAGTTGAAGGAAGCAAATCCCGTTGAAATTGGACCCTTAAACCCGAGGAAATATTGCGCCCCCAAGCGGTGGAAGATGCCCCCCCCCCCTTGTAAATTTTATGAATTACAGTTAGCATTAAAACATATTTAATAAATGGATGAAATCGCTTATCTAAAGATACCTTTGAAGTAACGCGATTTTTAATTTACGGCTGTAGTGAGTAGACGTAAGTTGATGCTGGAAAAGGAGATTAATGATAAAAAAAAGTGGTAGCTGAGGTATAAAGAAAGACCGGGCCCTGGGGGCCAAAGTGTTATCTAGAAAGTAGTTGTATATACGAAAATTTAGTAGTGATTTTAAAGTAGCTTGAAGACGCTAAAACTAAGTTAAAGAAAATTGCAATAGAATAGGATAGTTTTTAAAGAAGCTACAACAAAGGCCCCAAGAAGACGATTAATATTCAAAATTGGTGGTAGCTGAAGTCTGCAAGTTTTTTTTTTTTGTTGTTGTTCATGTACTAGCTGGAGAACCTAAGAAGTTGTTAGAAAAAAAAGTTCGTGAATCGGACCATTTTTAAAGGAGCTATAACAGGGGGCCCAAAAGGGTCCAACTGATAGTTGAGAGTAGGACCCTAAAATGAAAACATGTTTAAATGTTGTAGTAATTAGCGTTTTAGATTTTCAATTAGTCAAAATTAATCATAGGGTATGAAATAATCATTAGAATAATATTTTAAAGAAATGCGCAAAAATGGTGTAAATGCTTATAAAGGGGCCCTAGAGCCCCAATAAAAATATGAGGGTGTTTGTCTAGGGAGAAGAGTCCAAGACTCAGTTTTAAAATTATGCAATCAGACGGGGAGAAAATTAGGGGGTGAAAATGCATGGCACACCTGTAGGGCCCCGGATCGGGTCCTACAGGACCGTAAGGTGCCCCAGGATTTTAACTGGAATATAGTAACAGGAGAATGACTAAATGCAAAAATGGTAAAAATGAAGATCGGATTAAGAGGGGCAATCTCTTAACAATTTATGGTGCAAAAGCTTCAAGGGGCCCTGTACCGGATCTCAGAGGGTCAGGAACTTAAGTGTCATGTAGTTTAGTATAAATATACTTTTTAGTAGTTTTTAAAGTAATCAGATGATGCTAGAAAAATGGTAAAGAAAATTGCAAGGCATTCGGATCATTTTTAAAGAAGCTTCACCAAGGGCCCAAGAAGGCGATTAATATTCAAAATTGGTGGTAGGTGAAGTCTGTAATTTTTTTTTTTTTTGTTCGTGTAATAGCTGGAGAACCTAAGATGTTGTTAGAAATAAAAAGCTAGTGAATCGGACTATTTTTAAGGGAGTTATAATAGGGGGCCCAAAAGTGGCCAACTGATAGTTGAGAACAGGGCCCTAACATGAAAACATGTTAAACCGTTTTAGTACTTAGCGTTTTAGATCTTCAATTTGTCAAAATTAATCATAGGATATGAAATAATCATTAGAATAATATTTATTAAAAATGCGCAATAATGGTGTAAATGCTTAAAAAGGGGCCCTAGATATAGGGGCCTAGCACTGCGATACTGGTGAAGTAATATTAAAAAACTCCGTGATAGAGCTTCAAAGCAAAAGCAATCGAAACTGCGACAAACAAAACCTTTTTTTAAACCCTTGTGATATATCTAAAAGGTACTTAATTTCAAAATTAAAATTCAGGTACTTTATTCTTGTTTCTATTTTGCTATTGCTTTACTTTTCTGAAGCACTAGTTACCATAATAAGAAATTTTGCATATATTTCTCCTTAATCTTAAAATTGAAGCATTCTCGATTATCCGAAAATTTCTATTTTCCGAAAGATGATCGGTCCCAATTACTTCGGATAATCGAGGTTCTACAGTATGTGCAGATATTTTTAGTTAAAATATTGTACATCTATTACATTTTATTTTTATAATATTTTCCATGTTGATTTTAACACCGTAAAATATGTTTTGCATCCCAGTCTTGACAAAAATTCACTCTTAAAGTACTCAAAAAAAAAAAAAAAAAAAAAAAAAAAAAAAAAGGAAAGAAACACATCAAGAAATTATCCTAAGCGCAAACGTATATTTTCGCGCAATACTTATTTTTTCATTTGATTAATATCACTTTGAATATTAAAAGGCGTTCAAATGTAAAACTTTCACTGCGAAATACCTCATTTTCTGGTATTTAAATAAGTATTTTATTATCATAATAGAAATACATATGCTTCTGTATTATAAATATAAAAATTTATCTTTATCAAAAATATCTTATTTATTATAAAAAATATAAAGCAACCCCCCCCCCCCCCCCCCAAAAAAAAAAAAAAAAACAACAACAACAACTTATAAAACAATTTGGGGCGCGAAGGATTCGAACCCATAACCCCGATTCTCGAGTTCAAAGCGTTATCCATTCAGCCATCTAGCTCGCCTTCCATTTCTACAAATTATCTTTATAATTAGTACCCTAATTAATCAAACCGTGATTTGTTTGTGAACGCGCTGAACGTTTATTGCATCCACGATAAAGACCCACTTCATGTTGCTGTCTCCCTAAGCTCGCGCACGCGGCGCGCGTGCATCTTGAACACACCCAGTGTCATTGCTATCCCGGTTTATTTAATTTCTTCTGAGAAAATTTTATACAACCAACCAACCGAAAGCAATCGGATTAAAAAAGCCGAGAAAAAAGCGTATTTTTGATGAAAGTGAGTTGCGTTTGTAAATTAATTACTCAGCTATTAATTAGAATATTAAAATTCTGAAAGTCAGGTGCATTAGGAGAGGCCTTGTACTCTCTTCACAAAAATTTTGAACCTCCTACGTGCCGTACATTTTGCTAGACATCGCCAACAGACACACACACACACACATAGACACACACACACACAGAGCGATTTCTTCTTTTATTAGTATAGATATCGTTTGTAAGTTCTTCCAAAATTTATCATACAGCACGATCGTGCTGTATAGTAGAGCTCAGCCGCATCTTTTATGTTTTGAAACATGATGAAAAGACAACAACTCAATTACAATCCAAATCAGAAAACATTCAGTGATGAATGATGGCTTGTTGGAAAGCTCTTAATTTAGGGATGTGCCTTTTGAAGGTCGGGTAAAAAAATATCCAATATTAAGGGAATGTCACTCATTTAAACTTTACATACCACTATTCCTTCCATTATTTAACATTATAGAAATATCTCCTTTTTAATTTTCTAATTAAATCTTTTCTTTTGTGTTGCCACAACTTAAAAAATAGCACAATAATTTTTAAAAAAGGATAATACGCGTTCTTTGTTTTTATAAGTCATTAAAATTTCAGATTCTCCTGATATATTTTTGCATTATAAATCGACGTCATTCTAAACAGAAAATGCACATTTTTCATAAATATATATAAATTGTAGATAAATGCGTCTTACGATAGTTTCTGAAGGCAAAACAGCTACTGTAATATAGTTATTTCAATTACAGAAGGATAATTTTGGAAAAATATAATAAAAAAATTGTTTGCTAGATATGACGTCATTTTTATTGTCCCTTTCTAACGATGTTTCATTGTGAGTGGAAACTCTTGATTTTCTGAAATTAATCCTTATTACTAACATCCATAAAATGGAAGTTTTATTTTTAAGTCATACGAAAGAAATTTTCGGTAAATGCTAGATCATTTGGTTTAAATTTCTAAAAATCGCATATTTTCAATTTTTTCACAATCGTGTGTGTGTGTGTGTGTGGGGGGGGGGGGGATGTACTTTCAAATGCAATTTGTTTGAAAACTGTATTTTTTTCAATTTACTCATTTTGTATGGCTTTTAATTTAATTTTTAAGCACGATTTCTTTTAAATGTATCTCTATTGCATGCAGGCTCTATTATGGAAGAATAATAATCCATTATCATTTAAAGCAATATAAATAGTTTCAATAATAAAAATGTGTCCAGCTAATATTCCGTAACAAACTTATAAAAGGAACAATGAAATAAAATAAATAAAACAAAATTTCACATATATGTTATCTCAAAAATTTCAAACTTTACACCGTCGAATACCAGGGAAGATGTACTTCCAAATGTAATTTGTTTGAAAACTGCCTATCATTTTACATATTAGGAGTCTTAAGCGCTTTTAAAATTTGTGTTAAAATTTCTAGAAAGCTATAAGCAAAATCAAAATAGAAAGAAAAAAGAGTAAGCTAACCATTTTTTTCGTGAAATAAAGAAGAAATAAATGAAAATGGGAATTACAGGAGAAACATAAATAAATGGAAAAAAAAATTTAGTGTATTTTTAAATTAATTCTTCGTTCAACAACTTTAAATTATCGACATTTTCTATTTGCTTTCGCTCATTTTTACCCTTTGAAATTTTTATAGTATCAGATAGAATGAAGGTCTAAGAACTAAAAACAGAGAAATAAAACATAATTTTACACATTCATCTTCACGAAGCAACTTAATCCAAACTGGAAAAAATCGTCTGCTTACAAATTGTGATATACAAATATTAGATCAAAGATTTTTTTTTTATTTCTAATATTTAACCAAGGAGACTGGGCAAAATCAAATTTAAGCTTTTTGCATGCATCGATAGAATTATTGATTTATATTTAGAGCAAGAAAATTTAAACAAGAAACACCGATTTTCAGTTTTTCTAAAAAATGACGCCTTAAAATTTTTCGCAAAGTATAGGCAGAATGACTATAAGCAAGAAAAATATCATTTGATAAACATTTATTTTAATTCACAAATCTGAAATGTTTCTTCTAGATTTGCCAAATGACGTCATTTTTATCCAATTTCGTCAAAATGATTTCATGTGTTATCAGCAGTTTCTAAATAAACAGTCAAATCTTAAAAGAACGCAATGCTTTTTATAAATGAATTTTGGAAATGTGTATTTTAAACTTTTTGTATTAATAAACTTTTAACCTACATTATAATATTGTTTATTACTTGAAATTCAGTATTCAATCAAATTTATGTTATAGTTTTGTCGAAATGCATAATAAAACTAGATTTACACTTCCAAAAAAAAAAAAAAAAAATCGTAACATCTCATGCAATTTAAATGCAACGCAGCGGCGCAGAAAGGTTGCGCGAAGGGATGTCTTTTCTTTGTTGGCTAGAAGGGAAGAAATATGCCTTTTGGGATTAAATAATTCCGCGTGTACAAATGTTTCATTTCGATATGTTCATTTCTTTACGGGATAGCACACACTAAAATAATTTTACTGAAAGCGTGACATAAAAGCTACCTGTACATGTTGATGAAAGTATATTAAATGCAATTAATCTAAACTTTATAAAATAATTCATGTTTTAAGAGGTAAAACAAATCGTTGCATATGTCCTATACTTATATATAAATATAAAAAAGGAGAAAAAACGCGATTTTTACAGAAACTGTTGCAAAATCAGAAAATAAATATGAAACGCTTGATTTTTCCCTAAAAAGAAGTAGTACTGATGCATTTTACAATATAGAGTAGTAGACTTGCTTTTAAAGCGCATTTAGCCAAATATATAATTGGAGACAAAATGAGGTGAGATTTACCCCCACGCGTGTGGTAACGTTACAAAAATAGGTGCGTGTGCTTACGGTTAAGTTAATTATGCGCTAAACGACGCCCGGTCACATGCGCCAATTGTCTGTAAACTCAATTATGTAACTTATCCGTACCAAATACGCCAATTGTCTGTAGACTCGATTACGTAATTTATCTCCATAATTAATGCATATTTTACAAAGGACACCTACTTTCCAATTTTCCTGATTTTTTTTATCAATGATTACAGTTAGATGTAAATAGGTTAGTCATTATCGCTGTATTATAGTTTGACCCACGAAATAATACTATAAATATCCAATCTTAGCAAAATTTCTGATTTTATTTACAGGTGTTTTGTATAATATTTTCAATCACTTTTGATCATTTTTCTGCATTCAGTCGGTTTTAGACTTTAATTTTAAATTCCCATTAAGTCCCGAAAACAGAAATTTTCCCAGTTTTCACAATTTTTTCGCAGTTTTAATTCATTTCTTATAACTGTTTCTTACCTTAGCTTTTTGTGTGTTTGAGGGGTTGATCTAGGATACTGCATAGTCCCTTAAACCAGAGGAGTGTAGGTACGTAGCAGAATAATTCAAGATATATGTATAAAACTTAAAGCTTGACCTTGCTGAAGGAGAGAATTTTGGTGGCTATTCTTGCGCGTCGAACTTTTCCAGCATTGCAAGGGAAAAGTTGGGTATTCACTCACCGGTGGATCAACTGAGCCAATATGAACGAAAGTAGGAAGACAGGCTTTATATGAATGGATAGCAGAAAGATATGCAAACATATCAGGTAATCCTTCCAGATCAACACATAATAGACGTTAACGCTATAACCCTACAAAACGCTTGAAGAACCTGTTTACCGAACATACAACAAGCTGGATGAACATGTTTTGTAAAATGTTGGGGGAAGTGTTTGTTGTTCATCGTTCTCCGTCTGATACGGCCATAGTCTAAGGAGTAGTCTGGCGCCCAGTTCTGAGTAAAATGTAGGTCAATATCCTCATATGGGGGTTAGCAATAAGTATGGGGTCATCAGAGGTGAACCATTGTTTCTGTTAGTTTTTGATTGGGGGAAATTGGTTGGGCCAGTTGATTGAGGTCATTGGTTGTTTAGTCGGGGTGGTTGTTTGGTTAGTTAAAATTGGTTGATTAAGTTCCTGAAAGGATCTGAAAAAGGTGTGAAATGATATAAAAAACTGGTGGAACCAGAGAGAAAAGTAAAGCTCAATCTAAAAAAGTTAGTCAAAAATTGGCAAATAGTTTCAGTCTAAAAAAGTAAGTAGTGCGTAGAAAAGTAATGGAACCAGATTATCTGTAAAGCTCATGAAATTACCCAAATTTTTGTTGATAGCTGAAAATGTGGACTGAGCTGTTACTGGTGCCTTATATTCAGAATCATTATCCACTCAAAATGAGTACTGGGTATAGTAAACAGAATGTGTAGTTATGTACTAAAAAATTTCTGTAGGCCCAGAATTGTGGACATGATTGCATCAAGTCAAGCTAAACTCCAGAAAGCTAAAATAATGTAAACCATGAAGTAATATTTTAAGTATAACATTAATATAGTCAGGTCGTTGAGGAATTGTTGTTATTAACATTTCTGACATAACACATCTAACGTAATTTTTATTTCATGTATTTACTGTGAAAAGGGAACCTTATGCCAATGTTCTTGAGCGAAACAAGTAGTTAACATATGGTTGAATCGTACATGCTTAGGGTTTTGGGCTTACTTTGGGCTTTGATCTTCCAATCTTATCAGTAATCCCTGGAATGGAATTTGGTCCATACTTCGTACTGAACGATCTCTAATGTTCTCGCTCATTACCAAATCAACCTCTAATCTATTCTTATGAACCAAAAATTTTAAAACTGGTTATGAATGCTTGGAATTCAGAATGAGTACATGTGCCTTTAATGAAATGTCTTTACTTCCCTCATTGATTTTAAGGCACCAGTAAAGCTCAGTCCACATTTTCAGCAATCAACAAAAATTTGGGTAATTTCATGAGCTTTACAGATAATCTGGTTCCATTACTTTTCTACGCACTACTTACTTTTTTAGACTGAAACTATTTGCCAATTTTTGACTAACTTTTTTAGATTGAGCTTTACTTTTCTCTCTGGTTCCACCAGTTTTTTATATCATAATAAATATATTCCATGGAAAATATTGCAATACGAAATTGAAGATTCTAACATCTATGCCTTCATAATTTTGGAAAAATATAGTATTTTCATTATTTCTAGAAAAGATCAAATGTCCTTTTCGTTTTTCCTTGGCAGTTTGAATAGAGCCAAAAACATTATTCTAGTCTACATTTGCTTTCCAAAATAAAAAGAATGCAATTTATTCAAAAAAATATTCACCCTTTACGTTACAGTTAGTATTTCGATTAAAAAACCCATTTCCTTTAGAGATACAGACAGCATTATGGTTCACTGAAAGAAAAAATATGCCGCCTTCATCTAAAACGAATAGGTAGTCATATTTAACACTTTCGAACAAAGTTGAAAAGTGTTTATGACTTCGGTTTGTCTGTCCGTCTGTCCGCGCTCTAACTCACGTAAATATACTGGGATCGTTCTGAAAATTTTTGGATGTTAGTTACCTCTACCATAGCACGATCCCTATTTCCAATGAAATTTGTAGCATGTTCAGTTCATTTACAGGGGCAGTCAAAAGTTTTCTGTTACATTACGGCAAATCGGAAAAAATCGTTTCAAATGATTTTCAATGGTGTTATACTCTTTCAAACATAGTAAAATTGATATGCATTTATAAAGTCCACTAAAATGTGCATTCTGTAGAATATGCGGTGCGAAGAATAGTTATTATTCATTTACAGGACCACACAAAAAAATTCCGTTACATAATGGTATAGGGGGGGGGGGGATTGTTTGCGGCGTATTTGAATTATGTTAAACTATTTCATGTAATGAAATTGATATACATCGCTGAGCTTTAGCATAAGTTATTTCATGTACAATACGAAGTGCATAGCATTTACAGGAACACACAAAAGATTTCAGATACTATATTATATCCGAATTACTGTATATTAGCAATGATTACTCGAAATGCATTTTTAATTATGATATGCGCTTTTGAGTTTCACTATATTTATGCATACTCTATAGTGTGTATAAATGCTATAGTTCATATACAGGGCTACAGAAAAGAATTCGTAAGTGTTACTGAGTATGAGCGTAAATTGCTTAAAGGTGGGTTTTGTTGTTTTGTAGAATATGAAGAAATGTTTGTAGAATATAGATAAAATGATATCCAGGGCCACGCAAAGAATTGGATCCATGGCCGTCTATGGATGATAATTTCTGGAACTGTAATTTTAATAGTTTCAAGAGTGTTTTAGTTTGAATTAAATTTTATCTAAACAGTGGCGTGTAATAAAGGTACTAGGTAAACTACAGGGATGTACAAAAGTATTCATTTATGTTTCCATCTATTAGTATAAATTGCTGAAAGAGAAATTTGAACCTGTTATGCGATTTCTTGCTAAACTAATTTTCCCCATTATCTATATATATAAAAGAAAGTCTGGATTTTGTATTAATCAACGCGCACCCAAAACTACTGAACCAAAAATCTTGAAAATCGGGGTAAAAATACTTCTTATGATATAGAGTGCCGCTAAGAAAGGATTTTCCAAAATTCCATCCCTAAGGGGGGTAAAAAAGAGAACGAACTTAAAAAAATTCCTTAAAAATCTGATTTTATAGTTATTTTTCAACTGATAATATATTTTGGTTATTTTTGTATGCTGAATCGAATGGTACTAACTAAATTCTTTTAAGCCCAATAGTTCGAGAGATATTTCATATTTTTCTAATTTGGCACTATCTTTGGCGGCAAAACCTGAATTTTTCAAGTGATAATTTCTAAAAGCTCATTCTTTTCATTCTGTTACTACAGCAAGGGAAAAAATTAAAATTGAATAAGTTTTTAACCAATCCTTTTAGTTAAATAAAAACAACTTTGTCAATTAGAAAAAAAAAAAATTCAAGCGCCTCAAAAACTAAAAAATAAAACTGTGGTACCTCTTCGTTCTAATTTTCGTCGCGATACCATGCCAAAATGTATGGTATCTCGCCATTTATTTCAACCCTAATCGTGCAAACGATTTTTATTGCAAACCGTGCCACACATTAACATTTGCTAATTATTGAACTTGAATATTTGTATGCAGGAATTTTTAATGATAGAATTTATTTTATTCCATCATAATCTCGCAAAACTTTAATTTGTTATTTTTTTAATAGAAAATATTTATTACTGATACTGATATAGATTTTACCATTTCGCAGTTATCTGATGATGAGGAAGCTATAATAAAATTATTTCAGAAGTTAGGAATAATACATATAAAAATATTTTGTTCAAAAAACCATGAATGTCTTCATTGAAAGAATGAAATGTTTACTGCAATGTGAGACATACGTATTACGTACGCCATGCTTCAGTAGTAAAAAACATTTACAATTTAAAGACTGCAGTTTAAATTGACTATATTTTATTATTTGCAAAATATTTATTTTTATATTTTAAGTATTTATTTTGGTACCCGTCGACCAATTTCGCGAAATTATATAGATCGCCAAACCACTCGCCAAATTATACAAATTGACATCATTTTTATTTTAAATAACGGAAGAACAAAAAAATGCAGTTTAACAAATTACAACGACCATTTGGAAAATGATTTTTTTCAAAGACTAAAATTTAAGACATAAAAAATCGCACGGAGTTGATCATACGTTACGTACGCCATGGATTACATTTTTCGGTAATGTAAATTTTTAAAATTCTACGGAGCTGGTCATTCATTCACCACGCCATGGATTAAACATTAATATTCCTGGACCAATTTTAAATGAAATTTCATTCTTAAACTTCTAAACATCCCACAATATTATTTTTTATACCGTCGTACAGAGAAAAAAAATATACTTTTAAATGCAATTTGTTTGAAAGCTGTATCTCAATTTGTTTCTGAGTTATTAATTTTTTTTGTAGTTTTTATTACTTTTTTGTCATAGTGGCAACAGAAGTATCCATCTCTATTGAAAGTAAAGGGAAAATACAGATTACTGCATAGACCAATCAGAAAACGAATAAAATGCGGATTCAACCAATAAAACGCTTCAGATATGTTTTTGATTTCCTACCCTGACAGAGGACAATAACCATTTATCCAAATGGTTAATAAATTAGTATAACATTAATAAAAAAAATACATTTAAAACGTAGAAATAAAAATCACCTGATGACGTAAATATGTGTAACTTGCTTAAAGTCAAGTGAATGTGACATTTACGATCAACCATTATTGGCATTTAATCTTATAGTTTGGCAATAGATTTTTGGTCGACGGGATAACCAAGTAGTACCATTATTTTTATTGATTTAAAAAAATGGTAGGTCAAAGTCTGTAATTTTCAAAAGTTATATTTTTTAAATGCTCATTTTTTTTATCAACAAAATTATATATATTTTTTTCAAATGTATCATTTCATTTTGTGCCAACTATTACGCTTGGTGATAATCGTGTTCGCATATCAGGGACGTACCAAAACAGTTACTGATTTTATTTGAAATGTAAAGAAAAGGGGTTTAATGAGCAATAAATATTGTAAATATGACTATAACTCAGATTCTACTGAACAGAATTTTGTAGAACTTACACTGTTAAATAGTAAATTTGGTTTATAAATGGTTTAATGTTAAAACCATCATTCTAAGTTGCTACGGGAGTTCTAAAATTATGTGAACTCGATTATGAAAGATTTCAAGTCAACTAATTAAATGCACAGTAAGTTTGATAATATTTCAGGGATTTTTTTCAATATTTATCATATCATTCTGTGTTGTTTAGTTACGGAGCTATGCGGAAAAAGTTCTCAGCGGTACAGTAAAGAAAATTGGAATATAAGCTACAGAGATAGGGTCTACTAGAGAGTATATATGCTATAGTTATGGAAGTTGAGCTGAGTTCATTAAAAAATTCAGAAGTGATGCAGTATATACTTACCCCTACCTCCCATAGAGTTCTATAATTAGGTTAACGCGATTATGAAAGTTATATTTAACTATCTCAATATATAATGCAAAGAGAAATTTCATTCCGGCTGCCTATATCTTGAGTTCTGCTTAGATTTTAACCGGACTTACATTGTTAGTTAGATAATTTTTCAGAAAAGATCTTCGTATAAAACATAACGTTCTACGTTGCTTAGTTAAATAATTATGGGGAAAGTTCTAAATCAGATGAACCCAATTTTGAAAGATTTGCTTTTTTTAAAGGTTCCACTGAATGAATTTTTATGGGATTTAAACTGTTAATTAGATCATTTTTAGGGAAGGTTTCGGTATATTTTCCAGTTTAAAAGATTCTGCTAAGTGGATTTCGATGCAACTTGATCGGTTAGTTAATTTTTCAGTAAATGTTTTAGTATAAGTCACACATCATTTGCTGTTGCTTGGTTGTTAGGTTGCTTGATTGTAGAATTATAGATGAAAGTTCCAGAATCAGGCGAACCCAATTATTATGAACGATCAGCCTTTTCAATAAGTCTAATTAATAGATTATAATGAGACTTGCATTGATAATTTTTCATGAACGCTTTTAGTATTTTACATATTGTTCTATTGTTCTTTACCGAATCCTACACTAACAGATCAACTAAAGAAATTGGTCCTTAACAGTCTAAATTTTGTATGACTCAATAAAAGATATAATAGCATAATGACATTCATATTGCTTTTAGCAATTCGTTTGGATACAACAGGTAAATGTCCATATTGCTTTAAAACGCATGATCAAATTCACAGATATATTTTGTTTCATTCAAGATTTCTTTAGAAAAACCGACCAGCGTAGCGGGCGAAGGCGGCTAGTATAATATATATATCAACATACAGATGAAATACAGGGCTGTTCAATAGAATTGGAATACATATTTGGCTATGGACGGTAACTGCTGAAATCAGTTTTTCAAATGTTTTATGCGTTTTATAAAATATTTACTTAGTTATCTTATTTACCTTATTTCCCTAAATAACAAAGTTTTGTTAAAGCCTTCAGAAAGTGTTGGAAAGTGTTTCATAATCAATGCTTAACGCATGATTTGTCTTTCTTGCTAATTATGCTATGCGTTTTAATGTTTCACTATATTTATGTATACCTAGTATATGGTGTATATAAATGCTATAATTCATATACAAGGCTACACAAAAGAATTCGTAATGGTTACTGGATCGGAGTGTAAATTGCTTAAATGTGGTTTTTAAATGAGTTATGCATTTTTTACGCTGAACTGCATTTCGTTTACTGAGAAATGGTTGTAGTACAACATAGATAAAATGATATACAGGGTCACACAAAAAATTGGATACATTGCAGCCTATAAATCATATTTTCTGCAAATGTGATTTCAGTAGTTTTAAGAGCGTTTTAGTTTGAATTAAATTTTAGGTAAATAGTGACCTGTAATAAAGGTACTAGGTTAACTACAGAGTTGTACAAAAGTATTCAGGTATGTTTTCATCTATTAGTATAAATTGCGGAAAGAGAAATTTCAACCTGTTATGCGTTTTCTTCTAAACTAAATTTCCCCATTATATAGTATATATACGAACCTACACATCAAATAGGCTGTTCAAAAGAATTTGAATACCTATTTGACTATGAGCGGTAACTGCTGAAATCAGTTTTTCAAACGTTTTATGCGTTTTCTAAAATGTTTACTTAGTTATCTTATATACCTTATTTCCCTAAATAACGAAGTTTTTTTAAAGCATTTAGGAAGTGCTGGAAAGTGTTTCATAATCTATGCCTAATGCACGATTTTTCTTTCTTGTCTAAATCTTTAGACTAGAAATACAGATTTCCGAGCTATGCGAATAAGATAAACAAATAAACTGAGTAGACGAAATGATTGAGAATTTCTAGTCTAGTTTTCTAGGTGATGAAACATTACATTATACTGTGAATAGTTTGATTGCGAGAAATTATCATTTAATTTCCAGAATTAATTCATACACTGGAATTATAGTTAACTCACTTCTTGTGTTTGCATTTATTTGTAGAGATATTATATAAGTTTGATCACGATAATGTAGAAAAATGTCCTTGAATTTTAATAGGGATAACTAAACTAGAACTCTCGAGCAAAGGGAACTAGAATTTATAAGGTATGACATGGAACTGTTTTTTTTCTAGAGCACTAATTTATTTTCTAGATACTAGTGGCAGAATGTTTCTTCAGTGTTTATTCTAGCATCACATTGCTTGATTCACACATAGGATTGCTGTTTACTGTGAAATGTTTGTCCCGTGTTGAATTTTTTAACATTTTCTTTTTATTCTAAAAATATGTAACTAACAATGCTGAATTTATTGTGCGATTTTCAATTTCTCGTCTTACCCAGTAAAAAGCATTGCACAAAAAACCAAGAAAACTCTTACCTTTATAGAGAAAAGTATAATAAACTCGGTGAAGTTGGCAGTTTTTAAATAGAAAATTATTTTAAGCGGTATTTAATGTTAAAATCGGTCAAGATAATTCAGTTAAACGAGTTTTATAGGATCAAAAACTATGCATAGCAATTTAACCATCTTTTGCAAGCATATTGGGAAAGGAAGGATAAACTAGCCAGTGAGGGAAAAGTGGCCACTGAAGTTTTTTTCAGCTGTATAATGCCCCCTACACACAAGAACTGTGTGAAACATTCGCCACAGATGCTAATAGTATTGTCTGTGACTTTGAAGCGGAAGGCTACATTTTGCTAGTTCTGAACTTATTTGATTGTTTTGTCGCATTTTTTATTTTAGGCAAGTGGCATAATTTTTTTTTTTATTATAGCTGAATAATATGTAATGTTATAATTATTTGATCGTATGCTGTTTGATCAACGTGAAATAACCTTTTAAATGATGTGTGTGTGTAAACGCTAAGTTGTGTAGATAAGATGCAAGGCCAATGAAATGAAATCGTCTGCGGTGTATTTAAATGTTGTTATGCTATTTCAAACCTATTGAAATTGACATGCACGACTGAGGTGCACTACAAGATGCTTACTATAGAATAGGGTGTGTATAGTATTCGTCGTTCATTTACAGGGACATATAAAAATATTCGGTAACAATACTGCATATGAGCAGTAATTGCTGGAAGTGCATTTTTAATTGAAATATGCGTTTTTAAATGTAAATGTAATTGTTGCATATTACTTGGTGTGTATAAAATGTATAAATCATATATAGGACTGCGCAGGACTGTACTCACGTTTCCGTTTATTCACGGAATTTGCTGAAAGGAAATGTCCAACTGTACTATGCGTTTTCTAAATGCAGTCAATTTTACTATCCCAAGTATTACATGTAAAAATCTATAGACCACATACAGAGCTGCACAAAAGTATAGGGATATTTTCCCGACTGTTGATGGTAATTACAGAAATTGGGTTTTCAGATGTGTTATGTGTGGGCGGTCCTCCCTGTCATCCATGTGTGCTCTCACCTTAATAAACTGTGAAGTTTTGTTATAGTACTCTGGAAGTGTTGGAAAGTGTTTCATAATGTATGATTGACGCATGATTTATCTTTTTCTCGGATGAGTGAAAGTCTTTGATTAGTGTCAGTTTTAATTTAATTATTGTTTTGTATTATTTACAGGAAAATAACATTTGCAAATTAATATTTATTTTTCAAATAGCTTCACGATGATAAAAATACATATATACGAGGGTAGGCTGAAAAGAAATGCACACATACTTGTAGAAAACGAATAAAAACAAACAGCAAGATCGGGCAAAAATTACATTAAATTACAATTCTTAAGCTTCAAAATGATATATTTATTTTTCAACACGGTCACCGTTAAGGATAATGCATTTCTTCCAACGTGAAGCAAGTTTTTTTAATTCCGTCACTGAAAATTTCTTCTGACTTTTCTCGAACTTGACCATAGGACTTGACAGCTGTCTTCACCTCATCGACCGAAGTGTAAATTTTACCTTTGAGGTCTCTTTTGAGTAGGCTAAAAGAAAAATCGTAAGGCACAAGATCGGGGGAGTAAGGAGGGTGTAGAATCGGTTCAAACTTCAGGTTTCGGAAAGGCTCTGCAGTTACACGCGAGGTGTGTAGACGACGACGGTATCCCAGTTGTTCAATAATGAAGCCAACAGGTTCCTTGGATATTTTAACATGGTTTGCGATGTATATCGCATGTGGCAGTAATCGGACACCCGCTGTGTTTTTCATCAACAATTATGGCTTTTACAGGCTCGCAATCACGAAATTTTATTGATCATCGATATACAGTAGATCTATCAACAGTATCGTTACCATATACAGCCTTTAAACAACGATGAATCTGAGTAAGAGTCATTTTTAGAGCAGTTAAAAAGTGAATAACAACTCCCTGTTTAAGTCGCGTTGACATAGCACTAGGACACCTCTCCATACTTCCGCTTCTCAAAATACACTGCATGAATTCAACGACCTCAAATCTGCACATGCGCATAGAGGGGGAATGTTACTTCCACATGCCACCGGGCGCACTTCTGAAGGTCATTTCGTTCGCGCTCTACAAGCATGTGTGCATTTCTTATCAGCCTATCCTCGTACACTGTTAAAAATTTTGCAGCATTCTGGCAGGTCATTCGACCGTTTTTTGAAAAAACGGTTTCATAACCATAATTTAATTATATTCTGACCATAAAATGGCCAATAATATGGTCAGAATAGTGTTAAATTACGGTTGTGTAACCGTTTTCGGAAAAAACGGTCAAATGACCTGCCAGAATGCTGCAAATTTTTAACAGTGTATGTGTATATACATGTAATAGTTTTGACTTTGTTAATTTGAAAACAATATTTATCATTTTGGAGATTCTTGTATGACTAGATATTTTCAATTTAATTTTTAGTGACATTTGATTTTAGAATTTATTGAGCTACATGTAATAATAATAATGCATGCATTTTATTTTAAGACTCTTTATTAAAAAAAAGATTTAGTATTGTACAGATTATTATTCAGAAAATTTATTTTTTTGATAGCTCACAAACACGTCAAAAGATTTAACTTCCGATTTCTTAAAAACTCTTTATTGATGTATAAAAAAGTCAAGAATTCAGTGATGTCTATACTGATAAAATTATATTTACTCTTAAAAACATTTAAAATTCAAACAGCAATACTTCAGTGCGTCAATCATTTTGCGTTTCGGAGTAGTTTGTGAGCAGAAGTTTGAACAGACTTCAAAGTTTAATTTCTTCCCGGTATTATCGGTCTGAGAAGTCGATTTAAAAACATTTATTCCAGAATATATGTCAAAGAAAAAGAAGTTATTGAGTGCTTATGTTTTCAAAGAAGTGCTGATAATTAGCATGTGAAAAGATGAAGTTGTTGAAAAGTAATTAAATAATGATTACAACATACACCAAATTTAAACATTTCCTGTTCTTAAATTGAATGCAAATAAGTTGAAATATAAATCTGATTTGGACAATTCAAATATGCAATAAAATTTTCTTTAGATGATATTTTCAGATTTTAAACTAAATTGCATTACGTGATGAACAAGTTATTTTTTACAGAAATTAGAAGATAAAGGAAACACCATTTACTATAAGAAAATATTTAAACTAGTTTTCTTGGTTTTTGTGTATAATAAAACCGACTAAGATGAAATCGCTTGAAAATGAAAAACACGCTCTTTAGACAGGTCATATACACTGTCAATTAAATTATATTAATTTAGACAGCAACATAAAAATTTTCATCTAAGGCAGGATTGCATTATAAAACTAGTCGGATGCGCCAACCAAAATTTTCTTCTTTTTCATACAGGTTAATTTTTCAAAAAGTTGCTACACATGTTAATCCTTCAGTGTTATTACTTCAATACTACACCAACTTGGATTTACATCTTAAGTTTCTGTTTCATTTTACTAATCGGAATAAAAAATAGTTAATCCGAATCATGATATTATATAAAGTCAATATTTTCCGTTATTCTGTTATACATCAGCTGATTAAGAATCGCCGGGTTAGCTGGATGCGCATTTCAGGTCGCTGCATGAACAGCCGATGTACATGTACAACAGAACTAAGAAAAATCGCTATTACAGCGCCCCTTTATGCCGGATTGTTCCCACATTCACGTGGAAGCGGCTGGCCACAACCAAAAACATACGCACGAAATTTGGTTCAATTTTATGAACAACTTCATATACTTATCGATGGTACAATAATGAAAGTGGTACAAAAATCGCTGTTACAGCGCCCCCTTCTGACGGAATATTTCAAAGAAGGACCTACTGGCCATAGCCAAAAGCAAATACAAACTAGTCGGATGTACCAATCCCAAAACTTTCTTCTATCTCATACATGTTAATACTTCAAAATTCGCTGTCACACTGCCAAAATTAAATGGCAATCTATGCATCGCATGAGGATTCTAAAGATATGAAATTCCGTGCATTAGTTCTTGAGATATACTATCACTGAAATCGTCTAAATCCAGCAAAATGCTGCCTAGCAGCGCCACCTATTGGGTGATATATACCAAATCCTAATCAGCAACAATTTATGTCAACGTCTGACTGAGTCTGAAGTTTGGAGAAAATACGTGAATTAGTTTTTGAGATAGAGCTATTGCGAAAATCGTGAAAATTGCTGCATAGAAGCGCCACCTATTGGGTGATTAATACCACAAACTAATTAACAACAACTTGTGTCAACATATAACTAAATCTGAAGTTAGATAAAAATTCGTCCATTAGTTCTATAGATAGAGCTATTGAGGCAATCAAAAAGGCAGCACAGAAGCGCCACCTGTTGGGCGATTTACACTAACACATAATCAGTTGCAAGTCATATCAAGGACTAACTGAATCTGAAGTTTGATGAAAATCCGTGCATTAGTTCTTAAGATTTTTTATTAGATAAGCTATTGGGGAAAACGTGTAAATCTTGCAAAATTCATCATAACAGCGCCACCTGAAGGGCGATTTACACCAAAGCGGAATCTGCATCAATTCAGATCAAGAACTAACTAAATCTGAAGTTTGATCAAAATCCGTGCATTAGTTCTTGAGATGGAGCTATTGCGAAAATCGTGAAAAATGCAGCATAGCAGCGCCACCTGTTGAGCGATTTACACCAAAAACTAATCAGTATTAATTTGTATTAGGGACTAACTGAATATAAATTTTTAGTAAATTCCGTGCATTAGTTCTTGAGATAGAGCGCCCACAAAATTTGTGTCACATACACACAGACAGACAGACAGACTCGCAACAAGAACGGGGCGCCAATTCGTTATTTTGACATTGTTATTACGTCATCGAGTTACGGCTTGAAATTTTGGGACATTAAACATACGGATTAGTACAATACGAATATTTCAGTCTGCCTTGTTATATCTTGGTAGGAGATGAGCTGAGCGGGGCGCCAATTTTTAATTTTGGCGGTATAATCACGTCATCGAGTTACGGCTTCAAAATTTTGCACATTAAAGGCACATAGCAGTACAATAAGAATATTTCAGTCTGCCTCGTCATATCTTGGTACGAGACGAACAGAGCGGGTCGCCAATTTTTAATTTTGGCGGTATAATCACGTCGTCGAGTTACCACATGAAATCTTCATGCAGGACAAGATTATTAGGAGTAGATTAAGGAATGACTGGTCTGCTCGACATTTCTTGGCACGATAGGCACAGCAGCGGGCGCCAAGTCGTTATTTTGGCGTCAATATCACGTCATCGAGTTACGGGATGAAACCGGTGCCAAATTAAAGAAACGTAGGAATTAAGAAGGTAAAAAAACGTCTTTTAAGAATATTTTGGTCTGCCTGCGCATATCCTGGTAGAAACCACCGGCAGACTAAAATCTAAAACAAAAAAATACGTTATAATATACAATTAAAACCCTATAAACATAATATTTTACATTACATTGCCATATATATTACTTTGAATAGACTTTCACGATGAATTAAAGGTTATGGAAAAGCTTATTAACAGTACGTGAGAAAATGACTGATTCGGCATAACTTGGTTTTTTGTTATAGATTTGCCGGAGGTTTCTACCAGGATAAGCGCAGGCAGACCAAAATATTCTTAAAAGACTTTATTTTACCTTTAATTTGGCACAGGTTTTATCCCGTAACTCGATGACGTGATATTGACGACAAAATGACGAGTTGGCGCCCGCTGCTGCGCCTATTGTACCAAGAAATGTCGAGGCAGACCAGTCATTCCTTAATCTACTCTTAAAAATCTTGTTCTGCATCATGATTTCATCCCGTAACTCGATAACGTGATTATACCGCCAAAATTAAAAATTGGCGCCTCGCTCAGCTCATCTCCTACCAAGATATAATAAGGCAGACTGAAATATTCGTATTGTACTAATCCGTATGTTTAATGATCCAAAATTTCAAGCCGTAACTCGATGATGTAATAACACTGTCAAAATAACGAATTGGCGCCCCGTTCTTCGCGCTTTGTACCAAGTTATGTCGAATCAGACATTTTCTCACGTACTGTTAATAATCTTTTCCTAAACTCTTAATTCATCTTGAAAGTTGATTCGAAGTAATATATATGGCAATGTAATGTAAAATATTACGTTTATAGGGTTTTAATTGTACATTGTAACGTATTTTTTTGTTATAGATTTTAGTCTGCCGGGGGTTTCTACCAGGATATGCGCAAGCAGACCAAAATATTCTTATTAAAAGACATTTTTGTACCTTTAATTTGGCACCGGTTTCATCCCGTAACTCGATGACGTGATATTGACGCCAAAATGACGAGTTGGCGCCCGCTGCTGCGCCTATCGTACCAAGAAATGTCGAGGCAGACCAGTCATTCCTTAATCTACTCTTAAAAATCTTGTCCTACATCACGATTTCATCCCGTAACTCGATGACGTAGTCATTCGTGTCGCTGCCGCCCGGTCTAATACACTAGGGGGTCCAACCCTAGC
Organism: Maratus speciosus; assembly: GCA_963932465.1. Taxonomy (NCBI): domain Eukaryota; kingdom Metazoa; phylum Arthropoda; class Arachnida; order Araneae; family Salticidae; genus Maratus; species Maratus speciosus. The sequence goes on from OZ010786.1 coordinate 29,794,674, forward strand.
TTTTCGAGTCACAGAACATTCGGGTCACAGAAAACCATTTTTTAATTGAAAACCCTATAATAGACCTTTTTTACTTACCCATCATACGCTGTATAGGATAAGTCTTGTAATCGTTTTAAAAATCGAAAAAAATTTTTTTGACAGATTTACACGTTTCAGACACTGGAGATTCCGAAAAACATATATTTAGAAAAAAATTTTGCGTCGTGTGTGTGTGTCTGTCTGTAAACGCTCTATCTCACGAACAAATTAAGATACAGACTTGAAATTCGGTTTGTACTTAGGAAGTAACAACGGGAAGAAGACTATTGAATATCAGTAACCTCGATTATACGGAACAATTTTTTTCGGACTCTTGAAATATTCGTTCTGATAAAATGTATGCAAAAATTTTCGAAATTGTTTATTTGAAGGAGTGCATATAAAAGACAATAAAAAAAATAAATTTTGCATCATGAATGAACTCGATCGGAGTATTAGTTGCTGAGATATTTGTAATTCTATTTTTCACACTCTTCGATTTTTCATGGTCCTGTATTTCATTCAAATTTCAATTCAAAGATATATTTTAATTGGAAATGAGACGCTTAATCTGACGCAGTAAACTGTTAGTTAATATGATTATAATTTTTCGAGTTATAAGGATGTTTGTTTTACGCAATTCGGTTCTACACGATTATTCCGCCAACCAAAAAACTATCGCCAAACTATAAGATTAGATGCCAATAATGGCTTATCGTAAATGTCAAGCATTTAATGCATGTCCATACCTATAAGGGTGGTTACTATAGGGGGGATCCTATGTTGTCGCCAAATGCCGCCAAGTTTTTCGCCAACTTCGCGATATATCGCCAAATTTGGCGACCAAAATTAGTCGCTAAATGTGAAGCCAAATTGGCGGAATCTCTAATATTTCGCCAAATTCCCATAGACTTCCATTGTAAACCTATAGTGTTTACTTGCTTACAGAAAATCAACAAATTGAGATATTTTAATGCAACAAAAAGTAATATTAGCTTAAGGGATTATATTAATTATATTTAAGAGAGTCTAAGTAAATTAAATTATGAATAAAGTAACATGATACAATACTTAGCATGTATCACATGTTTTATTTTCATATTTTATATTATGTATATCCATGATGGGTAAGTAAGCACCCAACGACTAGTTTATATTTAGTATACGTTTGATGTCCACCGAAATGGGGATTGCTTTGGGACCTATAGCTACAATGGCTGTCGCCTCGAATGATCCTTTTTTTTAATGCACAGAGATAATTACACAAACCAGACATAACAATTTCGTCAACATACAAGGACGAGATAGCACAAGGAAATTACACCACCAGAGAATTAGAGTAGGGAGCTCCATAAAGAGTGTGCAACGGAGCCAGCGGCAGTCGAACCCACTGACATCCTACGCTCTCAAGCGATTAGCGGCGTGGTGCCCTAACCACTCGGCCACGGAGGCCCCTGTTTAGTATGTGTTTTAGATTGCCCACTAACAACACCAAAAAGCATTTGTATAATACTAGGGGGCTCTGCCCCCTACGAGCTACGCTCGCCAACCCCCGTTCAGGCACACCAAAATCCAAAAAGAACGCTAATTGCACGCATTTGATCGGCTTTAAAAATATTGAATTAAAATTAAAAAAAAAAAAAAACAGTAGCGATCTCTCTGTAAACGGGTTTCCATTCGTTTTTCTTGGATTGGGGATTTTTAAGACCAAATCTGTTGCTGTTAAGAGATACAATGGCTGTTTTCGTATTTAATTAAACACATTAGTTATTTGAGAATAAGCTAATGTAAAATGAATTAAGTAAACAGTGTCATTGTCTCCCGGTATTTTTTAGCAGCGCTATAAGATAGTTCTTTTAAATAATTCATTTTAAATGTATCGTTTCAAATCTGACGTAATTTACACCAAACTTTTATTTCTCTTATTAATATTCACGTAAAAATACTTTTGTTGTTAGAAGGAAATATTATTTGCGCTGTCTTCGAATTCACGATAATAGTTGAAAAGATTATCTCAAAATATCTCGCGCAAATATATTTTTCAATTTAAATTGTTTTACCATATTTTTTGGGCATTTTAAATATGACGTAAAATTCAAGTGTAAATATGGTTCTTATGACGTAATTTTCCTGCTTTTAACATGTAATCATTTAATTCTAATTTTAAAGTTTTTTTTTCTGTTTGTAATAGTCACGTGTAAATAAATTTTTAATTTAAAGAAATATTTGATATGATAATTTGTTTCGCTGTTTATACTATTGGCAACAGTTTAAATTAATGACATTTTCTAAAATTTGTAAAAAACATCTCTCGAAATGCTGAAAATTTGAATTAAAAATAGAAATAAACCCTCAAAAAATGCGTCAAATAAGAAAAATAAAGGCAATCTGCGCATTGGGAACTTATAACGTATAAAATGATCTAAAAATGATTAAATTCTCATGCATAGTTTTTGCTCAAATAAAACTTTTTTAATGGAACGACTTTGTCCAACTTTAGCATCAAATATCTATTAAAATAATTCTTCGATTTGAAAACTGTCTGCATCAGCGGGTTTATCAAACATTTTTCTATAATACCACCGATTTTCATATTTTTGTACGCAACAGTTTTCTTTATATTAACGATGAAAGGCCATGCTTAAGCATTCAAATTGGATGCGGATCAACCCGGAATATCTACGCAGATGTTCATTGGTCCATTTCCAAATCAAAACTTTTTTTTATATATAGAAGGATAAAAAAAATTGTAAGTCCATTCCTACACTGCTCAAAAAAATTAGGGGAGCGAGCAAAAAAGTGAAGAGAACAGTGCAAAACAGCAATGTATGGGCATAAAATGGATAGTACACGTGTAGCAATGCGCAATACATAAAAAAAGACGCAAAAAATGGTAAGGGAGCTTTTATTTTTTGTAAAGATGAAAAGAACATGAAAAGATGGTTTAGGGTAATAATTTGGTTTCATGTAAATAATTAAAAAAGTATCGTTTAGAAATGATGCAAGATTTTTAATATGGCATGTGGTCTCCTCGAACAGCTAAGACTGCTTCACACCGGTTTTCCTTGGATGCGATGAGGTTATCGATAAGACTTGGGGAATACTGTTCCAATGCTCAAGAATTGCAATCTCCATGTTCCGGACAGTAAAAGGAGGCCTCGGTCTCGCAGCAATGCGTCGTCTGAGTATGTCCCAAACATGCTCGATCGGATTTAGGTCAGGAGAGCATGCTGGTCATTCCATACGCTGTATTGTTTTAGCTTGAAGAATGTTTTCCACAAGACGAAGTGTATAAAGTCTGGCATTATCATGATAGGAAAAAATGAAATCACTAAATACTGCAACATAAAATACGACATGAGGTCTCGGTATCTCGTCTGTATTACTCCGGACCGTCAGAGTGCCATTCCGAATTGATATGCAGGCCCGTACGTCCACCTATGCTGATTCCAGCCAAGAGCATCAATCCACCTCGTCTGTAATGTGATCTTTCACGAACGAATGTGGGATTATTTTGAGTGCCTCTTTCTCTCCATGCCAAAACCCATCAGATGTCACATCCAGACTGAATCGGGACTCGTCTGTAAACAGAATTTCACTCCAACAACGTTGCCTCCAAACTCGATGTTCAGTTCCCCACCTTCTTTGGGCCGCACAGTGGCTTGAGGTCAACGGAATACAGTCCATTGACTTACGTGCATACAGACCACCCTTATGAAGCATATTTCGGATTGTTTGGCTGGACACCCTTCGTCTTTTGGCCAAGAACAACTATGTTTGCAGCTGAGTAGCTTTGCCCGTACCGTCTCGACGGGCTGTTAACAGGATATATCGGTCATCAGTTTCTGTGTTAGCACATTTTCGACCTTGCACTTGTCAATGACTATCATTCCATGTGTCTTGGAATCGATTCCACAGCCTTTAATGGACACTTCTTGCGACTCCAACAGCGTCCACTACACTTCGTTGTGTTTCCAAAAATTCAACTGTTCCAATAACACGCCAAGCCATGGATTGCAGTAAATCATGTTGTTGTGACATTTTCAAGCTACCTTCTCTCAAAACACAAGCTGAGCAATTGAATTTTACAACTGAGGCAGTGAAACAGACGTTTCTGCAAAATCCCAATTTCTGCACTTATCACCTTTTTCCAGTTTTTGACGTCACAAACTTTAATTTACGTGTGAAGTTTTCTTTATCTGTTTTCTACAGCACTTTAAATTACGGATATTTTATTTTACGTTACTTATCGGTGTAAATATTTGCGTAATTTCGTTAAAAGCATGTGCTCCCCTAATTGTTTTGAGCAGTGTACTTAGGTCTTCAAAAAAAAAAAAAAAAAAGTTAATAAAATCCCTTAAGCTAATATTAGTTTTTAATGCATTAAAATATCTCCATTTGTTGATTTTCTATAAGCAAGTAAACCCAATTATTTTACAATGGAAGTCTATGGAAATTTGGCGAAATAGTAGAAATATCGCCAGGGTGGCGTTACTTTTGGCGACTCATTTTGGTCGCCAAATTTGACGATATACTTGGCGGTATTTGGCGACAAAACAGCCCCCCCTATAGTAACCACCCTTTTGATATGAAGATGCATTAAATGCTGTTCAATAACCAATGGTCGCCATTTTTTCCCCTATATAAAACTAAAACGAATTAATTAAAATTTAATTAATGAATTAATATTTGAAAAAACTGTATTAATATCAAGTGTTATCCACTACAAGTTCGAAAAAGTGTATTTGGCCTTGATTGGATGAATAATAAGTATTTTATTAACGATTGAAAATTTGAACAAGATATATACAGAGAGAGTGTGAACTAATAGTAGGAATTGAAAATATGAACAATGTATTCAAATAAAGTTTTGAAATTTATTAAAAGCAATATTTTCTTGTTAGCAGCATGTCAGGAGTGAATAGCCAAAAAATCGCCTAAGTTTTCGCTGTTTACAGCTTCCTCTTTGATTCTGATAAGTTCAGTGTTTAAGCGCGTAGTCAGATTTATACATTCGTATTTTATTTATTTATTATTTGTTTGTGATATTTTAGTCTCGTTCCGCCATTTAGTTATGGAATATTACATGTATAAAAAAATAAATAAATAAAAAACGAAAACAAATGCTGGATTATTTCGTTGTCTGAAGTGCAAACGAATTAACCTTCCATATTTGAGTTGCTCACAGATTTAAAAAGTTTCATGCTTGATTTTTTTTAACACAAGAATTCATTAGATTAAGGTACAATTTTCAAACAAATTGCATTTGAAAGAACATTTTTCCTTCTATTGAATGGTGTAAAAAATGAAGTTATGGTATGTTTAGAAATTAAAAAAATTGCAGTAAAAGCAAAATTTATTGATCAGGTGTTGTCACCGTCAGTATCACGTCAAATATAATCACGGAAATGTTTTTGCTTTATAATATAGATTGAAAATTTCATAATAACCGCATTAAAAATTGCATTTTATAGAAAACAATTTGAGGGGAATGGAAGAAAACTGAGGTTAGAATTGTAACTTTCGCGCAAAATGCACCAAAAATATCTAGTTTAAATAAAAAAGATAAAATCTGTGCTATTCTGTGTTATTAGTAAGCAAATATAGATGAAAAAATATATATTTGAAATTAGCTTGTGGAACGCAAGGTGTGTCATAAGTACTGAAACAAACTTTAATAGTTAGAAATCGAAAATTCCGAAATTTTATGAAAGTATTTGTGGCTAAAGACAAAGCGTTTTAATCGAGCTAAATATCAATAAAGAAAAACCCATTTAATAATAAATGCATAATTGCTAATGTAAAGTATAATTATAATTAAAATTACATTAGCAATCATAAATCGAACCTTTAAAAGAACTATCCTAAAATTATATACCAGGAGGTTCTGCTGGTAAACAAATGAAATATGTAAAACATTTCAACAAAATGTTTTATGAGATCTCAGGACTCTTAAAATTGGAAAAAAAAGACCCTTTTCAACATTTAATATCTTAAAATGTATTTGATTTTAAGACACAATTTTAATTGGGAATGAAAGGTACAAGTACGTTCTTTCATTTCAAATAGTTAAAAAATTGCAAGATGCAGAATTAGCATTTACAGGGAGCTCTAAACTGTCAGACATTTGACAAGCAGAACAGCTTACGCGCACGATTACAAAATAAATATTGAATCTATAATGAAAATTTTAGTAACTACTTATACTTCAGTTTGTAATAATTACACTGAAACTAAAAAAAAATTTATTTAAAGCATTTTTATTATTTTTAATACAAAGTTGTGTTTAGCTAATGCAAAGTTTAGAAAATTTTAACAATATAATCACCTAAAAAAATATTTTCTTTTTACAATAAAAAGGAAAATTTAGGATTCGTTTATACAGACTCTCATGAAACATATGTTTTTAAAATTTCATGAAAAACTATTCAGAAGTTTCTGAGATATCATGCGCGTTATGCACAAAAATGTCACTTGGAGAAAAATGACTTCAAACTTTCGAAAACGCCGCTTCAGCTATTAAGCGGGTATAATTCTAAAAGCCATAACTTCCGTTCTAATGGGAATTTCAAGATATCAAAATGTTCAAAAAGAATAGAAGTTTAACATCTACAAAAAATTTGAATTTCGATAATTTTAAAGCTTTAAGAGTCCGGAGACCCCTTAAAAGATTTAACTGCCAATTATGAAATTAGTATTTAATAAAATAATACAATTAACTAAATTTACATTAGCAATAAAAAATTCAAATTCTTAAAAAAAAAACAGTATAGGGGAGGAACAAACAAATGAGAGATGCAAATGTTTCAACAAACTATTTTTAAAAGGTTAATTGGCAATGAAGAAACTCATTTAATTTCTTTATGTGAAAAATACAAGTAGCGATTTACCTATCAAAAAGAAATTTGCAAACTCAAATATCATTAATCAAACGGAATAATCAGATAGTTTGCGCATTGGCATGAATATAAAAGTAATAATGAGATAATAAAATGAAAATACGCCTATAAAGTTAATTACTTGAAGTTAATTATTCTTTTGAATTTCGGCAAGCAACGAAATTGCATTAAAGATAGCCAAAGGCATTGCGTAACTGACTGAAGAAGTTACCCCACTTGCTCGAATATTTTTAAAAAGGATTTTAACGAACTTTATATGCAAATTTGTCAGTAAACAATTTATTTGTATAAAGTATGGCATGTTTTTAATTTCACCTATAGGCATTAGAAGATTTTAATTACTTTTCATTTAATTAGTCAACTCACAGAATTAAATGCTTAATAAATTTTAAATTACTGTTTTATGTTGGTTAGGAAGAAAACAGCTGTTGGTGTCTCATGACTGTTTAATGGATGGCACTTGGGTAGAACTAGTAAAATTAAAGTGAAAAAAATACTTTTGTATCTTATTATATACTAGTTGCGTAGCAACCCGTTGTGTTGCTTTTGAATTGCATGAGACAATCGATCTTTTTGCGAAAAATGAAATCTTAACTTTATTGTAAATTTAGAAAGCCATTGCAATATTAATTTTATTAAATATAATATTTCAAATAATAAGTTATATTTACAATTTAAGTCAAAACTTTCCCAATAAAAATGCACATATTCCATAACTTTATTTGCCTAGAGCTTTTCGCTCTTCCAAGATTTTGCTTCGAATTTCGGAGTTCGTAGATATGATGTCATTTGGGTCAACTTATAGATAAATGAATTTGTTTGGACGAATTTATTCAGAAGCAGTTTATATTTGTGAATTAAAATAAATATTTAAAGAATTATTTTTTTTTTCTCGCTAAAACTTCTCTCTTTTTTTTCTCGCTATGTCACATTTTTAATGTCCGCTTCTGAAATGTTTTATTAGCCATCTTAAGGCAATGGTTGAAATTCTACTTTACGACTTTAAATTAAATGAAAATAACGTACGATGTTTTTTTTTCTTTTGACGTCAACAGAATTTATCTCAATGTTCCAGTCGAGAGTCGAATATGTGTTTCTAAAATAAACGGATTCCTGAAGCGTGAATATGTGTGAGTTCGTATTTCGTGAAATTTTCTTGAAAACTACAATCATTTTTTCACTATTTATTCAAATATACGTTAATATCATTTTAAAAATGATTTCAAACAATGATACCTAATAATCCTTGTAATTTTCCCTTTTCTCTCTTTTATCCACAAAAATGGAGCAATTTTAGTTTCCATCATTACAGAAATGTCATCAAAATAACGTAAAACTTTATATCTCGAAAACTAAACAAATTTTAAAATTCTACGACTACGTTTAACATCCTCGGACCCATGCGGATAACTGGCGTTAATTTGATCACCCAACATTCCATATTCTAGGATGAACAGCTGTGAAATACAAATGGATAGTCCCTTTTTAATATAATAGATTCATGAAGTTTTAATTTTGCTATAAAAATTAGTCAGGGACAAATGTGAATTATTTATACTATTTTAAGTGCAAATGGCTTATCCGTAATGTAGTCTGTACGCAGTGGATATAGATTAAAAAACATTATTCCTGAAAATTATTTAAAAAGACATAATAAATAAATCAATTAAGATAAAGTTTTCAAGAAAATTGCATTTGAAAGTAGATTTTTTTCCCTATATAACGGGTGTAAAAATTGAAGATGGGCGATGTTTAGAAATTCAAAAAATTGCAGTAGCAAAGATTGCAAATCCGACATTTAATCGTCAAGCGTTGCCATTCTCAAAATGACGCCAGCCGTACGCACGGACATATTTTCCCTTTAGATAGATTTTCAAACGTGAAGTTCCGCTTGTCAGCTAAAACTTTGCATGTGAAAATGTATTCTTTTGGCTTGAGGGTCTAATTTCAGTACCGCGAAGTACAAATTCCAGAAACTGATGTCTTTTAGATGTATTCGTGTAAAAATATGTAGTTTTATCAAAGAAAAGGATTGTTTTCTTTTAAATATGGCACGTACAGAAGCATTACGCCAAGTGTCTCAAATTCGGTATCAGTCGAATGAAAATATATTGTAACATTAGCTTTATGAGCGAAAATGTTTTTTAAATAGTGACGTCATTTTCTGTTCAGACTTAAAATAAAGTTATTTTTAATTGTAATGAGTAAATGGTATCAATAAGGATAAATAAACCCCAATATTTCTTTTTTTTCTGCAACAGTGGAAATAATACGATTGCTACCATTTTGATGAAATTTCAAAAAATCTTTTCAAATTAAATTAAAAATGTAAAAGTGAAAATATTTAGAAAAATAGCCAGTGGGAGGACATCTACAAATGAACAGCTTTCATTTAAAAAGAGAATTATTAGCAAAATTGGTACAGTAGAAAGTTCAAGGAAGATGTCTAAAAAAGCTATCTTGTGTTTTCAATACATAGATTCTTTTTTCTCTTTTACTTTAACAGTTGCCTAGCAACTCTATTTCATACAAATTACATTTAAAAGTACATATTTTTCCCAATTCGGCTCGAAAAATTTAAATTGTTCGACTACATATATGTTAAATTCGTGCTTTTTTATATATTATTCTTTTATTTATTTATTGATGAAGCTTTAATTTCTTTGTAGAAAATTAGCGGGAGAGAAATTCTGAACTTTTTTTTATGTGCAAATTGTTTATTAATATTTCGCAATGGAGCCGGCACGGCAAAATCATTTAATTGATAAATAACAACGAAATAAAGCCTAAACTCACTGGGTTCTATAACAGACGATATTCTTGACATAGCACTATTTTAATTTCAATTTTTTTCGGTTTTTATGAGAAAATGGCATCAAAAGATACAGCAGTCTACTATTTTCATTTTTTCCCTCTTTAGTTTCAACAGAAATGTAGTACTTCAGCTGCCACGATTACAAAAAAAGTAATAAAAACTACAAAAAAATTAATATCTTAAAATTAAAATGAGATACAACTTTCAAACAAATTGCATTTAAAAGAAAATTTTTTTCGTTATACAGCGGTGTAAAAATTTTAAATGTGCGATGTTTAGAAGTATAAAAATTTGCAGTAGAGAAAATTACAAAACCAAAATTTTATTTCAAATTTCAAAGTGTTGCCATTTGCAAAATGACGTATGCGTTACGCACAGATATGTTTGTCCTTTATAATATAGATTGTCGATATAATATTTTCCTTAAAGATTTTTAAAGAGAAATTCGGTAGTTTTCGGTTAGCCGGGCGCCAGTGTTAAATATACATATGTATGTATATCTATATATACACATATACAGTGCGTGTAAAAACTTTAAGGACAGCAAAAAATTGTAAAAACTTTGATAAATTGAAAATGCGACAAGTGAAATGGTAATTTAATGTTGATCATAAAGTGGAAATACTAATATAAAAGTCAACAGAATGTATCTGTGTCCATTTTATTGTGAAAAAATCAAAATTATAAAAAAAAAAAAACACCATTTTTGACTGTGTAAAAACTATAAGGACACCAGTATTTTTTTACAGAAATGTTATATACAATTATTATTACGGATCGACCGAAACATGTTTTTAAGGCCAAGACCGAAACGAAACCGAATTTCCGCGATCTTCCTATTTTCGGCCGAAAACGAAAACGAATATGTCCAAAAATTTTTTTTAAGTAATTAAATTGTATGTATTAAAGTAATTAATACAGACATAAATACATTATTAATTAATTATGCGCATTTATTAAATATGTATAAAAATTAATTAATTATGCGTATTTATTAAATATACATAATTATTAATTAATTATACGTGTCGCCTAAATTGTCTCTCTGTGGCTTAGATCCAAAACTTTATATATATATATATATATATATATATAAAATAAAACGTAATTAATTCATCAACGACACAGAAAGGTTTTCTAATTATACGAATTTCATTTAATTAAAACATATTTTAGGTTTATTTATACACGCCTCGATTTATCTTTTATCAAGATTCTTCTACATAAGGTTGTTCCATTTGAAGGATAGCCAATCAGAGTAGAGCAGGACTGAAACGTCACGTGGCGGACAAGATCGGAGAGAGACCGGCCGTGACAATGTAAATAAGAAGGGAATATGAAGTAAATAATTTTTTAAAAAACAGATCCTCGAAAGTAAAGTGAACGAAATCACTTTCCTTAAAATAATTTGTTCGAACACTGATTGGAGTTAGTTAAATATAACATACATAATGGTTAAATAATATCGGGATACATTTGTTTCATTCAAACACTTCAATAAATTCGCGAAAAAAATTACATTTTTAATGCGTAAAAGTACAAATGAAAACTTTTAAACTATTGTAAAATAAAATGAATGGATGAATTATATGAATATGATGACACAGCAGTAATAATAAAAAGAATAGAATTATCAAACAGAATAAATTAAACAAAACTCACTTCAAAACTTTTAACAATAATCCATTGTCCGATTACTAGATATAAGTTTTCAAAAAATTTCGAATGTCACTATGCTTATTCAGGATCAAAATCAATATGATTCAAATATCTGAAACAATATATATACACAGGGCTTAGTTTCTAGCAAAAAAAAAAAAAAAAAAAAAAAAAAAGGAACCGGAGCTCTAATATTTTGCAGCAATAACAACAAAGTTTATAATCCCCCTGCCCCCCTCCCCACACACACATACGCATATTTATATTTCATACACTATTTCAATTTTAAAGCAATTTCGTCTTCCTCAAAAAGAAATTTATATTTTTGACATATCTTTAGGCATTAATATCTAATAAATTCTAATAAATGAACAGAGCAAAAACATTAAAATCAGGAGTGGGAAATTTTCAGAAAATCCTACTCGTCAGGGACTTCTTTGTATTGGTGCTCAGTATTTATAAACTCTTGTTTGTTCTGACTAATATTTAAATATTCACTAAAAATAAAGACGTACTGGAGCTGCGCTCCTTTGATCGGAGCAAATTAAGCACCGTGCAGAGCTAGAAAGTTAATCAGAGAGAATATTTTAAAAACACGAACAAAAAGCAGCGAATAAAAACGGCAGAAACAGTTGCGACTAATTCTGACATTCCTCGTCGCCATTCTGAAACCAATGAAAAAAAAACCCTACACAGGACACACTATGTCACATACGTAAGCGCTTTGGTAGGAAAGAACGCAAAATATTAGAAATGGGAAAAAAAGAAATAAAAATTTAGGCTTTGATTTTTTAGAAACACTATTTCCGCTAAATTCCGGAGTGAGCGCCGGGGAATTCAGACCAATATTTAAATTTCCACTAAAAACAAAGAAGTAGCGGAGCTGAGAATCAAACAGAATATATTAACGATAATATCTAACGCAAATTAAGCACTGCTTATAGGCTAATACTTCAACCCTACATTAATTTTCATCTTAAATTTCTGCTTCATTTTATTAATCAGAGTAACATGAATATAATATTTACTAAAATAAATATGATCGTTATTCTGTTTGCGAATCGCCAAGTTAGTTATAGATACGAAATGCATGTCGCTGCATCAGCAGCCGATGTACAATAAAACTACGAAAAATCGCACAAAAATCGTTATCACAGCGCTCCCTTCCAGGGTTACATATCCATTTTCAACTGGAATCTGGCGTCAATAGTAAAAAGTATGCGTATGAAGTTTGGTTCAAATCTATGCCTAACTTTGTATGCTTTCTGGTGAATCAATAATGAAAATGAACAAAAATCGCTATTACAGCGCCCCCTCCCGGCGGAATATCCCCAAATTTAACCTTGACATGCTGGCCATAGTCAAAAATACATAACTTCGTATACTTTCCGATGATATAATGATACATACACATATACGGACAGACAGATATTTTGTAAAAACATGTTTTTCGGGATCTCTGACATTTAAAACGTGTAAATCCGTCGAAAACTGGAAGTCGAACAAAAATTCGACTACAGTACGTTCTTCTGTTATAGATAAAAGAAAGTAAAAAAAGATAATGCTAAAGCAAATATTTTAATAGAGGAATTTTTTTTAAGGGTAAAAAAAAAATCCCTATAACAAAAGAAAATTTTTAAATTTTTATGCAATTTTTGACGTTTTCTTTTTTAAATTTTTGCGGCGATTTTTCCATATGAGTAAAAGGAATCCGGCTTTATTTTTTTAGCGCACTATTGCATTAAATCTTGTCATTTTTTTTCAATAAAGTTTATTCGGAGTTCGTACAGAGATTTTCGCATTTTTCTCGAATTTTTTATGCGATTTTTAGAATTTTGAGATTTGTAAAAGGAACTCGGTTACCAACTTTTAGCGAAATATAATAAATTTTCTCCTCTGCGAGTTTCGAACTTTTTTCCCCCCACTTCATGGCGATTTGTCTGCATTTGTGAAAGATATCTGGTTTTAATCTTTTATTCTAATATAGTAAATGCTGTCCTCTTTTTTTTTTTTTCTTTCATTAAAGTTTATTCTGAATTTCTCGCGATTCTTTTATGCAGTTCTTAGAGATTTTCGCGTTCTGCAAGAATTTTTTGACGCTCGTAAAAGGAATTCGGTTTTGAAATTGTAGCTTAGTATAGTAAATTTTGTCCTTTGCTATTTTCCAGAATAATAATCGCCAGTTAACAAAATGCCCGCATTTTGAAGAATTCGGAATTTCGACTTCCGGATTTGAGACTCTGTACTGTTATGTATTGTAGACTCTGTATTGATAAATCTGTATACGTGTTCTCCGAGAGTTATTAGAACACGTTGATATAGTGCATTCACTAGGTTTTTTTTTAAAAAAGGCTGTTAAAATAACATAAAAATTAAAATCATTCACAGAAAAAAAATCCAACGCAGAACAGCATACAGAATACTATTGAAACGAGTGAAGCCAATACCGTCTCGCGAAGCGAGGCGAATCTGTCCGCCACGTCACGTAATGCGCGAGCAGTTAAGGAATCTTTACAGTTGGCGCATCGCACGAATGGTACCCCCCTGTCTTTTATAATGATTTCTGTAAATGATCATCTGTTATACTAGAACTTTCTCAAAGAATATTCGAAACACATCTGCAGTTTCAAACTGAAAACTTTCTATTACTGTTATGACTGCAGTTTTTAATGAGCACGTGAAAAAGTTTAGTTATATATGTATTGCTTGCTTTATAATCTGCATTCAAGTCTTGAGTAAGCGATAACTGATAATTACAAACAACGAAATTGATAGCAATAAATTTCCGCAGGAAGGAACGAGATTTTAGGAATACTGATAGTTTTCGTCGAAAACGAATTTTCGGCGAAACTCAGATTTTGGACCGAAACTATCAGTATACCGAAAATCTCGTTTCTTCCTTCGGAAATTTTCAACACTTGTCATCGATTTTGAGACCATTTATTACTATGAACTTCGTTGTTAACGCATAATTAATTAATTTTTATACATATTTAATAAATACGTATAATTAATTAATAATATATTTATGTATGTATTAATTACTTTAATACATACAATTTAATTACTTTAAAATTTTTTTTGGACATATTCGTTTTCATTTTCGGATGAAAACAGGAAGATCGCCGAAATTCAGTTTTGGTTTCGGCCTTAAAAGCATGTTTCGGTCGATCCTTAATAATAATTGTATATAACATTTCTATAAAAAAATACTGGTGTCGTTATAGTTTTTACACAATCAAAAATAGTGTTTTTTTGCATAATTATGATTTTTTCGCAATAAAAAGGACACAGATACATTCTGTTGACTTATATATTAGTATCTCCACTTTATTATCAACATTAAATTACCATTTCACTTGTCGCATTTTCAATTTATCAAATTTTTTACAATTTTTTGCTGTCCTTAAAGTTTTTACACGCACTGTATGTGTATATATACACACACACATATATATGTATGCATATAGCTTCTATATATGTTTAAATATACATATATATGTATAGATAGATATACATACATATGTATATATAACACTGGCGCCCGGCTAACCGAAAAGTACCAGAAATTCTTTTCAATAATCAGTTTTTGATGATTGAAAAATTGAAAATTTCAGCTATTCAAAACACAATTCTTCCTGTTTTTAGCTGAGTTCGTAATTATATAAATACGTAGCACCTATAGTCGTCGTCTGCTTTGTCCGTCTGTCTGCCTGTCCATCTGTCCGTATGTAACAGCGCAAAAACTACCCTATCGAATAGTTTGAAATTTAATATATATAATAGTTGCAGAATATTGTCGAGTCATTTCAAATTTTATAAAAATTGAATTAAAACTTAAAAAGATATTAATAAAAGTTTTCTCCATTCTATTAAATCCTATCACACGTAATTAATTAAATGATATCCCATGATAGGTAATGATTCTAGCTTGCCATGGTAATAACGTCCTATTTAAGATCGAGTCCTATTATTTCCGTATTACCGAAATTTAATCGTAATAAATTTTGTATTCACGCATTTTTACGCAAGAGTGCAACAGCTATTGCACCAAGACCTGAATATTTATAAAACTGGTTATAGTACGAACGCACCTCATTTGCCACGTTTGACGTGCAATTTCCGACTTATTAATTTAGGTTATCTTAATTTATCGCATCTTTTATTTCGGTTAAATAAAGAAAAATTACCTACATCAATGTACTTTTTCCTGTTAATTGTTAAGGAAAGCATTTTTTAGGCAGGAAAAACACTCTGTGTTATTTTCTGAAACCTAACTATGCCTTAGAAGAAACTCCATTGTTATTTGTTTACCTTATAGTGTGAGAAAGGCTAAAAGTCTTATAATCTGGTATATTCTTTTATGTTTGCTATTATATAGACTTATGAAAAAAAAGTTATTTTTAAGCAGGAGATGTTTTATTTTAAGCTTGAATTATTTGATATGGAGAAGAACTTAGAGATAATAGAATTTCGGGAAAGTGTTTCTCCTGTATCACATTAGCTTTTTTTTTTTTTTTTTTTTTTTTTTTTGAGAGAAAAAAAATAAAGATACGTTTTAAAAAACATTTACTTGTGACATCTTTAGAAGAGTGGATAGAATAAAGGAACATAAAATTTGCTCATAAATATGTATTTATGAAGATCTTATCAACTAATGGAATTCTTCATCATTGAAGGATTATACATTTCTACCTAGAAGAAGATAATTTTTTGCAATTCAGTTGAACTCCCGATTTCAATTAAAAGTATAAAATTTAAGTAAAAATCCCGTAGTGTTTGATTGTTAAGAATAATTGAAATTTATTACACTAGATTAATTTTAACACAATTGTTCTAATTGGTAAATAAATCAGAATTATTTACCAATTAGAATAATTGTGTTAAAATTAATCTAGTTTAATTACGTATTAGCGTTTACTGGAGTTCCATTAACTGCGATTCATTCTGTTGAGCTAATTCATATGGGTCAATATCACAAAATATGGAAATTGCAGTCCGCACAATAAAACCTTATTTAATGTTAGATAATGCATTTTTTTTTTTTTTTTACTTTCTAATAAAAAATATTCTTAGAAGTATTTTCAAGACATATTATATTCATAATAACACAAAAATAAAGCAATTAAAAAACTTAAATTTTCAGATTGTCATTTTCCTGGCATGTCACACTGTGATGTGTGCAAAGTAAAAGGCTTTCTGCTATCGTGTACAAATATCTTTTTCTAGTTTTTTTAATTTCTAATTAATAATTATACTTTATATAACACATATATGTGGATAGAACAAATTCTATATTTTACAAATAATTTTCCATAATTAAAATATGATTGTCACTGAAAATGAATGTCATTGTTCTGGCCTGCTCATTTTAGTTCTTTATGATGTATAAAGATGGCGCTGCAGAGTAATTCTTGTTATTGACATAGTTCAAGACAGAAGTAGTAAAATCATTGCTACAAGCAATATCTTTTAGATATTTCTTTGAAAATAATGTGTTTAAAGTCTTTGTAAAAATTGAGTACTTTTATTATGTCATTTTCCTGGCTTCTATAAATTACAAATAAAACTGAACGTTACACTGAATTTGAGGTACTGTAGAAGAAACATGTTCCTTTAAACAAAATTAAAATATTAGATCTAAAAATAAAAAAAAACAATAATGTGAAAAAATCCCTGCCGGCTCGGGCCTACAGGCGGAGGTAGATTTCGATGTTAAGTACTAAATTCTCCAACAAAACTTAAATGAAGATTAGAGATAAAACCCAGTTTCTTCACAAAGAGCGAGCTGTAGGGAGCTAAACTTTTTGTGAAAATTGTAATATACACGAATATACACACACATATATATGGAATAGGTTTAAAAAATAGCTACAAAAAATTCAGAGAACCTTAAAGTGTTAAAATATGTTAATATTTCCATAGTCGGGTTTTTATCATGTTTTAATACGTTTCTTCAAACTTACATGGCGTTACATATTCACCTGCTGAGGTCCATTATATTTCCAATATGACGCAATATACATATTTTTTTAATTCGTCAAATTATTTATTTTGAGTTTTCATGCTGAAATCTTGCTCTAGGAAACTTATGACGTAATATTCAATTTGTTTTCAATTTGTCAAACTATTTAATTTTACACGTGAAAATTTTGCAAAAGAAAAGTAATTGTTGTGGTGAGAATTTTATTATTTGTTTTTTTTTTTAATTGTTGGCAACTGCTATAACGAAAAACTTTTATTTTTTTCCTGCCATTGTTGTGTAAGAGCTGGTTTTATCAGAATCATGTTAAGACAGTATTCAAAATTTTGAACCCTCCCCATTTCCACCCTCTTGGGCCGATTTCGCCCATTTTCAATCCCCGCCGAGATATTAGCCATCTCAAAGTTGTTGGCGAGTTTGAAGATGATTCGTGCATAATTGCGACTTTTATCGTGCGGACAAAATTTAGTACATACATACATATATATATATATATATATATAAACTTTTTAGGTGGGGGTGGTTTTGGGTTCCTGGGGTCCTATAATGAAAAGTTATGAAGGAATTTTTCAAAAGTCGCAACATGGTAACGACTGCAATAGGTAGTATTTCTTACGAAATCTACCTAAAATGTTTTAGAATGAAATTGTCATTATCCTGACATACATATGCTAAGAAAATGACGCATAATTATAATTACATAAAAATGAACTTAAGCTCTTAAAACTTTTACAATTTTACATATAAATTTCTCAAAATTTTTGTTTTCAAAATCTCACATTTTGTAATATTTACCCATATTAGGCCAGATGTTATCGCTAATAAGGTTAGCTGGGTAAATTAGGTTCTTCAGATTCCTGCGGGATAGCTCAGTTGGCAGAGCATTGGCAGCTTCAGCCAAGAGATCCCTGGTTCGAATCCTCGGCTGAGCATTTTTCACCTAGTTAAAATTTATTAAATTGAAAAAAAAAAAAATAGCAGATTTTTAAAAATGTTTTTTTAAATCCCAAGATTTAAAAAGAAGAACACCACCTTTTCACAAACACTTTAAATTCAAAAACTTTCCATTACTTAAGAAAGGTGTTATACAATACATTAAAAACAAACCATTTTTGACATGTTTCGGTTAAAAACCATAATCATAAAATTCGTCTCCGGTCAAGCAGGGGCGCGCCAGCAGTATTCGGCGCCTGTGTGCAGAACTTCAGTTGGCGCCCCATATTCCTACACCCCCCCCCAAAAAAAAAAATATACAAACTTTATACTTTTTTTTTAGTATAAATGCATAGCTGCCAAACCAACCTTCCAGCGGTTTTCTCCAAATCAAATAAATGAATTTGGAACCAGAAAATTTATTTAACGAAATGTTTCTTGTTTCTAAAGGGTTCTTTTTTATTTCATTTATTAAATTAAATTTCTGGTTAAAAATATTGTTGTTTGAATTAAAAACAAGGAATGTTGGCAGCAATGCAAATAACGGACATTCCTAAAAGGTCGGTGCTTCAGCTGTTTGCTCCCTCTCCCCACAATGGTATACCTCCTAAGTAAACGAGCTTCTTTTACCTGCATCACTTCCGTAATTTTTAAGATCTGATCTTTATTTATATTTATACTTAAAACAGTTCAAATAAACTTAATTTGAAAATATAGTTCTGTTGAATTAATCATTGGTAGGACTATGACACAAAGAAAGGGCTGCTCGTAATACGGTAAATACACATAAAAGTAGAAAAATATTTTCTCAAATTATGACGTTTGTAATACACCGGGGCGCGTTATAGTACTTTTATTTTTTTTAAATAAGGTAACATCAATTAAGATGCGCCTTAAACAATTACCGCACGTTGATCATAATTAGGGGTGCAATTCCAGTCCCGGAACATTTGATTTTGTATTAGCAAATATAGAACCCCTATTCTGACTATATAACAATTGTTATGAAAAATGCACATTCGTCTCGACGTTTGCATTTTAAGAAGTTAAGTGTATCTTTATCTTGTCAAACTGTTAACCCTTCCTTCTCTATCAGATTTTTTTATTTTTCGAATTTCCAATTTTCGTGCAATGAATCGAAGTTCTAAATTAAAAATATCTATACTAATAAAACAAAGTTTCGCTCTGTCTGTGTCTGTGTGCGATGGCTAGAAGAATCTATGGCACATACGAGGCTCAAACTTTTTGTGAGGATAGTCAAAAGTCTCTCCTGGTGCACCCTGCACGTAAGTTTCAGAATTTTAAATCTCTAATAATTAGTTGAGAAGTTAATTAAAAAGCCCAAATTAAAAAAATGCAAAAGTATTCATAATTCAACAAGAGCATATATTTTTTTCAAACCGTAGACAACTTCTTCGAAAACTCAAAGAGATGGGGAAGGGTTAATAGATTTACAGAGATGCAAGGGTGATAAATGTACTGGACCTTTTTAAAAAGGACTGTATCTTAAATTCTACTGGGGCTAACAGCTCGAAAATTGCACAGCCAGACGCAAAAAAAAACAAAAAAAAATCCCCTTTTCAGAAATTCTAAAAATTATTCCGGTACGGTTTCAGGAAGTCAAAAAATCCACGAAAAATCGATTTATAAAAAATCTTTTTATTTCCTTCGAAAGAAAGGTTCGAAATCTCTCCCACGGACGCCAGGTGTTCATTGCAGATAACCAACGTCTTCCAATAGTGGACATTTTCGAAAGAATATAAAATTTTTTAAAATATAAATTTATCGATTTAATTTTTATGCATCTAGATGTAAAATTTTTCGGTGATTTCAGATATCTAAATTTCTTCACGGTCTCTCAATTGCAACTTTAGATATTAATTATTATTTCATTAATCGGATGATTCCTTTCAAACTCTCAATTTAAAAGCTAGTCTTTCGAAACCACAAATGATTTTTATACTAGGATTCTTTGGAACGCCGTCATTTTTTTTTTTTAAATACACCATTTAGAGCTGCTAAAGTTATGCATATAGCCCTATCTTTAAACGCTGTTTAATAATATCTAAATTTTATATAAATCGATCCGCAAGTTTTTGTTTGATAAAAAAAATCTATTTTAAAAAGGGAAAAGAAAAACTTTGTTGAATCGAATTTGTTAAAATTAAGAAAACTGACGAACCGTTTGGAACTTTCAGATAGTTCATAATACATAATAAAAAATTTAATTAGTAGGAAGCATCAAATTTCAGGGTGGGGGGAGAGGGAGGCGATAAAAAAAATTTGGAGGATGGGATCAAATATTTAAAACCGTACCGTTTTCTACCGTTTTAGATGCGGATTTTTGACGGAGCCCTGGGATAAATATTACTTTTAATATAAAAATTTCAAAAGTGTACTTACCACTATTTTCGAATAGTAATTTCAGAAAATATCTTAGATCCTTGCTTAAGTCCGCCACCCCTTGACTAATATATACTAATATATGGCTAATGACTAATATATACTGACTATGGGTAGGTTGTTTAATAGAGTTTCGTTCAGAAACAGTTTTGTTAAGAATAGTTCTCCCCCTCTTAACTCATTTTTTCATCAGTAAGTGGAGGTCATTTTAAAGTTTTTATTTGTTCATTACTAGCCCGTGCAGTTTTCCAAAAATCATGAAAAAAATTTACATAACAAATCTGAACAATTAGCAGCTTCTCTCCCATTTTCACACAGTGAGCGGGTTCATACTTCAGACAAAATCGAGTTAAAGATATAAAATCATATAAATTTAAGGTTCATTTAAAAATCATCAAAGGGGGGGGGGGGCGTATCGTTTGAACAAGCTCTTAACACAGGAGTCAAAAATATACAGTGAAATACGTTTAACACGAAACTGAGGGGGCCGAAACATTTTTTCCCGTTAAAAGATTCGTAAAGAAAGAACAAAATTCGCAAATTTTTTCGACGTTGTCAAATTTTACTTCGATTTCCTGTTAAACTACTAGTAAGTTGCATCCATTAGGATAAAAAGCAAGTAATATATATATATATATATATATATATATATATATTGGAGGGGGGGGGGGGTCAAATATCCTTTTTTTGTGTCTTTTTCAGCATTTTGAGATCTAGCTTGTTTGAACCAAATAAGAAAAGCTGTCTCTAAATCTTCGTGTTTAGCAGTTCTCATACGTTTTCTCTCTGGCTTAAATATACTGAGCTCAAACATTAACGTAATGGGATCACTGTTTTTTTATTATTGTTGATAAAGTAGAATTGGCAATGCCAAACTCTTTGTAGATTTCTCTTTTCATTCTTCTTTTACATCAACTGCATTAAGCAGCCTCATCTTCATTTGAAGCAAAATGGCAGTTCGTTTTCGCATCGATTTCTCAACCATTGTGCTAATAAAACATAACGAAATTCTCTGATTTTCACCCAAAATTCAGTGGTTTTAACACAAAATTCACTCATTTCAACTCGAACTAACTAGCTCGAAAGCGAATTTTTCTCTTGTTAAACGATTTTTGTTTCGTGTTAAAAGAAAAAAAATGTATTAAATTGCATAGTATAACTGTCCGGACCGCTATATCATTTCGCGTTAACCGATTTTTCATGTAAAGCGTTTTCGTGTTAAACGTATTTCGCTGTATTTTTTTTACTCTTAGATACTATTATATTTTCAGAAATTCGTCGAAAACGTATGGCAAAATTATGTCCCCCTCCTATTTCCGAATCTACTAAAAATAAAATTACGAAAAAATTAGTAGTAGTTGGAATTTATTTAAATCTTGCAGGAAAACTATAGCGATAATCCTAGGTCATAGAGTTTTTCAGAAAATCGCAGTTTTCCGTTATACATAAACTTTATTTGGCGGGCGCTCAGCGGGGGAGTTCGAGGTACCTATCGACGCGAAATCGTCTAAGAATTGTCGGTAATTAGCCGAGATATTAATTAAAAACCTATCTAAAAATGTGGCACAGGCAAAAATGGCCATGCAACTTTGCGACCTCTTTTCGAAGCGCACTTGGCACAATGGCAAGATTAAACTTTGTACAAGGTCTTTGTTTTAGGTAAAACGGATCAAAATAATACATAGTCAGCGTTTTTTATTTCAATTGAATTCAATTACTGTAGGCAATTATTGAAAAATATTTAATAAAATAATTTCAAATTATTTGCAGTCTTATTATTTGTTTAACAACTATATTTTGTAAGATTGCGGTTAGTAATTAAGAAATTTATTGTATGAACTCTCTGTACGCGAGTGAAACTCGCTCTTGACCGATTATTCTTTATTCGAAGCAAATCTATAAAATATGCAATTAAAATTTCAGTAAAACTTAATTCATTTTGAGGTTGTTCTCAAAAACATGTTTCCCAACTTTAAATGACATGAAACATTCTTACATGCTCATGGGCTCGTTTTTATGCGTTCCATACAATGATAGGCTAAATTATTAAATTTGTTTGGAATTGAATGACGTTTTTCATTTCTTTTTTTTTTTTTTAATGTATTGCATTTTGAACTACATCCTATTTTATTTATTTAGTCAGGGCCGAAACTAAGGGGTTGAGGCAGGGGGGCAAGTGCCCCGGGCGCCAGAACGAAGGGGCGCCCAGTGAAGGATTATACCTTTGGAATAGATCATTTTCTTCTGATGGACTGATGTCTTTCATTATTATGAAACAGCCATTATAAGTGAAGTGTTAGGTCAAGATAAAAGAGCAGCCGTAAAAAGTTAGAACTCTGATTTTCTGGTCAGAATGGGGGAAAAAATGGCTCTTTCATCTTCACCTAACACTTCATTTATGATATCTGTTTCATAATAATGAAAGCCACCAGTCCATCAGAAGAAAATAACTCGGTTAAAGCGGAAACTCGGTTAAGCGGAACCCGGATAATCGGGACTCTACTGTACATTTCATTTTTAAAATGATCTTTAGAATATTTTTGTTGGTGTTCAGAGGAGGGTCATGACCCCCGTGACCTCCCCCTTGGATCCGCCATTGTAGATTATGTAGCTCAGTATTACGTATTTTATGATTGCATATTTTAAATTTTAAAAATAAGTCTGCTATTAGAAAATTAGTAAAATTCTTTTTGTAAATATACTTTGCGGAAGAGAGGGGGGGGGGGGGTGCAAAAATCCATGTTTGTCCCGGGTGCAAAAAAGGCTAATTTCGGCTCTTTATTTAGTACTGTTTTTGTTATAATGTAGCCGATTGCTATGATTGGTTTGTGCTTTTTTTGGCAATTTACTTTTACATGGGTACCGTGCATAACCTGCTGGAGGCTTATGTTGCTTTACTACTGTGCAATATAGTAATATACTACCCTTTTTTATATCGTCAGTATGTGTATCACTACCAGTACTACAGTAAGGTAGAAGTGTTATATATTTTCAGTTATTTGAATAATGGAACCTTCCATGTTTGCCACGAACTGTACTGCGCCCTGCTTTCTGAAAAGCTAGACAGGCCTGATCCAGAGTAGGGATGTCAAAAGGAGCATTCGCGGTCGCCCTTCCGAACTTTTTATGTTTCTAGCTTTTTTAAATTTATTTTAGGCGCTTGACGGCGCCCTTAAGCCTTCCGTGGCGTCTTACGACCGTTACCTTTCGATACTGTGGCGCCTTTTGGTTTGAGACTCTCTCCGCCCCTACCCCTAAAGTTACGCCGCTGACGAGCATCTGCAAATTTCATATCTTTTAAGTAAAAATGAACTCATAAATGTGTTAGAAATGACGTACTTTCGATTTAAATACCGCTTTAATCAATTTAAATTGGTTAAAAGTTTTTCAAATTTTTCAGCTTCGCCTAAAATATTTGGCGCCTTTACTGTTCTGGCGCCTGTGTGCGGTGCACACTTTGCACACTGGGTCGGCGCGCCCCTGCGGTCAAGACAAATGACTCCCGACTTTGAGATATATACCATACACTAAACATACGCAAAACACATACGCCTTCTATTGATGTGTGGTTAGCATTGCTGAATAAATACCTTACAGAAAACTTGAATAGGGGAAGCCACATTAGTAAACAGTTTTAAATTATTGTCTTATTTTATTTTCATAATTGAGAATAGAGGGCGTATATGTTTTGTGTATGTTTAGTGTATGGTACATATCTCAAAGTCGGGAGTCATTTGTCTTGACCGGAGACAAATTTAATGATTATGGTTTTTAACTCGATTAAAACCGAAACATGTCAAAAGTGATTTGTTTTTAATGTATTGTGTAGCACCTTTCTTAAGCAATGGAAAGTTTTTTAATTTTAAATAGTAGACTGTGCAAAACAAATGGTCTTCAGTGTTTGATTTTTTTTTTTTTTTTTTTTTGAACTTTGAAGATAGAGCGCCATGTATGAACACATTTTTTGAGCTAAATGTATTAATTTGCTTAAATAAAACTTTCGATCACTAGAAGCATTGTTGTCCAAAACGCATTTTCGTCGCCAATGACTTGATTTTTTCAAAATATAGAAATTTAACATGTGTCAAGGACTTTTGATCTGTCATGTAGTAATATTAGTACTTTTCTCTACGCTCACCAACTCCCGTTCAGACCCAGCGGTCTCTAAAACAGGCTAATTTACTCTGTTTTAAGAAGACAAAAAATAAATGGCTGGAAATTAGAAACTGAATAGCGATTTGAAGATAAATATTATTTAAACAATTGACATACAGACAGACAGAAAGAAAAATGTCTGAAAAAGAATTATGAATGAAACCATTGTAGTAATTATGCCATTTTGTGTAATCTAGATAAAATATTTAATTTTTCTGAATAAAAATGAACATTTCATTTTTAATATGGCGACATATCACTTATAAACTCAAAGGTATGTGATTTGATGAATATGGCACGAGTTTCACATACAAAAACCTCCTATTAAATGTTTAAAATTAATCTACAGACATCAAAGTATTTTTATTCTTTCACGTAGCAAAATTTACTTCAGGTACTGTTATTCATACTCCCTGTATTATAAAAAATACCAGCATAATTCTTATTAGGAAATGCATTTCTCAAGCAATAATTTAATTATTTTAAAGTTTTCTTGTTCGGGAATATTATTTTTTGAACTTTTGAAAAAGTGGCCGCTGTAAATAAAAAACGGCTATTTCAAAATATGATTTAATTTTCTATTCACATAATGAAATTTTGAATAAAAAAGTTGAAAGATAGCCAAATTTTAGAAATGATTGAATTCTGAACAGCAAAATCTAATCAAGTTTATACTTGAAACAGATGGTTAAATTGCTATCCCTAGTTTTTGATTCTATAAAACTTATGTAACTGTAGTATCTTGACGATTTTAACGTTGAATAGCGCTTAAAATAATTCTTCGTTTTAAAAACCGTTTTCATCAGCAAGTTAACCTACATTTCACTTTAAGACTACCAGTTTGAACGTTTATCAGCAACGTTTTTTGCAATAAAAGCTGAGAAAATGAAAAGAACACCACAGTAGATTCAAAACCGCCCGACTGCCAGGAAGAATTATGTGTTTGACGCGTATCTGGGTATGTGGATTTCTTTATACCCTCGAAACATACGAACGACTGGATGGATTTTAATGAATGAGGTCTCTATCGATTCGTCTTAACCGTCCGATATGGTTATAGGCTAGGTTTTGTTTTTATAAATCCAAAATGGCGGTAGAGACGAAAAAAAAAATTACGCACCCCATTGAGTGGCATATCATTGGATAGGTCTTTCAATATGAAGACGATCTTTCATTGACTATTTTACAGTTAGAATCGCCGTTTAAAAATTACACACAACCTGGAAGTTGTGTAGGTAGGATCTCTAGCTTTACTGCAACTCTAACCTTCATAGACATCTAAAGGCCTCATCAAAACAGTGTTTATAGATAGGAACCAACAATTAAACACAACTTAAAAGTCATCACTACAAGTAAGTAAAAAAATAGGTAAATAATATAAAAAATAATTTCACATTAATGAGAAATAATTAATTATTTCGCTTTTTACTCAGTCGGGTTTTTTAATATTTTTAATTTAATTTTTACTTGTTAGAATGGAGAGAAAGATGGGTAATCACCGCCAGTTTTAAAAAAAATAAATTAATTTCTTCTAAATAAGTGTATAAACAGTCAATCATAAAGTCTTCTCCAGAATGGTGAACGTGTGAAGTGAAGCGAATACGAATATTCTAAGTAATACAACCTAAAGTTAGATTGCTGGATTCAAATATAATGTAAATTAAGTATTGATTTCTTTTCTGTGAATTAATTACATGCCGTATTACTTAAAATGAAAAAAAAAGTTGTTTTCTTATTATTTCAATGTAATTTAACTATAATTTGGTTCATTTTATTGAACTACTTACAATAGATTCTAGTACGTAACGAAAACTTATTCTTTGATCCACTTTAAAATATCTACTTGATAAGCAATAACATTCAGAAGAGCATTAGGTTAGAACTATTTAAAAATCACAAATTTGTTGCCGATAGAATAATAGCAACTAAATCTCAATTACGAATTTAACAATAGTTTCTGAAGATGCCAATCGTTCCAAACTTTCGATTAGTTAATAAGCAAAAGTTTGAACTTATGTGATAGCTTCATTTCCTTCTGGGATCACAGCTTTATAAGATCGATTTACATACATTTATTTTCGTGATATCACGCAGAAAAAGAGAAACTGATAAAATAGCTATCGTTTAAAGAGAGTGTTACATGAAATTTCATTTAGGGTATGTGAAATGTGTAGATTAGACAATACAAAATCTAATATAAATTGAATTAAAACAAGTTTAAACTCAGATAGTGCTTTTTTAAAATTAAAAACAAACAAACAAAGAAAAATAATAAATGATCGAAAATTTTGTGAAATTTTCAATAAGCAAATCCTTTTCCTTCTATATATATATAAAAAAGTTTTGATTTGGAAATGGACCAATGAAAATCTGCGTAGATATTCCGGGTAGATCGCATCCAATTTGAATGCTTAAGCATGGCCTTTCATCGTTAATATTAAAAACACTGTTGCATACAAAAATATGAAAATCGGTGGTATTATAGAGAAATGTTTGATAAACACGCTGATGCAGACAGTTTTGAAATCGAAGAATTATTTTAAGAGATATTTAATGCTAAAGTTAGAGGAAATCGTTCCATTAAAAAAGTTTAATTGGAGCAAAAGCTATACATGAGAGTTTAATCATTTTTAGATCATTTTACACGTTATAAGTTCCCGGTGTGCAGATTGCATTTGTTTTTCTTATTCAACTCATTTTTTGAGGTTTTATTTCTATTTTAAATTCAAATTTTCAGCATTTCGAGAGATATTTTTTACAAATTTTAGAAAATGTTATTAATTTAAACTGTTGCCAATTGTATAAAAGCGCAAACAATGTTTACTTCAAATTAAAAATTTATTTACACGTAACTATTACAAACAGAAAAAAAAACTTTAAAATTAGAATTAAATGATTACATGTTAAAAGCAGGAAAATTACGTCATAAGAACCATACTTACACTTGAATTTTAAAAGAGAAACAAAATCTTAAAATAAAAAAATCATTATTATGCGTTAAAACTTGTAAATGGAGGAAATTACGTCATATTTAAATTGGCCAAAAAATATGGCAAAACAATTTAAATTGAAAAATATATTTGCGCGAGATATTTGGAGATAATCTTTTCAACTATTATCGTGAATTCGAAGATAGCGCAAATAATATTTCCTTCTAACAACAAAAGTATTTTCACGTGAATATTAATAAGAGAAATAAAACTTTGGTGTAAATTACGTCAGATTTGAAACGATACATTTAAAATGAATTATTTAAAAGAACTATCTTATAGCGCTTTTAAAAAATACCGGGAGACAATGACACTGTTTACTTAATTCATTTTACATTAGCTTATTTTCAAATGTTTAACTAATTTTTTTAATTAAATACGAAAACAGCCATTGTATCTCTTAACAGCAACAGATTTGGTCTTAAAAATCCCCAATCCAAGGAAAACGAATGGAAACCCGTTTACAGAAAGATCGCTACTGTTTATTATTATTATTATTATTATTATTTTTAATTCAATATTTTTAAAGCCGATCAAATTAGCGTGCTTTTTGGATTTTGGTGTGCCTGAACGGGGGTTGGCGAGCGTAGCTCGTAGGGGGCAGAGCCCCCTAGTATATATAAAAAAAAGTAACGATTTGGAAATGGACCTATGAAAATCTGCGTAGATACCGCGAAACGCATCTGATTGGTCAGAGCTTTCTGACGCTATAAGGGGGGTTACCAAGAGGGGCGACTCTGTCGCCAACTTAGCGATATATCCCCAAAGTTGGCGACCAAAATTAGTCGCCAAAAGTGACGCCAACTTTGCACTATTTCCATTATTTCGCCAAATTTCCACAGACTCCCGTTGAAATCCAATAGGGTTTACTTGCTTACAGAAAATCAACAAATTAAGATATTTCAATGCAACAAAAACTAATATTAGCTTATGAATAGAGCTTAATTGAACTATTAAAATTATTTTCAAGCACAAACACTAACTATTTAAAATATTCGTAACACTATATATATAATTTTACACATACATATTGGCGGAGAAAAGGCGGTGAAGTGGAAATTTCAGAGGAGAGGAGATTTATATGATAAGGTTATTTACTGTAACTACAAATTAGCGACTTCATTACAAAGATAAGGAAAAAAAATCCAAATAACTTTAATAAATTTGTTACTTTTTAAATTTATCATAATTTTTAAATTTACAATATGTTTAATTTTAAATTTTCTATTAATTTATAATTTTATTTAATTATAAAGTTATTTAATTTGTAATTATTCAAATAACTTATAAATTGTACCTTTTTTGAATGATTTTGTATTTAATTATTCTTATACTTATGAAACTCTGTAAGCTCTAATGATTATGTGCTTGGCGATAAGGAAATAAAATTGTCAGGAGTTGGGGAGGAGCGCCTTTTTACTAAGTGGAATCTAAAAATTGAATGCATAGAAAAGTAAGGGATCGCGAAGTAATCCAGAATGGAAACGCGAAACAATTACGTAGCGATTACGCGGGGGGTTTGTGAGCGTAGCGAACAGGGGAGCGGAGTCCCCCTAGTTATATAAATATACAGTGTGTCCACAAATTATCTTTACATCTTCAAATATAAATAACCAAAGAATGGAACAAGATAACTCAGTGTTTTCGTAATTTAAGAGAGGATCTCTGAAAGTTTTGTTTGCTTTGTCTTTCAGGTACACTCAGTAAGTGGTGAAGAGGTGACGTCACATTTCCTTAAAATGAGCACGCCACAGCAGAAGGCGCAGTGTGTTTCATGTTTCATAGAAACAAGATCAGATACACAGGTCCAACGACATTTCAGGACTAAATATGGACTAAATATGGTCTTGATGGTGGTTCTCTTCCATATTTAGACCTGAAATGATCTGAAGTGCCATCATTCAATTTTTCACGTATTCTTTCAACTTCAAATCTAAATAACTAAAGAATGGAACAAGATAACTGAGTGTTTTCTCCATTTAAAAGAGGATCTCTGAAAGTTTTGTTTACTTTGTCTTTCAGGTACACTGAGTAAGTGTTGAAGAGGTGATGTCACATTCCCATAAAATGAGTACTCCACAGCTGAAGGCGCAGTGTGTTTCATGTTTCATAGAAACAAGATCAGATACACAGGTCCAACGACATTTCAGGACTAAATATGGACCAAATATGGTCTTGATGTCGGTTCTCTTCCATATTTAGATCTGAAATGATCTGAAGCGCCATCATTCAATTTTTCAACTTTAAATCTAAATAGCTAAAGAATGGAACAAGGTAACTTGGTGTTTTCTTCATTTAAAAGAGGATCTCTGAAAGTTTTGTTTGCTTTGTCTTGCAGATACACCGAGTAAGTGCTGAAGAGGTGACGTCACATTTCTATAAAATGAGTACTGCACAGCAGAACGCACAGTGTGTTTAATGGCTCATAGAAACAAGATCAGATACACAGGTCCAACGACATTTCAGGACTAAATATGAACTAAATATGGTCTTGATGGTGGTTCTCTTCCATATTTAGACCTGAAATATCATTGGACCTGTGTATCTGATCTTGTTTCTATGAGACATGAAACACACTGCGCCTTCTCCTATGGAAAAGTCATTTTATGGAAATGTGACGTCACCTCTTCACCACTCATTCAGTTTACCTGAAAAACAAAGCAAACAAAACTTTCAGAGATCCTCTTTTAAATGAAGAAAACACTGAGTTATCTTGTTCCATTCTTTAGTTATTTAGATTTGAAATTGTGAAGAGAATTTGAGGACATGCTGTATAACAAAATAATACCTTATAATAATATACTTCTTTTAATTGTTAAAAGGTGTAAGATGAAAGCTTCAAAAACAGTACAAATAGTTTTATTAGACTATTTACATGTGTTGCTCTATCCGAGCCATTTTCAAAACAAATCTATATATATATATATTACGCTACCGTACGTGGCAGAAAAATCGGGAATATTTGTTAAATTTTTACGCCCGAATGAAACGCATCTCATTGGTTATTGAACAGCATTAAATGCATCTTCATACCTGTAACGGGTGTTACCATAGGGGGGAGCTGTTCTGTCGCCAACTTGGCGATATCCCTAATATTGTGATTATAATATGTTATTGGCATTGTAATATAATGTGATTTTCAGAAAAAAAAAATCAAACACTTATTTTTACAATTGAATTACCTTTAAAAAGATAACATAAACTTAATATTATTATACTAGGGGGCTCCGCCCTCTGAGGGGCGTATTTAAGCAGAATTCTTTGGGGGGAGGCGTATATGACAATTTTGCCGACTAACTGAAATTCATATCTTTAAAAGTACGTTTCTGTGTCTGTATCTAAACTAATATTATAAAGAAGTAACATTTGTGTGTTTGTTTGTTTATAAGGGGTAATTTCTGGAACGACCAAACGATTTAAAAAATAATGGCAAAATGCGGATGACTATCTCTGCTCCAACATAGGCTGTACTTTATGTCGGTATAACAAACTTCAAAGGGGTGCAGGAGCGAAAAACTTTCTAAAATAGCTATTTCTGTGATATTATTGGGCAAGAAATTTGAAATATGGTATGTTGGTTACTTTTAAGACGTAAATATGGACGGTTTGTAAAAAAATTGAAATTGAAATGGGTGAAATGAGCGGAAAACGTTCTAAATTATGATTAATTTGCAATTGTTAGGGCTAGAAACTTAAAGTTTAGCATGACTGTTTCTTTACAGACGTAAATGTTGACCCAGAACAGTTTTATAATAACTTGAAATTTAAAAGGGTGCAAGAACAAAAAATGTTTTTAAAAATTCGATTATGTGATACAGTGTGTATACCAGCCGGGAATTTGGAATGGTAGGTACCTTTAAGATGTACATGCTCGCTAAGAACGGTTTTTAACAAATTCAAATTTTAAAAAAGTGAAATGATTGGAAAAGTTCTAAATTGAGATTTATTTGGAAATGTTGAGGTTAGAAACTTGAAATTTGGCATGGCTGTTACTCTAGCGTCGTAAATGCTCGCTTAGAACAGTTTTCTAAAAATTCAAAATTTAAAAGGGTGCAGGAGCAAAAAACGTTCTAAAATTGTAATTTATGTGATACAGTTGGCATAAAAGTTTGGGGATTTGGCATGGTGGCTACTTTTAAGGTCTAAATTTCACTAAGAACGGTTTCTAAAAAATCGAAATTTAAAAGGGTGAAATGAGCGTAAAACGTTCTAAAAGCGTTCTAAATTACGATTTAGTTGGATTTGTTCGGGTTAGATACTTGAAATTTGGTAAAGTATTTGCTTTTAGGATGCAGATGTATGGTATAAACGATTAAAAATTCTAAATTACGTTTTATTTAGAATTGTTCGAGATAGATACTTAAAATTTGAGATGCGTGTCATTTTTATGACGCAAATGCTTGCACAGAACTTGCACTTTTTACAAAATTCAAAATTCCAATTTTAAAAGAGTGTAAAAAAAAAAAAACGTTCTAAAATTGCGATTTTTGTTATGCTGCTAAGCCAGAAACTTGAAATTTTGGATGGTGGTTGTTTTTAAGATACAAGTGCTCTCTAAGAACGGTTTCTGAAAAAAAAAAAAAAAATCAAAGTTTAACACGTTCACGCCGGCGCGGTGGGTCACGCTCAACTGTCTCGGACCTGCCACGTCTCCGGCTTTTTGGATACCAGTATTTTAATACAGAAAATGTTATTTTATTTAATTAGAACAATTGGGCGATTTAAAGAAACAGCATTTTCTCTAAAATAATAGTGGTGTGCAAACAGCCAGAGACTTGACAACTCTGAGACAGTCGAATGTGACCCACCGCGCCGGCGTGAACGTGTTAAAAGGCTGAAATGAACGAGAAACGTTTTAAAATCCATCTAAGCTATTACTTATCTCCCACTGGCGACTATTTTTCTATTCTATTCGCATCACTATTTTTAAAAATAAATTTTGTTATAAATTTATCTTCCAGAAGTTGTCTGTAAAAGATTTTTTCTTTGAGAAAGTGGTGCGAGATGAAATTCAAAAATAGTCGCCAGCGACAGACCTGTTTATATGGCTGTTACTTTGAAGACTTAAATGCACCCACAGAACAGTTTTAAAGAGTTTAAAGTTTTTAAGTGTGCGGGAACAAAAAATGTTCTAAAACCAGGGTTGGACTGTATTTACCGTCTGATGGTTTTTACTGGTTATTACCATGGTTTTTACCGTCTTTGGAAAAACATGTTTTTACCGTGGTTTTAACCACCTTTGAAAAACTTATGAGTTTGACTGTTTTTTGTCACTTTTATGAAAATTTATCTTTCAATTTTTCTTTTTCCCAGGCGTGAAAGTTTTCCGGGTATTTTATATCACTATTTCCGTTCAACAATATTCACCTAATTTAGTTTCCGATTAGGTAATTAAAAGAATGTTATATGAAAATAACGGTTTTTAAGGAATATAAAAAGCCCGGAAGACATTCATCACCAGCTACAAGAATTCAAAATTTTAAAGATATTATTTCACATTTATCATTATTAAAACCTAATGCTTATTATAACTATTATTATGAGAATCCACATTACAATACTTATTATATTTATCTTAATGAAGACTAGTTTACTAATTTTTACTAAAAGGAAATGGAAAATTATAAGTGCACTTTTAGCATATCTAAAAAACTTAATCATTTTAATAAAAACCAAATGCTTACAAATATTAATTATCACATAATATAGTTTGTACAAATGTTAGTACAGTTTACCAGTCTATACCCTTGAAGCCTTTTAGCATTTTATAAAAAGCTTTGTAGCTTTCTGTAC
Organism: Maratus speciosus; assembly: GCA_963932465.1. Classification (NCBI taxonomy): domain Eukaryota; kingdom Metazoa; phylum Arthropoda; class Arachnida; order Araneae; family Salticidae; genus Maratus; species Maratus speciosus. The sequence continues at coordinate 29,828,325 of OZ010786.1, forward strand.
ACCCTAGTCTATTTCTTAATTTACTCTGGATATGTGAAAAGTTGATGGATGAAGAACTCTAGATGGAAAGCTCTATGGATGAAGAACTATAAGGTATGGAGTGGAGATTAATCATTAAACGTATGAATTCAGGATTCCTTTCTTTGTTATTTAATGCTTACCACCGAGCTTTGGCTTTTACATCTTTTGTTTTAAAGAAGCTTCTTGGAAATGGTTGTCCTTTAATTTCATATGCCAGGAGGAGTGAAATAGAATTTGGCATGAAATCTATGAGCCATTCCCTTTCCATTTCCTTTTGTGTTTCACTTAATAGATCTTGATTTTTGTGCATTGGATCTGTCGTACATGCTAAAAGGTGAAAGGACTCTAAAGCCAAATCATTTTGTTTTTTAACAAGATCATTATATGGAATTAATTCAGGACAGTGCACTAATTTCAGCCATTCAGAACAAGCATCTGCTCTGACGAATATTTAAGGCTTTGGCTACTTGTAACTGTTGAAATAGATCCTTCACTTGTTTAAATAAATTAGTCATTCACTAATCTTTGAATTCTAATATCAATATTTTTTTCATGATTTTACAAATGTCAAGCAATGCAGGACTATTCTTAATAAATGCGGAGATACATTCTATATGGTTATTCGTTCATATTTCGATTGGCAACTGGTGTTTCACTTATCAGATGATGATTTCGGAAATACTTCTGTATATCAACATGTTAGTAATGGATATTGGAGCTTTATTTTCTGCCAGTAAGTTCATCCAATGTGCTGTACATCCATAAACAATCATATTAGAGTACAAGTGAAAGGGAAACCCTGTTTTGTGAAACCGATACTGAACGCCTGTTGTTCTATTTATAGATGGGGAATAGAAAATATGGTAAATTTTATATGATTAAAGTACTATATCAGCAGATTTAGAGAATTTATTCTTTATTTCTCATCTCTTTATATATATATGCATTAGTTACATGAAAATACAGCTTCAATCAATAGTATTTAAATACAGTTTAATGACCAGTAGTGTTTATTGTATCCTTAGGTTTTTACCACTTTTTCCCAGGTTTTTACCATGTCCTGGTAAAAACCAGTTTTTACCGGTAAAAAGCCAACGCTGTCTAAAACTGCGATATCTGTGTTATAGTTGCATAGAAGCTTGTATAACTATAAGCTTCAAATTTGACATAGTGGTTAGCTTTAAGATGCAAACGCTCTTTAAGAACGTTTTCTAAAAAACTCGAAATTTAAAATGAAAAATGAAATCTTTGCCTAGTGCAGTATAAGAGTGAAATTTGCTCAAAAATGCTGCTTAATTAGTAACTTTTTAATTATCCGTAGCAGTATAATTTCCTCTAAAAAAATAGGCACACAAATACCACTTGGCATATTTCGACAATGCCGTGGGTTTTGCTAGTATATGTATCAATGTTATAAAATTTAATATTATTAACCGATCAGGATCAAATTCTGCATTTTAGAATGTCGTATACTTTACACTTTAGAATATAGCTGAGAATATAGGTGCGTTTAAAGATGGAAACACCACCCTTTCCCTTGCGTTCCATTATTGTAGATATTCCTGTAAAGTACTTTGATATTAAAGAATAATCTGTTTAGTTTTTTCTGAATGTGCACGCGGAAATTTGCAATGTGGATTAATTAAACAGTTGAAGTTTTTAGTAAGATACTACTTACAACTTATTCGCAATAAACTTATTTATATTTACATTTAAAAAATTGAATTATAACTTATTTTAATTACATCTTCGTTCATTCATTGCGCAACATGTTTTTTAACCTGCCGCTTTTTCAGACGAGTCAATCTACTCACGACTGCGCCTAAATCTAGGCATTCCAAAATGTTCTTCTCACGCGTAAACCTCATGAGTGCATTCAGCCGTGGATCAGTCATTGTTGTTCTCAGATAATTTTTCACAATTTTTAATTTACTAAATGTTCTTTAATTTGAATCAAATGTGACTGTAGAACTTAGAGCCAGATGACTGACACGGTTAGCAAGTAATAAAATGTTTCTCAAAGATTCTAATTTCTTGGAAATATCATCCAATTTTTCAGCCCCTCCGTAGACGTCTGACAAAACTTCCAGTTCTACGTGTAATGCTTCGATATGAGCAATTGCCTGGGTTTTAAGAAAGAAATCTGCTGCTTTCTAATCCAGATCTAGTGTTAATTTCTCTCTTGTAACTGGAGGATTCCCGAGTTGCGTGATTATGCTGATGCAAGAATTGAGACTATCAGCCATATCATACTCTATGGTATCCATTACCTTCTCAAACTCCATGAGGTAGAGCTTCATAAACTCGGGAGTAAAGAAATTGTCTCGATTATCGTCTAACTTCTTTGGTGTCAATCTTCGTCGATGCTGCATATCCAATTAATTAAAAGTACCTACACTACACCTTGCTTAGTTGAAAAGAGAATTGCGCTCTGTATTTCCCTATTCATGTTTTCATCATCATAGTTGATTATTTGCAACGATTTGATGCATGATTTTTTGAATATTTTCGCAGTGTCTATTATGTTAAGATTCTTAGACTGCTGTTTTTCAGTAACCAACTTGCATTTGTACAGAACGTTCTTGAGAAACATCAGTGAAGCAATGAAGTCGAGCGAATTTTTTTTTCTATGCTGAAAAAAGGGCTGATTCTGTGACCTTGACAAGCAATATACGGCACAACTGGACCCACGATTTCTGAAAACTTCTGCTGGGTGCCGCTAAATTTTCCAGACATGCTGATTCAAAAATCGTATGACTGGAAATCTAGCTGTTCTATATCGAGCTCCTTTTTTGTAAGAATGTGCGATATTTCTTTTGCAAGGCCGACACCTGTTTTATCGACTGCTTCTATAACTTCCAAAAGTCGCGCCTGAGCTTTTCCATCTTTGTCGATATATCTCAAACTCTCTGCAGTCAAACGCTAAAATTTTTACTTCGCTTGTTGAGGGATTCTACAGTGAATAAGTTATTATCCAAAATTTTGTTCTTTTTATTATTGACAATAATTATAATTATAAAAAACTAAACTTCCACATATGTTGCCAAGGGCGTGAAGAGGTTATAGTCACTTTGTTTATGTACGTAAAGATGTGATCTTATAATCGATGTTTCACTCAATTCCTGATATGTTAGAATTGTAAATTTAAGTACACATGTGTGTTTCCGATGACAATATAACATTTTCATATTTTTAGAACTTAATTACAAATTAATAAAGTAATTTTAAGGTATTTTTCAGTTAGATGGGTGCATGTGATAAATCACCAAATATTCTTTGTGGTAACAACTGTATAAGAGTTATAAACAATAATGGAGTTAATAATGTGCTAAACCACGCTTGCTAAAATATATTAACTGACTATGAAACTGTAACAATGAAATATTTTAAACACTAAAAAAGAGAAAATAAAATAAATACACTGCTCAAAAAAATTAGGGGAGCAAGCAAAAAAGTGAATAGAACAGTGAAAAACAGCAATGTGCGGGCATAAAATGGATAGTACACGTGTAGCAATGCGCAATACATAAAAAAAGACGAAAAAAATGGTAAGGGAGCTTTTATTTTTTGAAAAGATGAAAAGAACATGAAAAGATGGTTTAGGGCAATAATTTCGTTTCATGTAAATCATAAAAAAAGTATTGTTTAGAAATGATGCAAGATTTTTAATATGGCATGTGGTCTCCTCGAACAGCTAAGACTGCTGCACACCGGTTTTCCATGGATGCGATGAGGTTATCGATAGGACTTGGGGAATACTGTTCCAGTGCTCAAGAATTGCAATCTCCATGTATCGGACAGTAAAAGGAGGCCTCGGTCTCGCAGCAATGCGTCGTCTGTGTATTCTCCCAAACATGCGCGATCGGATTTAGGTCAGGAGAGCATGCTGGCCATTCCATACGCTGTATTGTTTTAGTTTCAAGCATGTTTTCCACAAGACGAACTGTATAAAGTCTGGCATTATCATGCATGGAAAAAAAGAAATCACTAATTATTGCAACATAAAATACGACATGAGGTCTTGGTATCTCGTTTGTATTATTCCGGACCGTCAAAGTGCCATTCCGAATGATATGCAGGCCCGTACGTCCACCTATGCTGATTCCAGCCAAGAGCATCAACCCACCTCGTCTGTAACGTGATCTTTCACGAACGAATGTGGGATTATTTTGAGTGCCTCTTTCTCTCCACGTCAAACACATCAGATGCCACATCCAGACTGAATCGGGACTCGTCTGTAAACAGAATTTCACTCCAACAACGTTGTCTCCAAACTCGATGTTCAGTTCCCCACCTTCTTTGGGCCGCACAGTGGCTTGAGGTCAACGGAATACAGTACATTGGCTCACGTGCATAGAGACCACCCTGATGAAGCCTATTTCGGACTGTTTGGCTGGACACCCTTCATCCTTTTACCAAGAACAACTGTGTTTGCAGCTGAGTAGCATTGCTCGTACCGTCTCGACGGGCTGTTAACAGAATATATCGGTCATCAGTTTCTGTGTTAGCACATTTTCGACCTTGCACTTGTCGATGACTACCATTCCATGTGTCTTGGAATCGATTCCACAGCTTTTCATGGACACTTCTTGCGACTCACACAGCGTCCACTACACTTCGTTGTGTTTCCCCAAATTCAACTGTCCCGATAACACGCCAAGCCATGGATTGCGGTACATTATGTTGTTGTGACATTTTCAAGCCACCTTTTCTCAAAACACAAGCTGCGAAATTGAATTTTACAACTGAGGTAGTGAAACAGACGTTTCTGCAAAATTCCGATTTCCGCACTTATCACTTTTTTCCAGTTTTTGACGCCATAAACTTTAATTTACGTGTGAAGTTTTCTTTATCTGTTTTCTACAGCACTTTAAATTATAGATGTTTTATTTTACGTTACTTATCGGTGTAAATATTTGCGTAATTTCGTTCAAACCATGTGCTCCCCTAATTGTTTTGAGCAGTGTAGAAAAACAAAGAGTATAATGTCCTTTTTAAAAGAAAATATGCTTCTATATTCTGAAAGAAGAGAATTTGAGTCGTTATGATGTATTGTAATCATCGTTGTTATGATTCATCGTAAATGTTCGGCGAATAAAAGCGAATGTATCATTTTTTGGAACGGGATTATACATTAGATTGTCAACAGAAGAAATTTGGATAATGTATCCTTATTGGTTCTTTGTAGTATTTCTTATTATGCACTATATAAAAAAGAAAAGATGTAAATCTACAAAACTAGTTTTTGTAAAGCGACATAAATCTGTATGCTTACTCAAATTTATCTGTACACTGTAAAAAAGAAAGGTGCAAATCTAATAAAACTATAAAAACATGTATAATGATCACTTATAAACAGATTAAGTAAAATAATGCTATAAAGTGATAAAATATCATTTATTAAGATTGACGATCGTTTCGTCGCACCAACGGCGACATTTTCAAAATCATACACGATAGAAAATATCATAAAGAAATCATTGTAATCCAAACGGATAAATCCAATAAATTAGCCATATTAAATACAGATGACTATAAAAATGACTCGTAAGATAGAAAGCCCTTGCAACGCACAAAAGTCCTATGTTAACCGTATATGCCAACCAGTGGAATTTCTGAACTTATCTAGCAGACCGTTAACGGAAGATGAAATAAAAGTACTTGAATGGGGCCCTAAATACATTTTTCCAACTAAGCCTAATTTAAAATCTATCATTCCAGAATTTGAAAATATTGTACATTCGACTCATAACGATCACAAAGAAGAAATTCGAAATGTTATGTACCATGAACTGAAGAAGTTAATTAAGCAACCCACAAGGAAACCTAAAGATGAATTGAATATTTTGAAAAAGCTTAAACTTGATCCCGAAATCATTGTAATCCAAAGGGATAAATCCAATAAATTAGCCATATTAAATACAGATGACTATAAAAATAAAATGGTACAATGTATTAACAATATGGATTGGCAAGAAGTCAAGAAGAATCCACTTAACATAATTAACAAAAAAGTTAATGAATTGGTTAATAAAGGGAGCTGACTTGATAATATGAAAGTTTTAATGAGAATTAATAAGTTAGCAGTAATCCCAGCAATTGTCGGCAGACTCAAAGACCACAAAATAAATATGCCAATAAGGCCAATAGTAATTAAATGCTCAAGCCCCACATATTTTATGGAAAAAGCTTTTGTAGTTTTATTGAAAAATATTCTGCCCAGCTCTGATCATGTAATTAATTCAACGTATGTGTTCATTCAATATTTGAAACACATTAATTTACCTCAGAATTATTTAATAGCCAGTGTAGATGTAGTCTCTTTATACCCATCTATTGATACCTAAAAAGCCGTTACAAATATAAATAATTGCATTGACCTCATGGAAAATATTAATGATAATATGAAAACTACACTAAAGAGTGCTCTTAATCTAATAGTTAATAATAATTACTTCACTTTCGACGGCAAAATATACAAACAAAATAACGGAGCTCCAATGGATTCTCCTATATCAGGATTAATAGCTGAATTCATATTACGACCACTTGAAATAGATATATACAAATTGGATTATACTCCCCATGCATGGATAAGATACGTAGACGATATTTTCATCATATGGCAACATACAGATTCCTTGCTCAATAACTTTTTAAACCATATTAATAGCCTTGATTCTAAAATTAAATTTACATTGGAAATAGAACAAAATGGTACGCTACCTTATTTAGATGTATTACTAATCAAGACACACCAAGGAATAGAACGCACTGTTTACAGAAAACCAATAGCCAGTCAATCCATTATCCCTCATAATGCTCAAGCACCTTTTTCATACAAAGTTTCTGCCTTAAGACATTCTATTCATAGAGCTTTCACAGTTTGTACCCCTGAACAGTTGGATAATGAAATAAATAAAATATATGACATTGCAAGAAACAATGGATACAAGGAAAGCACCATAGAAAATTAATTAAGAGCTTGAAGAATAAAAAGAAAAGAAATTTCAATCCACAAAATTCCATGTTTTCCACTTTTCCATATTTTCCTGGTTTCTTCGAACGTTTGAAACATAAACTCAATAAATTCAATATCACCCTAGTCGCAAAACCTTCTATGAAATTAAAAAATATAATATGCAAGAAAATAGATCCAATAGAGTCAAACCAGTTATCAGGAGTATATGAAATACCTTTCACTAAAGAAGATGGAAGAAAGCAGTTTTATATAGGTATGACAAGTAGAAAACTTAAAACCAGAATCAAAGAACATATAGCAGACATCAAATACAACAGAAGAAGCACAGCTTTGGCCAGATTATGCAACGAAGAACCGTTACGGATCAATTTTAAAAATAGCAAGTTAATTTACACATCAAGATTTTATTTACCATCCATAATCCGAGAATCAATAGAGATATTTTTACGCAACAAGAATATTTGCAATGATTCAATGTCCCTAGATTTACCTAAAATTTGGAAAGAGATGCTATATAATTTTAGTACCAATAGTAAAAAAATAATCCACGCTCGCAAATAGCCAAGATAATTTTATATTTTGTTTTATGTTTTGCAATATTTTTCATTATGCATGTTGTCTCGTGACATTATTTACCATGTTATTGTTTTGTTAAATTATAAGAAAACTAATCCACGTTCACAAATAACTAATTTAATTTAAATTTATTTTATGTTTGCAATATTTCATTATGCATCATGTCTCGTGACATTATTTACAATGTTTATTATTTTTAAATTATGTGACAATATTTTCTATCGTGTATGATTTTGAAAATGTCGCCGTTGGTGCGACGAAACGATCGTCAATCTTAATAAATGATATTTTATCACTTTATAGCATTATTTTACTTAATCTAATAAAACTAGTTTTTGTAAAGCTACAGAAATCTGTATGCATACTAAAATTTCATCGGTAACCCGGGATAATTACATATTTTTTTTTTTCAGTTTCAACAAAAGTTCTAGGCATCCCAGTTTCCTAGAAAATTCTTAGTAACCTTAAGCAATTTTTTTTACAGTGTAAACATGAATTTGTTACATGAACTTTTTTTATTGCAGTTATATAAAAAGTTCTAGGTATTCCAGTTTCATAGAAAATTTCTAGTAACCATATAAATCTTTTTTTATAGTGTGGTAGGGATTTTGCTCAAAAACAGTAAGAAGAAATGGAAAATAAAGACCACGAAAAATCTTATAACCAGCTTATAACAAAATTAAACAAATAAAATTTCTCGTTGCCTTATACTTACCCATCGTACGTAGTATAGGGTAAGTCTTGCAATCATTTGAAAAATCGAAAATTTTTTTTTGACGGACTTACACGTTTCAGACACCGGCGATTACGAAAAACATATTTTTAGAAAAAACATTTGCCGTCCGTCTATCTGTGTGTATGTGTGCCTGAGTGTCTGTAAACGCTCTAGCTCCCAAACAAGTTGGGATAGAGACTTGAATTTTGGTGTGTACTTAGTATGTAATAATGGGAAGAATCTATATTATAAAGGACAAACATATCTGTGCGTAACGCATACGTCATTTTGCGAATGGAAACACTTTGAAATTTGAATTAAAATTTCGGTTTTGCAATTAAATCTACGGCAAATTTTTAAACTAAACATCGCACATTTTAAATTTTAACACGATCGTATAAGGAAAAAAATGCTCTTTTAAATGCAATTTGTTTGAAAGCTGTATCTCAATTTATTTTTGAGATATTAATTTTTTTGTAGTTTTTAATACAAATTTTGTAATTGTGGCAACTGAAGTACTCCATTTATATTGAAAGTAAAGGGAAAATAGTCATGGTTAATTATTTTTATTGATTATATCCTTATTGATGCCATTTTCACAATACAAATTAAAGTAACTTTTTTATAATTTTTGAACAGAAAATGATGTCAGACATTAAAAAAAAAAAAAAAAAAAACACGCATTCTTCTTCATAAATCAGTTACATTTCAATATTTTTACATTACGCTGATACTGAGTTTGAGACGCTAGGCAAAATGATTCAGTGAGTAAAAATTATATCATATTTCAAACAAAACGATCATTTTTTTTTTTTTTTTTTGATAAAACTAAATATTTGACCAATACTAAATGGCCAATACTATGACAAATAAAGGCAAATTTCTGAATTTTTTTTTCGCAGGTACTGACATTAGAACTTAAAGTTTGTGCGAATGTTCCCATGAAAAGTTGTATCGGACAAACGTAACTTTAAGTTTAGAAATACATTCATTAATAATCTATTGCGCGTTAAAATACTTTCAACGTTAAAATTGTGAATTTGAGTGGTGCGTATGTAAATTATGGGAATTGAAAATAACGTACAATTTAGATTTCATGGGGGAAAATTTTATGATGTGACAAAGCGAAATCCTTTTTACTGATTTTTTATCCCATAAAAACAAACATAAAAGTCTCAATCGATAAATTCATCATAATTACTCATCTTGATTACGTATTCTAATAGAGTTTAATTTTTCAATAATTTAAGCAGTTGAAGTTTGTAAAAATAATATTTTAGTAATTTTAGGTTAAAAATATTATTTGCTTTAAGAGTGAGACAACCAATGTTAGATGAATTTTTTATTGTAATTATTTTTGTAGGTTTATTATAAATTCGATCTGACAGTTCCTTCCTAACATTTTAGTTCGTCGAATTTCGACGGGTTCCAACTCGTATGTAATAATGGGAAGAAGTCTATTGAATATCAGTAACCTCGATTATCCAGAACTATTTTTTTCAGACTCTCGAAATATTCGTTCTGATAAAAGGTATATAAAAATTTTCGAAATATTTATTTTAAGGAGTGAATATAAAAGACAATAAAAAAACACACATTTTACATGAAGAATGAAGTCGATCCGATAATTAGTTGTCGAGATACTTGTAATCATATTTTTCACTCTTCGATTTTTCATGATCTTGTATTTCATTCAAACTTCAATTCAAAGATATATTTTAATTAGAAATGAGACGCTTAATCCGGCGCAGTAAACTGTTGGTTAATATGATATCATTTTTGGAATTATAAGGATGTTTCTTTTACGCAATTCGGTACTACTTGATTATCCCGTCGACCAAAAAACTATCGCCAAACTATAAGATTAAATGCCAATAATGGCTTATCGTAAATGTCACATTCACTTGACATAAACACGTTACACGTGTTTGTTGCGTCATCAAGGTATTTTTAATTCGACGTTTTATTTGTATTTTTAGGAATCTTTTACTAATTTATTTATTCTTTCGTTATTTAAAATAAAAATTATGCCAATTTGTCTAATTTTGCGAGTAGTTTGGCGATTTATATAATTTGTCGACATTTGTCGACGGGATAATCAAGTAGTACCCGCAACTCAGTAATGGAGCATTACTATGTATTAAAAATATTTAAAGATACGTTTAAATTTTATTTTGGAATTGCGATGCATTTCATAAATAGTTTACACATGTTTTATTTTCATATTTTATAATATGCATATCCACGATGGGTAAGTATCACGGTAAGTATCACAGTACGACTAGTTTATAAATGTTGAAATGTAGGATTTTAACTTTAGCAAAGTAATTTGGAGTTGTTCTGGGAATTTTTCACGTAATTGCTAAAATAATCCATTCTTATAAAAATTATCATTTCCTATTTTCCCTCATAACAGAAAAAAACCTTTTAATAAATACAAACCTAATACTTTTATAATGGAAGTGCAGTAAAAATTGACAAAGTAATTCAGTCTTGACATATTATTTGAACAAACCCATCGACAAAGACTTAATGTATTATACTTGTAAGGAGTAAAGTGATATAATGCCCGATATTTATTCACTTTTATTGCTTCCGGCGCTGTCAGGATAATCCTACTTCTATCGAAATTAACAGTTTTGTTGATGTTAAAGACATAAACTGTTAATGTCTTTTGTCTTATTTATATAAAATTAAATTCTTTATATCTGATTTTTTAATGAAAATAATTTAGGAAATTTCATCTAAATGTTGAAATTCCTCAATACATTTAATTATGCTATACATAAAAGGCAAATACATATAACAACTAGTACTTCTGCAATTAAAAGAACTGTAGTACAATTTCTAGCATATTCTGATAAAACGTATTTAAGTATTGCGCGGCAGCGCAATATTTATTTAGGTACTTGTTAGTTATCCCGTCGACCAATTCCTTCAAACTATATAAATCGTCAAACCACCCGCCAAATTATACAAATTGACGTAATTTTTATTTTAAATAACGAAAGAACAAATAAATTAGTATAACATTAATAAAAATACAAATAAAACGTCGAAATAAAAATCACTTGATGACGTAAACACGCGTTGTCAAGTGAATGTGATATTTACGATCACCCATTATTGGCATTTAATCTTACAATTTGGCGACAGTAATTTGGTCGATGGGATAACTAACAAGTACCCTTATTTATTTCCAGTGTCACTTCTCAATGTTAATTTAACATAGAAAAGCAGGTACTTGTTAGTTATCCCGTCGACCAATTTCGCCAAATTATGTAAATTGCCAAACCACTCGCCAAATTATACAAATTGACATAATTTTTATTTTAAACTAGCAGGCTATGCCCGCTGCGCTGGTCAATATTTCCAAATGAACCTTGGATTAAACTAAATGGTGAATTTGAACTTATATTTTAAACAATATGGATCTTCAGCTTGACCTTGCACATTACTGAAAACGATGCGAACGCCATTGCGATATAATGTTATCTTAAGCGTTGGACAAAATTTAGCAATTAAGAAGTAATTGTTTTAGTTGATTATAAACAGCGCACTTATGGTCAGGTAATGAGACCGTTATGACAACAGGAATTAATACCTCTGTAACTAATAAACATAATCGTATATACTAACACCATTCCTAAAAGTCATGCAACAGGGCCACTTGTAACAAAATATGTTCTGTAGATTTTTTTAAAAAGGCTGAACTTTCATAATCAGGTTCACTTAATTTTTGAACTTTTACTGTTGCTCTATAACTAAGTGCCCTTGAACAATATGTATACACTAAAACCTTTCCAAAATTATTACCTAACTAATTGTGGTATATCCTACGAAAGTATTATAAACAATCGGAATGAAATACAAATTTCCGTTGTAAATATATAGTAGATGATGATGATGCGATTTTGTGTAATAGAATTAATTCATAGTAAAGTTTTCGCTTCAAACATAAACGATGCTTTCAACATTATAGCTAATACACCAATATGTGAAGTATCCGATTACGGAAGGTTAACTTGAATTCTCATGAGCAACTACTCAAAGAAAAGTGAATATGTGGCTTTTGTGATACTTTTATGTCAGCCGGGCGCAGGTAATAAATCAATAAAGATTGTTTTCATAGCCTATTCTTATTTTATTATTTTCATTTAAAACACAAACCTTTCACTCATTTAATTTAAAATGCATGCCTTATACTAATTTCATTTAAAAAACTGAAAAGATAAACAATAACAGGAAATAATGCCATAATTAAAAGCAAAAAAATATTTTTAATTTACATACGCAAAATGTAACTACTGCTACTGGGAATTTTAAAAATGCTATCAGCGAGATGTGCGCACGGTTGTTATAAATGTACCCATTTTTTCTTCTTATCGAGGAGCAATTTATAAATCGCACAATATTATTCCAATTCCAATTTCTTTCATTGAGGAACCTATGACCGGAAAAAATGGAAAAAGACTCTTGTAGATTCTTCGGATGACGGCATCTGACGCCATAAACCGAGTTTATATATATGAAAATAATTTTTAAGTCTTTACAAACATTGCTTTCATACTTAAATATTTTCATTGGTACTACTTGTTATCCTGTCGACCAATTTCGCCAAATTATATAAATCGCCAAACCATTCGCCAAATTATATAAATTGACATAATCTTTATTTTAAATAACGAAATAACAAATAAATTAGTATAACATTAATAAAAATACAAATAAAACGTCGAAATTAAAATCACTTGATGACGTAAACACGTGTAGTTTGTTTAAATTCAAGTGAATTTGATATTTACGATCAACCATTATTGGCATTTAATCTTATAGTTTGACGATAGATTTTTGGTCGGCGGAATATCTAAGTAGTACCTTTTCCATTTTTGTTTTATAACGCTAAATTCTCAGTAAATTTTTCCCTTTTATTTTACATAAAATCACTATTTTTTAAAAAAATTAAGATGCTTGCATTTTTATTTCAAACTCATAGAGCCGTTTTTATTTTTTAGCCAAAAGGGTTGATTTGAATTTTTTCCGTTGCTAGAGTAACGGATGTAATGATAGATATTTTGAGGTTTAGATGCCAAAGACACCGCCAAATTAGAAAAATATGAAATGTGTCATGAACTGTTGGACTTATAAAAATTTATTTGGTAGCATTCGATTCAACATACAAAACTACGTTAAAATATGCTATCATTTGACGCATAATTTTGATATTAGATTTTTTCCCCTCCCCGTGCAAAAACCATTAGGGGTGACACATTAGAGAATCCTTTCTTAGCAGAAGTTTATGTCCTAAGAAGTATTTTTACCACGATTTTCAAGATTTTAGGTTCAGTAGTTTGCGCTGTGCGTTAATTAGTCCCCTAATCCACACTTTATTTTATATACTATATTAGATATGCGATTTTGCGGTGAATCGATGATCGAAAATTAGTCCAATATCATTTGAAATATTACATAACAGAGGATAAAGTACGAAGAAAGACGAAGAATAAATGACGAATTACAAAAGACTTGTAATTTTTTTTTCAAAATGTTGAATTTTTCTATAGTAATAACGTGTTAAAACATAAATTTCCTTAAAAAATATCTTTATTTCCTAGATTTCGAATCTGTGAATTTTCCTATAAATGAAATTGGCGATATGACTTGAGAAAATAGATAATATTTGCTTAAATAAAATGGGTAATATTCGTTGATCTGAGTTCGAGTTTATAAATATCACATGCTTTCGGAATTACGGCGAAAAACATTTAAAAAAGTATGAAATTATTTTACAATATGTATGTGTGGCAGAAATTCACACTGAAATTTAAGTATTCTATTCCATTTTTAAAATATTAACTGATATCTATATAAGTTACAATTGAATATGAAAATGTACTCAAAAAATGATCTCTTTCACCTAAAAAAACACCATTTGTGAGAACATCCTCAAGTTAATGTCACGCTTATGCATTTTTGGCTTAAAATCACATTGTTTGGCGACAAAAGAAAAATAAAAAATTGTAAAGAAACAAATAGTAATTACACATGTGACTCACAATTACATCTGCTTGTTTCTTCTATAAGTCACGTGATGGGACAATTAAATATAAAAAAAAGAAAAGAACAGAACAGAAAGAAAATGTCGTTAAAATTTCATCTAATCAAATTTTCAGATTCGTTTCCATATCTAACGCAAGCGATAAAGAGCCAAATATTGCGTATTAAGTGTAATATTTCTTATTAAATTAATTTTTAAGCATTACAAATATTTCTTTCAGGTTTTGATTAAATGTTTCCGTTTTTTAATATTATCACTCATTAAAACGGATTTTCTTCTTCTTTTTTTCTTTTTTTTTTCATTTAAATAAAATTAGTAACAGTTTTTCTTTTATTTTTCGAGGTTTAATAGCCGTTTCAATTTTTTTTTATCAACGATGAATTTCGCCAAGAAATAAAATGGTAACCTTATCGCCCAAAATAACAGAATTTTCAGTCATAATTCTAAAACTAATATAGGTAGAATAATGTGTTATAGATTAAAACCTTCCCTGAAACAATACCTATCTAACGGTATAGGTTCCGTAAAAATCCATGCAGTAGAACTCGAAATCTAGGCGTTCGGAACGAAATTTCCGTTTGGATATTATATATATAACAGATAATAGAATATATAATAGATTTTATATATATATAATAGAATAGATAATAGATTATGTGTTATGAACTATCTCAAAGTTTAAAACAGATCGCATTGTTAGATTTCCTAATTTTAACAATATCGCGTTATGTTAGTTCCACATTCCACCACCAGGGAGCGCACTCTATTCTTAACGAAAGCGTATCTGAACGAAACTCCTTCATGCAACCTTTCCGTAGATACATGAATCGGGAGGGTGGCGGTCTTAACCAATAATTTAAGATAATTGCTGAAATTACTACAAAAAATATTTTAAAGGGGCTCTACGCGGGCCCCTAATAGAGTTAGAGGAAATCGGAAGACGGCAAAATAATCGCGGGGAAAAGTTTGCTTGGGTGCTCTGGAGATACTTTTGGCGCGAGATCTAAGCTCTACGACCAATAGGAGCCCAGATATTTAAGGAAATATGAAGTAACAAAGTCGAAAATAATAGAATTTTCCGTAATAATTCTATAAATAATCTAGGTAGAATGATGTGTTATAGCTTAAAACCTTCCCTGGAACGATACCTATCTAACGGTATAAGTTCCGTAAAAATCCATGCGGTAGAACTCGAAATCTCGGCGTTCGGAACGAAATTTCCGTTTGGATTTTATTGTCTGAGCGAAGCGAAGGCTAATACTCAGCGAAATATTACTGTCCGGACACTTTACTACTACGATGGATATTAACGCCATGTCCTACTAAAGAAAAAGCCTAATAAAAACCTTTCGTCAAGCATAACTCAAAAAATATTGGTCGGATTTCGTTTCTGATTGCACCAGAAGGTACCTATGAGGGTCGCCTACTGAATGCACCTACCATGAAAAATAAGTTCCAAACCGTTTAAAAATTATATAGAAAAAACTCTTAAAAAAGCACAATTTATCTGCATACGTCACAGAAATTTGGTGTGCGTCACTTTCACCGGTTGATGTTTTCGTAGACAACTGGTTTGAACACATGGACCAAATAAAAAAAAATACGCACGCAGTAATATTGAATAGATCAGTTTCAACCACGTGATCACAAACCTTGCAACAACCCGTGGCAACCAGTTTTGGTGGGCAAACAAATAATAATACAGTATTCCGTACCACGGTGACCGCTTTTAGCCTGTTGTATAAAATCTGGCATGTTGTATGACATACAATTGTGGATGATTAAAACAAAAGACATGAGTGTTTATTGATCCGGGAGGTTATATTTCTCTGGATGTCTGTCTATCTATCATACATAATGCAATTTTCTTGTAAAGGATGATATTACTATGCAGTAAAACCTCCATAACGGACACACCCGATTAGTGGACACCTCTATTTAGCGGGCATTTTTTCGATTACCAACCCTTAAATAACTGTACATTTTTTACTCTCAGTAGCGGACACCTCCAAATAGAGGACAAATTCTGCCCTCCCGAGGTGTTCGCTATTCAGAAGTTTTACTGATAAAACCTCCATAGCGGACACACCCGACTAACGGATACCTCTATTTAGCGGACATTTTTTCGATTACCAACACTTAAATAACTGTACATGTTTTACTCTTAGTAGCGGTCACCTCTAAATAGAGGACAAACTCTGCATTCTCGGGGTGTCCGCTATTCAGAGGGTTTACTGTATATAATATTGATAATTATTTTACAGGGCCGCACAAAAGAATAAGAATATTTGAAACGAATATAAACTAAATTCGAGATTGGTAGATCGCTGATGGTAATGTAATTTTAGGGTGTTGTTACAGTCATCCGCAGCATGTTTTTAGAGTTTCGTTCATCTAACGAAACCCTACCTGCCTCACTCCTTTGTCTGTCTGTTTGTCCGTCTGTGACAGAGCCCGTTTTCAGAAACTATATATGTCGAGACTTGAAAATTTGCACACTTATAGCTGAACACCACACATCAAACGGCAAATAATAAAATTTTGAAAAAGTCTAATATTTAACCCTCTGGGCTCTAACTTGTGTATTTTAAGCAATTTTTCTAACCCACCCCCTAATTTAATTAAGTTGGAGACATGGAATTTTACATACTTATAGCTGAACATCTCACATCAAACGACAAATAATAAAATTTTGAAAAATACTTAATATTTAACCCTTTGGGCTCTAACTTGTGTATTTAAAGCAATTTTTCTAACTCAGCCCATAATTAAGTTGGAGACATGAAAGTTTGCATACTTATAGCTGAACACTTGCGATAACACGATAAATCATAAAATTTTGAAAAAGTCATATTTAACCCCCCGGTCTCTGACTTCTGTATTTTAAACAATTTTTCTAACTCAGCCCCTAATTAAGTTGGAGACATGACATTTTGCATACTTATAGCTGAACACCTCACATCAAACGACAAATAATAAAATTTTTAAAAAGTCTAATATTTAACCCTCTGGGATCTAACTTACGTATTTTAAAGAATTTCTCTAACTCAGCCCCTAATTAAGTTGGAGACATGAAAGTTTGCATACTTATAGCTGAACACTTGCGATAACACGATAAATCATAAAATTTCGAAAAAGTCATATTTAACCCTCCAGTCTCTAACTTCTGTATTTTAAGCATTTTTTCTCACTCAACCCCTAATTAAGTTGGAGACATGAAATTTTGCATACTTATAGCTGAACACCTCACATCAAACGACAAATAATAAAATTTTGAAAAAGGTCTAATATTTAAACCTCTGGGCTCTAACTTGTGTATTTTAAGCAATTTTTCTAACTCAGCCCCTAATTATGTTGGAGACATGAAAGTTTGCATACTTATAGCTGAGCACTTGCGATAACACGATGAATCATAAAATTTTGAAAAAGTCATATTTAACCCTCCGGTCTCTAACTTCTGTATTTTAAGCAATTTTTCTAACTCAGCCCCTAATTAAGTTGGAGACATGACATTTAGCATACTTATAGCTGAACACCTCACATCAAACGACAAATAATAAAATTTTGAAAAAGTCTATTATTTAACCCTCTGGGATCTAACTTGTGTATTTTAAGCAATTTTTCTAACTCAGCCCCTAATTAAGTTGGGGACATGACATTTTGCATACTTATAGCTGAACACCTAACATCAAACGACAAATAATAAAATTTTGAAAAAGTCTATTATTCAACCCTCTGAGCTCTAACTCGTGTATTTTAAGCAATTTTTCTAACTCAGCCCCTAATTAAGTTGGAGACATGTAATTTTGCATACTTATAGATGAACACCTCACATCAAACAGCAAATAATAAAATTTTGAAAAAGTCTAATATTTAACCCTCTGGGATCTAGCTTGTGTATTTAAAGCATTTTTTCTAACTCAGCCCCTAATTATGTTGGAAACATAAAAAATTGCATACTTATAGCTGAACAATTCACATCAAACGACAAATAATAAAATTTTGAAAAAATCTAATATTTAACCTCTAATATTTTGTCTCGTGCAATTTTTATATTTAAACGGTTTTGCAATACTATTTTTTGTTCATTTTGCATAATAAGTGTAATGTGACGTAATATGTTCTATTTCAGATTTCTAACGCATGTTAATGAATTTATTTTACAATATCCTTTCTCTTTTAAAATTCACATATAAATATAGTTTTTATGGCGTAATTTCCAATAAGTACCTGCTTTTTATATCTATTTATTTAATTCTAATTTGAAGGTTTTTTTCTGTTTATAATAGTAACGTGTAAATAATTTTTTTATTTGAAGCGGACATTATTGTTTGCGCTGTTTATACAGTTGGCAACAGTTTAAATTAATACCATTTTCTAAAATATGTAAAACATATCTGTCAAAATGCTGAATATTTGAATTTAAAATAGAAATAAAACCTCAAAAAATGAGTCAAATTAAAAAAAATTAATTAAATCTGCAGAACGGGATCTTCTATTGAATAAAATGATCTAAAATCATTAAATTCCCATGTATAGCTTTTGCTCTTATAAATTTTTTTTAATGGAACGATTTTGTCCAACTTTAGCATTAAATATCTCTTAAAATAATTCTTCAATTTGAAAACTGTATGCATTAGTGTGTTGATCAAACAATTCGCTATAATACCACCGATTTTCATATATTTGTATGTAATAGATTTCTTAATATTAACGAAGAAAGACCTCCGGTCACAAAAAATTCAAAACCGGCGGCGGCGGTGACAGCGTTAGTTACTTTTTATAGAATAGAGAGATATATAAAAATGAAATCTTGTCTATCTGTCTGTTTGTAATTCTATAAAAAATCCACAATTTGGAAGCCAAAATTGTGAAGAGATACGTACATGTGTATTAAAACATGGCCGAGACAACTAAAGTAATCCGGAATCGAAACAACTTATAGTTAATTTTTAATTAATAAAAAACCACCAATTTAACAGCAATTTCCTATCAAATTTAAACATTTTTCGTTATAGCAGTTGCCAACAATTAAAAAACACAATAAAATTATTACTACAACAATTAATTTTCTACTGCAAGATTTCCACGTGAAAAATGAAAATGAAATAAATAGTTTGCCGAATTAAAAAAAAAAAAAGTGAATATTACGTCATAACTTTTCTATTGCAAGATATTCACGTGAAATATGAAAATGAAATAAATGGTTTGACGAATTTAAATAAAAGTAAATATAACTTCATAAATTTTCTATTTCAAGGTTTCCACGTGAAAGAGGAAAATATTACGTCATATTGGAAATATAAAGGGCGTGGTGGATATAGTATAACGTCATATGAGTGTGAACAATGTATTGAAGCATGATAAAATCCCGATTAGGGAAATATTGGCGTATTTAAACATTATTGCTCAATTATAAATTGAAATAAGTTCATTTATAGCTGTATTCTTTTGCGTCTGTTATATACATTTATACATTTTTATATAGCGTTTTCATATGATTAATTCAACAACATTTCGACTGCTTTTTTTAATGTTTGTTTTGTGTTGTATGTTAAGTTTTGAAATTGATTTTTCAGAACAAACATCCTTCAAATTCTGGGTATCGCCAGCCACTTTAGTTTGTAACAGATAAATGGCTTTTGTATCTGTACATCTAATGCTAATATTATAAAGCGTTATAATATTATAAAGTATATAATATTATTAATGCTTGTACGTTTGTGAGGTGTTATCTCTGAAACTACATAGCCAACTTAAAAAAATGTTGGTGGCCATCTCTGCTCCGAAAAAAAGACTATTTTATGTCAGTGCAAGAACCTACATCGCTGCAGGAGCAAAAAAGCTCTAAAATTGTGATTTCTGCGATATTGATTGGGTTAGAAACTTTAAATTTGGTGCGGTAGTTACTTTTAAGATGTAAATAATCGTAATGAATGCTCTATAAGAGGTTCAATTTGACGGATAAACGTAAAAATTTCTAGAAAGGTTCTAAACTATGATTTATTTGGAATACTGAAATTTTTGGGATACTGTTGGGGTTAGAAACTAGAACTTTGGCATGGTAGTAATTAATAAGATGTAAATGCTCGTTGTAGGACGAATTCTAAAAAATAGAAAGACTAAACAAAGCGGAAAAAGATCTAAAAATGATCTAAGTAACGAAGAACATGGAACTGTTAGGAATATAAACATGAAACTTGACATGGCTGTATTTATCATGACGTAAATTCTCGCAATAGAACAATTTCTAAAAATGTCGCTATATAAAACAGTGCAGAAACAAAAAACTTTCAAAGATTTTCTATTTCTCTGTTACTGCTGAGCCCAAAATCTTGAAATTTTGCTTCGGGTTAGTTTTAAAATATACAATTGTCTCTATGAATGGTTTCTAAAAAAATTAAAATTTAAAAAGATGAAATTAACGGAAAGCGATCTCAATTACCATTAATTTGGAATTATTAGGTACAGCAACTTTAAATATTTCATAATGCTGCATTTCCTCCGCAAAACATGCGATTTAAATGCAACAAAACTGATAGATACCCACCTAGCATTAAATAAATTGTGTAAGTATTGAATAAAGATCTGTATGAAACAGTGAGTAGGTTGCCCGAAAGTACTTGTATAAGTGTTCCTTCTCTAGGCTTTTCTCTCTATCTCGCCAAAGCCACTAACAGAGGGAAGTGCCGTTTTAAATGTGATATGAATTTTTTATCCGATTCATTTTTCTAGACATTTTATCATAAGGTCATATTCTCAATTATCATTAGTAGATTTTTTTATATATTAACTTATTTTGGTGAAATTTTGTAATCGGGTTCATATTGGCGTATGTTAGCTTGCATGATTTGCTGAATAAATATGTATGGATTTGTTAATTACTTCAAATGACACTTTGACAGCTCAAAAGTTATGCAGACGATATAGTCAGATCTTGTGTCATACTTTATGTTGTAATCATTGCCGATTTCTTTTATTTAGTACATGCTAAATACAGCTCAACTTGTGCAGAATATGTTTGAAAACAAAACAATACAGCGTATGTAGTGGCCAGCAAGCACTCATCATTTAAGTCCGATCGAGCATATCTAAAACACACTCTAACGAAGCATTGCATGCCACTTTTGATGTATTCGGTACTTTGATACTACATTAGATTTTGAGAAGAGAATTCCTTAAATGTTATCGACAACCTCATTGCATCCGTGGAAAACAGATATTGTACAATATTAACTATTCCGGGGGAGCACACACCATATAAAGTATAGTCCATTCTTTTTAAACATCATATATTTGTCATTTAAAGTTACTCAAATTGGTGCGGAGCGTCTGATTATGCTCTTGACATCATTTTATACAGTTAAAATTCCGATATAAGTAAATGAGTGTTTCATTTTCTATTTTATTTTTAATATATTGCGTACTTTCAATTTTATATCCATGCATGGCTGTCTTGAATGGTTTGATTTCCCATTTTTTTAAACAGTGTATACGAATTTATATATAAGATTTTGTAATTCTACAATTCGTTTATTTTCATCATTTCAATTTTTCGCAGTATATGGACAATTAAAGATAACATCTCATTTTCTTTGCTTCCACATGTTATTATTAAATCTATGTTCTCAGTAATATCGCTCAGACTAATCCCTCTGAGGGAAGTCCTAGTATATATAATAGATAACGAAAAAACAAATAAATTAGTATAACATTAATAAAAATACAAATAAAACGTCGAAATAAAAATCATTTGATGACGTAAACACGTGTTGTAAAGTGAATGTGACATTTGCGATCAACCATTATTGGCATTTAATCTTAATATTTGGCGACAGTAATTTGGTCGACGGGATAACTAACAAGTACCGAAAAGCCTATGGAGATAACTTTTTCATTTTTCTTCCCACCTTTTTGTTCCTGATGCCACTCATTTTTTATTCTTCACTAATTCTAATGATATTATTAATTTAAAGTGTAAAAACGTTTGCCTGACTTCAGCGTATAAACGAATGGTAAAATGCCTTTGCATATGGGTGAATTATAACCCAGAGAGAAACATGGGCCAATTTATTTTTACACTTTTTAAATATTTTTCTTAATAATTCCAAATTTCGCTTTTTTACATTGAGAATCAACGGACATTTTTCCAAAAAAATTCAACATTTTTATTTTCATGGTTGCCAATAATTCAAAAGCCGTAATAATAATTTGTCTATTTTTCGTTGAATGACTTTCATGTAAAAAATTACTGAAATAACTTTTTTTTTTTTTTTTTTTTTTTTTTTTTTTTTTTTAAGAATTAAAAAGAAGTTGAATATGACGTCATAATAGAAATAAAAATGACATTTTCAAATAGATTTTTTACGTTCAGATTGGAAGTTTTTGCCCAAAGTACAGCAACTTGCATTACTGCACTGGTGAAACACTTTGAATTATACATTACAAATTGTGATACGATACTGCATGAATCAAAGCCTGATGATGGTACCCTCCATTAATTTTGAAATGTGGTGTTCGTCTGAATGCAGTAGTTACTAAAAAACTTGACATATTAAACAAAAACCTAATTTGAAGAACAAATTAAAAAAAAAACAAAATTTATTTCCTAGATTGTTTAAGTCCGACAAGGGATAGATATTAAGGTATTTCATTCAATTCGTTCTACATTTAATGTTAAATTTTTGTAACAAATAAGTTAAACCAATTGAACATTAAAAAATAAAAATAAAATTCATACAACACAATACTTTAAACACCCTAAAAACTCAGATTCCGTTCAAATGAAATCAAAATAAATCTTAGACTTTTTTAAAGTTTTGTATTTTGCATGTATCTTATTATTTTATGTGCAATCATCATAAAAATAATACAAAATCTGCAATACAAATATTTACAATAGAAAATTGGAAAACGTCTAAGATTTATTTCGATTTTATTTGAACGGAATCTAAGTTTTTAGGGCGTTGAAAGTATCATGTTGTATGAATTTTATTTTTATTTTTTAATGTTCATTTGGTTTAACTTATTTGTTACAAAAATTTAACATTAAATGTAAAACGAATTGAATGAAATACCTTAATATCTGTCCCTTCTCGGGCTTAAACAATCTAGGAAATAAATTTTGTTTTTTAAATTTGTTCTTCAAATTAGGTTTTTGTTTTTTAAGTACTAATTTAACCTATTTCGATATCCACCCGGTATATATAAAATCTTAATGAAACGAATTTATGAAACGGATATATGAAACGAATTTATGAAACGGTTGTATGAATCGACTGATTAAACAACTGATTATGTTTCAAGCGATTTCTCCAAAAATATGGAATACTTTGCGATGAAATTAACACCAAAAATCAGCATTGATTCGCAGATCTCAAAACTGGTATTAGAATTTTAAAATTCGAACTAGTTTTCGAAATATTAATTTCTTTCTAATTTTATATACATTTTTCTTATGATGGCAACTCAAATTTTAATCAAACAGATATATTTTTTTCATATTTCAGAAAAGGTTGACACGGTAACCCGGCTATTGTTGTTTATTTGATAAAAAATGTTTATTTGTAACAAAATGACTGCCTTCCCTTATTTTTATAGCATATAGATGGCGCTGTTGCCACTGTCGGCAAAATATCCTGAGATATTTTGCCAAACATGAAGTGATGAAGTGAAGTGAATGTATGTAATTATGTTTGCGCGGGTTTTAGTAGAGTTTTGGCGTCTGTACAAAATGTAACGCACCTAGCGAAGTTCTCTTGTGATAACAGGAACTATGTGTGTTCCATCCCTATATTATGCGCTTTACGCGAATTGTATATATTTTGTGTGTAATGGTTATTAAAAATGTGATTGTTTAAGTGTCGAAAGAGTTTTTCCAAACCCACATCGACACAAAATGACGCCCAACGTGAAAAAATCTTCTTCTTCAAAAACGAAATAAAAATGAACCGCTATACCAGGTTCAAAATTGTCATCCGGACAATAATGACAATGGATAATTGTGTATTTGTCATCCTGACAAAGCAAGTTTGAGAAATGATTCTCAATTCTGTGAATGTGCAAGCATAATTTCAAGAAAGTTCTTTTCTTCTATAGTGTATTGCCGCCCTGCAAGTGAATAAAAAGAATCACCTAGATTCTTAATTGAGAGAAATCGTCATTTCAAGAATAGTTTAAAAGTAAAAAAGAACCGCTTCGGTCCTAAAGTGTGCATAATTTTTATAATAAATCATTAGTTCCATTCTCCATCTCCTGGAATAATTCTGTGTGATGTATCCTCCAAAAGTTCGCAAAGTGAAAGTGTCCGGTTTAAAATCCTCAAAATATCTTCGAGTTTGTTACATAATTGCTGTTTGTGATCATCGAAAATTCTTTACGCAGTTTGAAAATGTTTTCGGACTGATATTCTTTTAGTGACCTTGATCCCAAGCGTTACTGCTCTCAACGAATTCGGTGTATTTTATGCATGCATCATTTTAATCAATTTCCTACACCAAAGAAATCTCAAACTGCCATAGGAATCATCGAAAAGTGATTAGCTAAAGAAAGATAAATATTATTTTATTTGTTTCTTACCGGTAAAAAGTTGAAAAAATTTTTGTTTTTCTATTTATTGCTGGCCAGCTGGTGGTTTATTTATTTTTAAATGCTCTTTTATGTATGTGGTTTTTTTGTTTTGTTCTTCTTTAAGAGTATTATGAAAGATTAATTTTCTGAAAGGAAAAGAGTTATATAATTTCTTTTGGTAATTTTTTTTTCTCAATGCAATATTATTTGAGTAAGTGAATTTTATGATTATTTTTTAACTGTGCACAGCGTAGTATATTAGAAAAGAAAAGTGATTTCAGTAATCGACAATAATTATTTAGAATGTTGTTTATTTTAAAGAAGTAAGTAAGTACTTTATTTTGATATTTTCTTGCTTTCATATTTATTTGTGAATGAAAATATTTTTCGCATCAAATTATACATGGTATTTGATATACTTAACATTTTATAATTTAAACGTTTATGACAGTTTTATACGGTAAGTTATATTGGTAAAAAAAGTTGCATATTAACTGATTACAATATTTTTGCATTAATATTTACATGAGCTCATGTTTAATTAGAGATAGATTTTAGTATGGTATTAAATTATTTTTTGTATGTTTCATCAATTGTTTATGAAAGTTTATGCATATTTACCTGTAAGGGGAAGGTAGTTATTTTGTTATTTGATTATATAATGGGTCAAGTATTGCATATAATTTTGTAATTTAAGCATAAATTTAACTGATTTGAAGAAAAATGGCGTTTCTTTCTAAAGGGAAAAAATCGATTTATATAATTTGGCTACCGAATTAGAGCTTCAGGTAGATGCAGATGATAAAATAGTAATCTTGCGTGAAAAAATTATGAAGTGCGCCCTTTTTAAAGACGATGAACAATTTGTAAAAGAGGCATTGATTGCTATCGTGGAAGATAGAAAAAAACAAGAGAGCATAGAAGAACAAAGGGTTGAGGACAAACGTATCGCAGAGGAAAGAGCTTATGAGTTAGAAAAACTTAAGCTGCAAGCTCAAAACCATACCGCGACAACTGTTCCACAAAATCAAATGGATCAGATACGTATAGATATTAAAAACATCCTACCACCATTTAAACCGGAAAAAGATGATATGTCGTTGTTCTTGACAATGTTTGAACGTCAAATGAAAATGTTAAATGTCTCCAAAGATTTTTGGGTCTCACAATTAATCGCCGTTCTTCCGAACGACATTGCTAAACTTATAGCAAGAGAGCCTGAAGAAATGTTCAAAAACTATGCACATATTCGTGACATATTGTTAAAAAGATTTAAATTAACAGCGGAGAAGTTTAGGGTATTATTTATCCGACATCAAAAAAGAGAGAATTCTACTTGGAAAGATTTTTACTTTGAAATTAGAAATTATTTTGAAGGTTGGTTATCCAAATTAGAAGTTAATTCATTTGAAAAGCTCTCAGAACAAATAATCGCTGATCAGATTAAAAAAAAAGTGCCCACCAGAATATAAAAATCATTATTTAGATGGTTGGACAAACTAAATGACCCTGTCTTGTTGGCCGAAAAGCTTGACATATATGACAATATTAGACCCCCTTTTCAAAAATCAGCAAGTAATTCAAAATCGCGTGAAACACAGAAACATGTTTTATCTAAAAATTCAAATGGTCAGGAATTCTGGAAAAATCAGATAACCAAAAAGGAAGCTAGTGAACATTTTAGAAATTTCAAAAATACTTCTCTGCCACAAAATATACGAATTCACGAGTAAACGATGATAAGCGTCCAGTTATAAGCTGCTATGGCTGTGGGAAACAAGGTTTTGTCAAAGCAAAATGTCCTAATTGTTCCTCATCTACGCAAGTAAAATCAGCAAATTTTAGTTCCCTACATCTCCAATCTTGTTATATTAATACACAGGCAACACCTATGTTGTATATTAAGGTAAATGGTATTACAGGGGTAGCTTGCGCAGATACCGGAGCTACACATTCCATTGCTGGGGAAATGTTGTTCAAGCTTCTCCGTGACCAAGGAATCTTGTTCGAAGAGACCAGTGTAAACATAACGCTTGCTGATGGCATACGAAAAGAAACTAACGTTCTTCAAGCAACAATCACTGTTGAAATAGAAGGTCGTAGAACAGAACATTGTTAGGTACAGATTTTTTGAATAAAATGGAAATTGTGTTGGATATGCGAAGCAAAAGTTGGTATTTCCAGAACAACCCAAGATATAAAATTCCTTTTGCTGATGATCCTTTCAAAACGACGCCTGAAATTTCAACACCAAATGTCAAAGCTAACTCAGTTACGTTAAGAGAAAATGAAGGTCAACACCTCTCTGCAATACAACGAAAAAGACTTAATGACTTGCTTGAAAAATTTTCCAATACCTTTCAACCAGGGGGAGAAGCAATACCCGTCATCGAACATCACATAAACACTAGAGAACATCGTCCAATATCATTACCACCTTACAGATTATCACCGGCAAAGAAAGAGTTGTTGAAAACACAAATTGATGATCTTGCCAAAGGAATTATTGAGCAATGCGAATCTCCATATTCTGCACCAATCGTGCTCATTCCTAAGTCAAATGGTAGTGTTCGTCTATGTGTAGACTACAGGAAGCTCAATGAGGTAACTATACCGGATACCTATCCACTTCCTCGTATGGACGATCTTCTACATCAGGCCAAAACTGCCCAGTTCATGAACACTCTGGATCTGAATGCTGGCTACCATCAGGTGAGTGTCTATGGGCCTGATCGTGATAAAACTGCTTTTGTATGTCCTCTCGGAACATACCGCTTTTGAAGAATGCCTTTTGGACTCCGTAACGCTCCTGCAACGTTTCAGAGAACGATGGATAAATTTCGCAACGGACTCCCAGATGTAAATATTCTCTCTTACCTTGATGACCTCATTATTTTATCATCAAGTTTTGAACAACATCTATCTGATCTTGAAGCTGTTTTTCAAAGATTAGACAAATGGAAACTTTCTGCAAATCGAGAAAAATGCAACTTTGCATGTACCAGAGTAAAGTACTTAGGACACTGGATCACTCCAAATGGCCATGAAGTTGATCCTGGGAAAATTGATGCTATTGTGAGGATCCCACCTACCAAGAATATAAAACAACTGCAATCGTTTCTGCAGACATGTTCATGGTATAGCCGTTTTATATAAGATTTTGCAGAAATATCCAGACCACTTAGTAACCTCACTAAGAAGAATGTTGAATGGCATTGGGGTGCCGATGAAGAAAATGCATTTCAAACCTTGAAGCAATGCCTGGTTTCAGCACCAATATTGAAACAGGCTGATGAAACAAAACCCTTCATCATTCGAACCGATGCCAGCAATTATGCTCTTGGAGCAGTACTTCTCCAGGGTAAAGGTGCGGAAGAGCATCCGACTGAGTACGTCAGTAGATTACTGACTCCTGCAGAACGCAACTATCACACCACGGAACGGGAAGCTCTTGCTGTTGTCTGGGCTCTTAATAAATTCAGAGGATACATCGACGGAACAGAAGTTACTGTGGCATCCGACCACCAGCCTCTCCGATGGCTCATGAGCTTAAAGTCACCTTCTGGAAGACTTGCCAGATGGGCTTTACAGTTGAAAGAATTTAATCTGAATATAGAATACATTCCAGGTAAAGCAAAGGTCATCGCTGACATGCTTCCTCGTCCTACGTGTGATCATATCAGTAAAGCAGATTGTGATATTTGCACCACAATGATTGATATCCCTGCTAAAATGCCTAGTAATCTACGTGCTGAACAAATGAAAGATGAAGAATTAAAGAAAATTATTAAAAGTTTCGAAGATGAAGAAAAAACTGTAGACTGCACTAACTGGACTGAACGTGGTTATATTATGAACCAAGGAGTTTTATACAGGTATTCCCCAACTTCGGAATCAGAAGAAGCACAACTAGTAGTCCCCTCACATGAAAGGGAGAAAATTTTAAAAGAACACCATGACTCACCTACGGCTGGTCACTACGGTGCTGAAGGTACATTAAATAGAATATCCAAAAGATATTATTGGACTGGAATGCGGTCATACATTGCAGATTACGTCAAACATTGTACTGAATGTAATAGATATAAACCTTCTAATCAAAAACCATCCGGTTTGTTACAAACACCAGTGTATTCACAACGATTTGAAGTTCTATCAATTGATCTTTTTGGCCCTTTACCAAAAAGTAAGAATGGTAAAAGATGGATATTCATAGTAGAAGACTGTGCAACAAGATGGGTTGAACTATTTGCCCTTACAGAAGCTACTGCCGCACAGTGTGCCACTACTTTGCTCGAAGAAGTTATCCTTAGATATGGTCTACCCAGACGTATAATATGTGATAACAGACCACAATTTGTTAGTAGTGTGATGCAACAACTTTGTTTTCTTTTAGGTATCAAACAAAACCCAACTCCCATATATCATCCTCAAGCAAATCCTGTGGAGGGAAAAAATAGAGATCTCAAGCCGAGATTGGCTATATTAGTAGAGAATGACCACGGTTCATGGGAAGAGAAACTTCCAACAATACGTTTTGCAATGAATACTGCTAAGTGTGACACCACTGGAGAAACAGCAGCATTCTTACAATTTGGGAGAGAATTAAGAACGACAGACGATGTTCAACACGACATTCGTGGTGTAATTCACAATGACAACTTTGTACCAGAAATTACACCATACCTCAAGAAATTTGCAAACTTCACCAAAGAAATTAAGGACAAAGCTGAAGCTAAGCAAGATCAAAGAAAGAAATACGCTGACCGTAAAAGAAAACCAGGACATTGTTTTGCTCCAGGAGACAAGGTTTGGGTTGACTTACATCCAGTAAGTAAAGCCTCTAGCAATAAAACTGCAAAGTTCATGCCTAAACGTGATGGACCGTACATTATTATATCTCAAAAATCACCCACCACATTTGTTATAGCAAGCATGGAGAATCCAAATGAACCGCTTGCTACATGTCATACTTCAGCTTTGAAACTGTGTAATGACTCTGACATTGTGCCTGTTGCACCTATTAGGAAACGCGGCAGACCACCTAAAAAAGTTACTGGTTTTTCACCGGGACGTCCGCGGAACCAGAGGGGGAGGTTGTAACAAAATGACTGCCTTCCCTTAATTTTATAGCATATAGATGGCGCAGTTGCCACTGTCGGCAAAATATCCTGAGATATTTTGCCAAACATGATGTGATGAAGTGAAGTGAATGTATATAATTATGTTTGCGCGGGTTTTAGTAGCGTTTCGGCGTCTGTACAAAATGTAACGCACCTAGCGAAGTTCTCTTGTGATAACCGGAACTATGTGTGTTCCATCCCTATATTATGCGCTTTACGCGAATTGTATATATTTTGTGTGTCATGGTTATTAAAAATGTGATTGTTTAAGTGTCGAAAGAGTTTTTCCAAACTCACATCGACACATATTTACTTTTATTTCTTTTTATAAATTATATAAATTATTTTATTCTATAATTATTAATTATTTTTTTTATATTTCCTTTAGAAAATAATAGAAAATAATTAAAAAATACGTTACTACTTAGTTATTCCGTCGACCAATTTCGCAAATTATATAAATCGCCAAAGCACTCACCAAATTATACAAATTGACATAATTTTTATTTTAAATAACGAAAGAACACATAAATTAGTATAACATTAATAAACATACAAATAAAAAGTAGAAATAAAAATCACTTGATGACGTAAACACGTGAAAACTGCTTAAAGTCAAGTGGATGTGACATTGTGACATTTACGATCAACCATTATTGGCATTTAATCTTATAGTTTGGCGATAGATTTTTGGTCGACGGGATAACTAAGTAATACCAAAAATGCATATGTAACTGGTATTTGAAAACGAGGTTTTCGCCAAATATTCCTAAAAAAAAAAAAAAAAAAAAAATTACGCCAAACGTGCTGTGCGTATATGATATCTGGCCAAATATTACCACTCGAAAAAAAAATAATGCTAACTGGCAAGTTGAAAAAAAGCTATTGGCGAGATTTGCATCCGGCTAGCGTGACAGTACCAAGAATTATTTGCAACCATGGCAAATTTTACATAGTTTTAATCGAAATTTTTTTTTTGATTTTTTAGTCAAAATGGAAATCTTACGGTCCCATATTGGCGCGATTTTTTTCTGACGCCAATGTGATATACGGAACGGGCACTTAACTGGCGCCAAAGTTTCGTTATTTTACTTGATATGGTAAGCCGGATGTTGTTGTTTATGCTCTTGATGCGTTCCCCAAATTGGGGTCGTTAAAAAATCGCGCCAATATGGGACTTATATGACATCTGTGCCAAACTTTCATATGAACGGCGAAGGGATCAAACCGTATTTGTTTATGGCAGTTGATGACTTGAACTATTATAATATCGATGAAATGACGGCGATAGAATAATATTTGGCGACTTATCACCTGTGCATGGCTAACGTTAAAGTACCAAAATGGCACCTAGAGTATAAAAAGCGAAGTGGTCCGCCTGGCACTGTTGATGATAGTCACATGACTTAGGCTATTGTTGTAGAGATTGTTTTAAAATACCGGGAGACAAAGACTCTGTATACTTAATTTATTTTATTTTAGCTTCTTTTCAAATGTTTAACTGATCCTCTTTAATCATAAACGAAAACAAGCATTGGATGTCTTAACAGAAACTGATTCGCCCTTAAATTTTTGCAATCAAAGGGAATTGAATGAAAACCCGTTTACAGGGAGATATTCAGTATAATTCAATCTTCTCTAATATTTTAAAAACCTATGAGATTAGCGTGTTTTTCGATTCTGCGGTGTCTGAACGGGGGTTGGCGAGCGTAGCTCTCAGGGGGCAGGCCCCCTAGTTAATTTTATAAAAAGTTAAAAACTTCAGTGCAAAATTTACCTTGATTAATAATTTAAATTTATAGAAAAATACAAATAAATGTATCATCATTACTTAACGTAATTGTCTGAGTGAAGCGAAGTCTAATACTCAGCGCAATATTACTGTCCGGTCATATAACAGCTACGATGGATATTAACGCCATGTCCTACTTAAAAAAAAGCCTAATAAAAAAAAACCTTTCGGCAAGCATAACTCAAAAAATATTTGTCGGATTTTGTTTCTGATTGCACCAGAAGGTACCTATGTTGGTCACATTCTGAATGCACGTACTATGAAAAATAAGTTCCAAACAGTTTAAAAATTATACAAAAACAAAATGATAAAAAAGCACAATTTATCTGCATACGTCACAGATATTTGGTGTGCGTCATTTTCACCGGTGGATGTTTTCGTAGACAACTGGTTTGAACACATGGAGCAAATAATAATAATAAAAAAACGCACGCAGTAATAATGAAGTACCATAAAACATATTTAAATTTAATCAAACAGGAAAAGAAATCTGTTTGTTTTTTCATTTAAAAGAAAAATGGCATAAAAACTTTGATTTGAGATTTTGCAATAATCTCTCAATAGAACTTTTTTAATCGCCAAAACCATCTTTTATATTTCGCGCGTGAAAATTAGAAATAATTATGTGATTCTTAATAAAATATTTTTCTTTATAGCATCATTTCTTCTTATTTTCTTTATTTTTTAGGGTTTCGTTCATCTGACGAAACCCTATTCGTCTCGCTCCTAAGTCTGTCTGTCTGTCCGTCCGTCTGTCTCAGAGCCCGTTCTCAGAAACTATACATGTTGGAGACTTGAAATTTTGCATACTTATAGCTGAACACTACATATCATACGACAAATCATAAAATTTTGAAAAAGTCGTACATTTAACCCTTTGGGCTCCCACATGTATATTTTAAACAATTATTTCCACTTGAGCCCTAATTAGGTTGGAGGCGTGAAATTTTGCATACTTATAGCTGAACACCTCACATCAAATGACAAAATATAAAATTTTGAAAAAGTCGTACATTTAACCCTTTGGGCTCCCACATGTGTACTTTAAACAGTTCTTTCTAAGTGAGTTCCTAATTAGGTTGGAGGCGTGAAATTTGGCATACTTATAGCTGAACACCTCACATCAAATGAAAAAACATAAAATTTTGAAAAAGTCGTACATTTAATTGTTTGGATTCCCACATGTGTATTTTAAACAATTCTTTCTATGTGAGACCTAATTAGGTTGGAGGCGTGAAATTTTGCATACTTATAGCTGAACACCTCACATCAAATAACAAACTATAAAATTTTGAAAAAGTCGTACATTTAACCCATTGGGCTCCCACATGTGTATTTTAAACAATTCTTTCTAAGTGAGTCCCTAATTAGGTTGGAGGCGTGAATTTTGGCATTCTTATAGCTGAACACCTCACATCAAACGACAAATCATTAAATTTTGAAAAAGTCGTACATTTAACCTTTAGGCTCCCACATGTGTATTTTAAACAATTCTTTGTAAGTGAGTCCCTATTTTGGTTGGAGGCGTGGAATTTTCCATACATATAGCTGAACACCTCACATCAAATGACAAATCATAAAATTTTGAAATAGTCGTACATTTAACCCTTTGGGCTCCCACATGTGTATTTTAAACAATTCTTTCGAAGTGAGCCCCTAATTAGGTTGGAGGCGTGAAAATTTGCATACTTATAGCTGAACACCACACATGATACGACAAATCGTAAAATTTTGAAAAAACCGTTCATTTAACCCTTTGGGCTCCCAGATGCTCATTCTAAGCAAATCTGAGGCCCTTATTAAATTAGAGATTTGAAATTTTGCATACTTATAGCAGAACACCTGAGGCCAGGTAACAAATCATAAAGTCTTGAAAAAGCCTTACGTTTAACCCTTTGAGCTACCACATATGTATTTTAAGCAATTCTTTCTAAGGGAGTCCCTAATTAAGTTGGAGACATGAATTTTTGCATAGGTATAGCTGAATACCTCAAACCACACGGCAAATCATCAAATTTTCAAAAAGTCTTATATTATTTACTCCTCCGGGCTCTAACTTGTGTATTTTAAGCAAATTTTCTAACCTCCGCCCTTTTCACCAGGGGAGCACTTTTCCAACTTTTGCCGACACCCCTTTGACCATTCTTTCATATTATAATCAATTAAATATGCTAACTGGCGAATTGAAAAAAAGATATTGGCGAGATTTGCACCCGGCTTTTTTTTCTTTCGGCACAGATGTCACATACGGTCTCATACTGGCGCGATTTTTTTCTGACGCCAATGTCATATACGCAACAGGTAGTTAACTGGCGCCAAAGTATCGTTATTTTGCTTGATATGGTAAGCCGGATGTTGTTGTTTATGCTGTTAATGCGTTCCCCAAATTGGCGTTGGAAAAAAAAAATCACGCCAATATATGACATTTGTTCCAAACCTTCATATGAAAGGCGAAGGGATCAGATCGTATTTGTTTATGGCATTTGATGACTTGAACTATTATAATATAGATGAAATGATGGGGATAGAATAATATTTGGCGACTTATCCCCTGTGCCTGGATAACACTAAAGTATCAAAATGGCACATAGAGTATAAAAGGCAAAGTGTTCCGCCCGGAACTGTTGATGACAGTCACATCATTTAGGCTATTGTTATACAGATTGTTTTAAAATATCGGTTGACAAAGACTCTGAATACTTAATTCATTTTATTTTAGCTTCTTTTCAAATGTTTAACTGATCCTCATAAATCAAAAGCGAAAACAACCATTGGATGTCTTAACAGCAACTGATTCTCCGTTAAATTTTTGCAATCAAAGGGAATTGAATGGAAACCCGTTTACAGGGAGATCTGCACACCTTTTTCAGTATAATTTAATCTTCTCCAATATTTTAAAAACCCATTAAATTTTTAGATTTTGCGTTGTCTGAGCGGGGGTTGGCGAGCGTAGCTTGCAGGGGGTAGAGCCCCCTAGTATACAAATAAAAAGTTTATATTTATGTCACAAATGCCATATAGCTTGGCGTGATTTTTTATACCAATTTGGCGAAAACGTCGTTTCGAATACAGTTACATATAGCGTGCTATAATAGCACGCTATTTTTTTTTATTTCAATATGAAAACAAAATAAAGTGATAAACAAGATATTTTCTATCTATATTATAAAGGACAAACATATCTGTGCGTAACGCATACGTCATTTTCGAATGGCAGCACTTTGAAATTTGAAATAAAATTTTGGTTTTGCATTTTCTCTACTGCAAATTTTTAAACTTCTATGCATCACACATTTTAACTTTTTACACCGTCGTATAAGGAAAGAAATTCTCTTTTAAATACTATTTGTTTGAAAGCTGTATCTCAATTTGTTTTTGAGATATTAATTTTTTTGTAGTTTTTAATACAAATTTTGTAATTGTGGCAACTGCAGTACTCCATTTATATTGAAAGTAAAGGGAAAATATTCATGGTTTATTATTTTTATTCATTGTATCCTTATTGATGCCATTTTCACATTACAAATAAAAGTAACTTTTTTATAATTTTTAAACAGAAAATGATGTCAGACATTAAATAAAACACGCATTCATCTTCATAAATCAGCTACATTTTAATATTTTTACATTACGCTGATAAATGAGTTTGAGGTTGGGGGTGGGCGGGGGGGTGGGGGTCAACCGCCGCGGCGAGCGGCCCATCTTCGTCCGCAGCCCTTTATTCTTCTACTCTACTCCGACTCTTTTGCGAAAGCAAGATTCTTAGGTCCCCAGCCACGTCCCGAATGAAAGACTCTCTAGCAAAAGCCAGATTAAAAAAAAAAAAAAAAAAAATCAAAAATCAAAAATTGAAACCGGACAAATTTAAAAGGGAAATTACACAAATTAAAGACACCGAAAAGCGGGAAGGGTTGGGCTTGGGGCGATGAAGCTACCGAAAGACCCCTAGCTACTTCCAACTCATTATTAGACTAATTTTTTTTAGACTCATTATTAGACTCATTTTTTTTTGATAAAACTAAATATTTGACCAATACTATAAATGGCCAACTATGACAACTAAAGTCAAATTTCTGAATTTTTTTTCGCGGGTACTAAGATTAGAACTTAAGGTTTCTGCGAATGTTCACATGAAAAGTTGTATCGGACAAACGTGACTTTAACTTTGGAAATGCATTCATTAATAATCTATTCTTTTGCGCGTTAAAATACTTTCAAATTGTGAATTTGAGTGGTGCGTATGTAAATTACGAGAATGTGAAAATAACGTACAGTTTAGATTTTATGGGGGGGGGGGGGGGAATTTTATGATGTGACAAAGCGAAATCCTTTTTACTGATTTTTCATCCCGTAAAAACAAACATAAGAGCTCCATCGATAACTTCATCATAATTACTCATCTTGATTATGTAATCTAATACAGTTTAATTTTTCAATAATTTAAGCAGTTGAAGTTTGTAGAAATAATATTTTGGTAATTTTGGGTTTAAAATATTATTTGTTTTAAGAGTTAGACAACCAAAGTAAAGATGATTTTTTTGTTGTAATTATTTTTGTAGATTTATTATAATTTCGATCTGACAGTTCCTTTCAAACATTTTAGTACGTCGAATTTCGACGGGTTGCAATTCGTTATTTTAAAAGGAAATAACAATCAGTAAATGATATAATTATACAAAAAAACAATTTATAATAACGTTATATATGGTTACATCAGTGGTGGCTCATGACTGGCATTTTGGTGGTGGGGGCACTAAATCCATAGCTGCCTAATTTATTCTTTTCTTACCACTATTGCTTTAAAAGAAATCTTTCTCATATTTGTTGCGGAATATTCGCCCATTAAACAAGGTAATGATTTCTTTAAAAAAATAATGGTAAGAAAAGAGTAATACTGTCGCCAAAATATGACAGTTACGAGCCGCCACTGCTTACCATGTCAGGCAAAGTAACGCCACTTTGGCACCAATTGTGTACCTCTCTGCGTTTATGACATGTGTGCCATATTTATTTGTAAAAATAAGTATAAGCAATCATTAAGTTTGTTTTCATAGCTATTTATATATTTTGCAACAAATCTCACTTTTTGAGACCGAAACTGCACAAAGTTTGAAAAAAACTAGAAAACGGGAAGTCTGTTTTTTCAGAATTTAGTGTCACAACTGATGACAAACCAAATATATAAATACTAGCTGATCCGCCCGGCGTTGCCCGGGCCCGTAATAATATTCTTAAATGAATCTGAAATTTTTAATTGCAGGTCCGTTGAGAGCGGGGCGGGTGGAGACGGTACAAATTACCAGGGACTGCCTCTTGTTCAGTTCCAAAGTTGTGTAAAGTCAAAGGTTAAGTTTTTTAATTTTCATGTCTCATACTTTAAACTTTTTTATTCCAAATTAACTGATGAATTTAATTAAAATGTAATTATATTTTATATAATTTAATTTTTTATTTAAAATCTTTATATGAAAAAGCAATTACAAATATAACAAAGTGTAATACTGAAAAAGAAATAATAAAATTGTAAGCAAATATTACTATATAGAATTTTTTTAAAGCTCCATCCAGCAAATTTATTTTCTAATAGAGTAAAGCCTGTTTATAACTGAATTCTGCAATAAACGAAAAAAAAATGTTCCAGCTCTCCCCCCCCCCCCCCCCACGAAAAAAAAATGCTATTATGCTTTGTTCAATTTAAATAACTTGCATAAAACGGAATTTATCACTGGTCGTTTTCGTTTCCGTCTAAGCAGGTTTTATTGTATATTACTTCTGGGGAGCCCGTAATAATATTCTTAAATGGGCACAGATGTCATATTCGCCCCATATTGGCGCGATTTTTTTCTGACGCCAATATCATATAGGCAACGGGTACTTAACTTGCGCCAAAGTGTCGTTATTTTACTTGATGTGGTAACCCGGATTATGTTGTTTATGCTGTTGATGTTTTCGCCAAATTGGCAACCGAAAAAAATCGCGCCAATATGGGGCGAATATGACTTCTGTGCCCTTAAATGAACCTGAAATTCGTATCGCAGGTCCGTACAGTCAAAACTACCTGTCCGTACAAAATTACTTTTTACGTCATGACAACATTTTGTAAACTTCTTGCTGCTGTTTAATTCGCATTTCCAATACAGTGCTTTGCAGAAATTGCACGTTTCACCCACAGTTATGCATGCCCCGAGATGTTTAAATCAGTAATTTGGATTTCAGAAGCAACGCGCGCATGCTACAGTTATTAAGACTATTTTGTCGATCGCTTTACGACGTTCTCGACCAATTCTATTTGGATTTCGAATCTATTTCGATTCGACTCGAATTCGGCTTCTTCTTCACTTTCAAGCATTCACCGAGATTTTTTACGGGCATCTCAAATGATATTATGAAGCTACATAATTGCAGCGAAAGATACTGCACCGAAACAGCGAAACGTAAACAAACCCGATCGCCCTAAATCCTGCCAAGGACTCTTACACAATAACCAATCAGATGCGTTTCTCTGGCGTTGCCATTGAACAACAACAAATAATCGCGATTTCTGTGCCACGTACGTTAGCGTAATATATATATGGATAGATAGTACAAAACATATTTCAGTTTTAAGATTTAAAACACACGCTTTTATTTTGTACAGAATGACGTCATCCGTATCCGCTGAAGAATTCTGCATTTAGGATCCAATCTTAAACAACTTCTACAGTAAAGCACGCATAGGACTATCGCTGAGGATATCGCTGAATAATACACAAATCCAAAAAAAGAGATGTCATCTGTAATAGCTCCACATTTTATCAGAAATCGTTCATTTATATTTTTTCAAAATAGCACGTATTTTAATTATATATTTTTACTTTCTTCTATCTTCAATAGAAGAAAGTATTGTAATCGAAATTTTTTTCGACTTCCGGTTTTCGACGGATTTGGATGTTTTAGGGGTCAGAGATTCCAAAAAACATGTTTATAGAAAATGTCTGTCTGTCTGTGTGTCCGTCTGTCCGTCCGTCCGTCTGTCCGTCTGTCTGTCGCCATTGTACCATCAAAAAGTGTATGAAGTTATGTATAGAATTAAACCAAAATTTTATTATAAGTTTTTGGCTATGGCAAGCAGGTCCTCCCGGAATTTGGAAAAAATTCGCCGGTAGGGGGCGCTGATATAACAATTTTTGTGCGATTTTGAATATTGTACCATCCAAAAGTGTATGGAGTTATGCATAGAATTGAACCAAATTTTTAGTTTAGGTTTTTGGATATGACAAGCAGGTCCTCCCTGAATTTGGAAAAAATTCGTCGGTAGGGGGCGCTGTAAATGCGTTTTTTGTGCGATTTTGAATATTGTACCATTGAAAAGTGTATGAAGTTATGCATAGAATTGAACCAAATTTTTAGTTTAAGTTTTTGGCTATGGCAAGCAGGTCCTCCCTGAATTTGGAAAAAATTCGCCGGTAGGGGGCGCTGTAATAGCGATTTTTGTGCTATTTTGAATATTGTACTGTCCAAAAATGTATGAAGTTATGCATAGAATTAAAGCAAATTTTTATTTTAAGTTTTTGGCTATGGCAAGCAGGTCCTCCCTGAATTTGGAAAAAATTCGCCGGTAGGGGGCGCTGTAATAGCGATTTTTGTGCGATTTTGAATACTGTACCGTCCAAAAGTGTATGAAGTTATGCATAGAATTAAACCAAATTTTTATTTTAAGTTTCTGGATATGGCAAGCAGGTCCTCCATGAATTTGCAAAAAATTCGCCGTTAGGGGGCGCTGTAATAGCGATTTTTGTGCGATTTTGAATATTGCACCATCGAAAAGTGTATGAAGTTATGCATAGAATTGAACCAAAAAAAAATTTTAAGTTCTTGGCTATGGCAAGTAGGTCCTCCCTTAATTTGTAAAAAAATCGCTCGTAGAGGGCGCTGTAATAGCGATTTTTGTACAATTTTTGTGCCATTTTGAATATTGTACCGCCGAAAAGTGTATGAAGTTATGCATAGAATTGAACCAAATTTTATGTGTTTATTTTTGGTCATGTCACGAAGGTCCTCCCTGAATTTGGAAAAATTCTGCCGGAAGGGGGCACTATAATTGCGATGTCTGTACCATTTTCATTATTGTACCATCGAAAAGTGTATGAAGTTATCCATATAATTGAACCAAATTTTTTGTGCATGTTTCTGGCTGTGGCAAACGAGTCCTCCCTGAACTTGAAAAAATTCCGAAAGAAGGGGGGCGCTATAATTCCGATCTCTGTGCCATTTTCATTACTGTACCATCGAACAGCGTATAAAATTATGCATACAATTGAACCAAAATGTTTGTGCTTGTTTTTGGCTTTGGCCAACAGGTTCTCCTTGAATTTGGAAATATTGCGCGGTAAAGGGGCTCCGTGCTAGCGATTTTTGTATACTTTTCTTGATTTTTCGTAGTTCTATTGAGCATCGGCGGCTCATGCAGCGGCGGGAACTCGCTTCCTGCTATGCCGGCTATTCGCAAACAGCTGATAACGACAGAATAAGGAAAAATTAATAATTTTAACAAATATCATGATATAGATTAACTCGTTTTTAGTCCGTTTAATTGACTTGAGCAGAAATTTAAGATGAAAATCAAAGTTAGTATAGTATTGAACTAATAATATTGAAGTATTAACATGTGTAACTAGGTTTTGAAATATTAACATGTATAAGATAGAAGAAAGTTTTGGGATTGGCACATCCAACTAGTTACTTTCTTCTATCTTTACAAGAAGAAAGTATTGGATTCGTGAAAATTTTCGACTCCCGGTTTTCGACGGATTTACACGTTTTAGAATGCCCAGAACACGATTTGATGTTTTTTAGAAAATGTCTGTCTGTGAGTCTGTCTGTCACTCCGTCACTCTGTCACTCTGTCACTCTGTCACTCTGTCTGTGAGTCTGTATGTGACAAAAATTTTGTGGGCGCTCTATCTCAAGAACTAATGCACAGAATTTCACAAAACTTATTATTTAGTTATACCTTGATATAAACTAGACCTGATTGGTTTTTGGTGAAAATCGCCCAACAGGTGGCGCTGCTATGCGGCATTTTTCACGATTTCTGCAATAGCTATATCTCAAGAACTACTGCACGGATTTTCATAAAACTTCAGATTCAGTTAGTCCAGGATATAGTTTGGTGCTGATTACTTTTTTGTGAAAATCGCTCAACAGGTGGCGCTGCTATGCTGCATTATTCATGATTATCGCAATAGCTCTAACTCAAGAAAAAATGCACGAATTTTCATCAAACTTCAGATTTCGTTAGTCCTTGATATAAATTAGTGCTGTTTAATTTTTGGTGTCAATCGCCCAACAGGTGGCGCTGCTGTGCTGCATTTTCACGATTTTCGCAAGAGCTGTATCTCAAGAACTATTGCACGGATTTTCATCAAACTTCAGATTTAGTTAGTCCTTGACATGAATTGACGTGTAAATTAGTGCTGTTTAATTTTTGGTGTAAATCGCTCAACAGGTGGCGCTGCTATGCTGTATTTTTTGCGATTTCCGCAATAGCTTTATCTCAAGAACTAACGCTTAGATTTTCAACAAACTTCAGATTCAGGTATACCTTGATATCATTTAGTGCTGTTTATTTTTAGTGTAAATCGCTCAACAGGTGGCGCTGCTATGCTACATTTTTCAGAATTCCCGCTGTAGCTCTATCTCAAGAACTAATGCACGAATTTTCATCAAACTTCAAATTCAGATATATTTTGATATGAATTGGTGCTAAATTCATGTAATTTCTTGTACTATTTAAATGATTTAATTGACGTGATTTATATAGAAGAAAGTTTTGTGATGGCCACAACATACTAGTTTTAAGTTGTTAAGGGAAAAAGGCAACAAAAAGGTATAATTACTATTTTCTAACTATTTTTCCCCTACTTTCTACAGAAATGGAGTACTTGAGTTGCTAAAATTAAACAAATGGCGCTAAAACTGCAAAAAATTAATGTTTCAAAAATAAATTGAAATGCAGTTTTTAATCAAATTGCATTTAAAAGTACCTTTTCTCCCCAATACGACGGTATAAAAATTGAAAATGTGCGATGTTTAGAAGTTAAAAATCTTAAAATAGTAGAATAGAGAAGATTAAGTTCAATTGCAGTTAAATTGGAGTACAGTATTTGGTACTACTTAGTTATCCCGTCGACCAAAAATCTATAGCCAAACTATAAGATTGAATGTCAATAATGGTTGATTGTAAATGTCGCATTCTAAGTACCTTATTACCATGCATTTAATGCTTCTCATGGTACTTCGCTGTTACATGTACTTCGGCATTTTTGTAAACCGCGCGCAATTAGGTGTTAAGAAAGTGAGATTTTTTGCCAAATGATATAAATGACTATGAAATTAAAACAGAATAAGTATTATACTGGTTTATATATATACATATATTTA
This sequence comes from Maratus speciosus, assembly GCA_963932465.1. Lineage (NCBI taxonomy): Eukaryota > Metazoa > Arthropoda > Arachnida > Araneae > Salticidae > Maratus > Maratus speciosus. The sequence goes on from OZ010786.1 coordinate 29,870,583, forward strand.
AAAATGCATCTGCCAACAAGTATTAGATAAGTTATTTATGTTTGTATATAATCTAATATATTAAATTGAAAATTTGTCTATCTGTCTGTTTGAAATTCTATACAAATCCACAGTTTGGAAGCCAGAATTGTGAAAAGAATGTGACATGTGTATTAAAACTCGGCCGAGGCAACTAATGTAATCCGGAATCGATATAATTTATAGTTAATTTTTAGTTAATAAAAAAACCACCAATTTAACAGCAATTTCTTATCAAATTTAAACATTTTTCGTTATAGCAGTTGCCAACAATTAAAATACACCCTAAAATTCTTACTACAACAATTAATTTTCTACTGTAAGATTTCCACGTGAAAAATGAAAATGAAATAAATAGTTTGCCGAATTTAAAAAAAAGGTGAATATTACGTCATACCTTTTCTATTGCAAGGTTTCCACGTGGAAAATGAAAATGAAATAAATAGTTTGACGAATATAAATGAAAGTGAATATAACTTCATAACTTTTCTATTTCAAGGTTTCCACGTGAAAAGGGAAAATATTACGTCGTATTGGAAATATAAAGGACGTTGTGAATATAGTATAACGTCATATGAGTGTGACAAAACGTATTAAAGCATGATAAAAACACGATCATGGGAATATCGGCGCATTTTAGCATTATTGCTCCAATGATATTTTGAAATAAGTTAATTTATAGCTATATTCTTTTGCGTCTGTTATATACATTTATACATTTTTATATTGTGTTTCCATTTGATTCATGTGTACAACACTTCGACTGCTTTTTTAATGTTTGTTTTATGTTGTATGTTAAATTTTGAAATTGATTTTTCAGAACAAACATTCTTCAAATTCTGGGCAACGCCGGGCACTTTAGTTTGTAACAGATAAATGGCTTCTGTATCTGTACATCTATGCTAATAATATAAAACGTTATAATATTATAAAATGTATAATATTATTAATGTTTGTGTGTTTGTGAGGTGATACCTCTCAAACTACATAGCCAACTTAAAACAATGTTTGTGGCCATATCTGCTCCGAAAAAAAGACTTTATTTTATGTCAGTGCAACAACCTACATCGCTGTAGGAGCAAAAAAGTTCTAAAATTGCGATTTCTGTGATATTGATTGGGTTAGAAATTTAAATTCGGTGTGGTGGTTATTTTTAATATGTAAATACTCGTTATGAAAAGTTCGAAAATTGAATTTGACAAATAAACGTGACTTATTTGACTATTGGTCTAAACTATGACTTATTTGAAATACTGAAAATTCTGGGATACTGTTGGGATTAGAAACTAGAACTTTGGCATGGTAGTAATTAATAAGATGTAAATGCTCGTTGTAGAACGAATTCTAAAAAATCGAAAGACTAAAGGAAACGGAAAAAGATCTAAAGATGATCTAAGTAACGAAGTACATGGAATTGTTAGGGATATAAACATGAAAATTGACATGGCTGTATTTATCATGACGTAAATTCTTGCAATAGAACAATTTCTAAAAATGTCGCTATATAAAACACTGCAGAAACAAAAAACTTTCGAAATTTTTCTATTTCTGTGTTACTGCTGAGCCCAAAAACTTGAAATTTTGCTTCGGGTTAGTTCTAAAATATAAAATTGTTTCTATGAACGGTTTCTAAATAATTTAAAATTTAAAAAGATGAAATGAACGGAAAGCGTTCTCGATTACCATTAATTTGGAATTATTAGGTATAGAAACGTTAAGTATTTCATAATGCTACATTTCCTCCACAAAACATGCAATTTAAATGCAACAAAACGGATAGATACCCACCTAGCATTAAATAAATTATGTAAATATTGAATAAAGACCTGTATGTAACAGTGAGTAGGTTGCCCGAAAGTACTTGTTAAAGTGTTCCTTCTCTAGGCTTTTCTCTCTCGCCAAGGCTACTAACAGAGCGAAGTGCCGTTTTATATTTGATATGAATTTTTTTTTCTGATTCATTTCTTAGGCATTTTATCATAAGGTCATATTCTCAATTGTCATTAGTAGATTTTGTATATGTTAACTTGTTATGGTGAAATTTCATAATCGGATTCATATTAGCGTATTTTAGCTTGCATGATTTGCTGAAAAATATGTATGGATTTGTAAATTACTTCAAATGACACTTTGACAGCTCAAAGGTTATGCATACGATATATTCAGATCTTGTGTCATTTTTCACGCTGCAATTATTGTCGATTTCTTTTATTTAATACGTGTTAAATACAGCTCAACTTGTGCAAAATATGTTTGAAAACAAAACAATACAGCGTATGTAGTGGACAGCAGACACTCATTATTTAAATCCAATCGAGCATATCTAAAACACACTCTAACGACGTATTTCATGCCACTGTTGATGTGTTCGGTACTTTGATAGTATATCAGATTTTGAAGAGAGAATTCCTTAATTCTTATCTACAACTTCATTGCATCCGTGGAAAACAGATATTGTACAATATTAACAATTCCGCGGGAGCACACACCATATAAAGTATAGTCCATTCTTTTCAAACTTCATATATTTGTCAGTTAAAGTTACGCAAATTGGTGCGAAGCGTCTGATTATGCTCTTGATAGCATTTTATACAGTTAAAATTCCGATATAAGATAATTTAGTGTTTTATTTTCTATTTTACTTTTAATATATTGCGTACTTTCAATTTTATATCCATGCATGGCTGTCTTGCATGGTTTGTTTGCCCATTTTTTTAAACAGTGTATACGAATTTATATATACGATTTTGTAATTCTACGATTCGTTTATTTTCATAATATTAATTTATTGCAGTAAATGGTTGGTTGGTTGATTTTTTGACGGCCGATTATCTACTCTTGGAATATAGACCCGAGGGAGAGGGGTCTAACGCGTCTTTCTAAGGGGATCTAACGCGTATTTACGCATGGAAATCCAAGGTTTCGAAGAAAACCACAAAAACTCCGAAACGGTTAGGCCGATGGGCGCGATTGGGTTCGAACTCAGCACCTCCCTTCTACCAGCTTCGAGAGCAGAACCTCTCAGCCACTGGTGGGGCTCGCAGTAAATGGACAATTAATGATAACATCTCGTTTTCTTTGCTTCGACACGTTATTATTAAATCTATGTTCTTTGCAATATCGCTCAGACTAATCCCTCTGAGGGAAGCCCTAGAGTATACAACATAACATATAAACATAATATAAGAATACAACAAAATAAGCATAATATAAGCATATAAGCATACAACATAATATATAAAAAAAAAATTAAAATACACTAACCCTTTATCTACTGCAGTTTTTTTCATGTAATATTTTTTTTTCAGTTACTACAATGAAAACTAACGGATAAACATAAAAAAGATACTCACCCGTGAGAAATTTAATTATTTAGAAGTAATTAATTAAAGGGGTACTTTAAAGTACCGTTAGTACACTATGACTAAAATATCGTAACAGAAAACCCACAAGATATTTCAAATGGCACCAGAAAATATTTTCGGTTTAATAAGTATGTGAAATATAGTCTTTTTCTTATTTACAAATAAATCGTTTGGCGAATTCCGGTGCCAATCATTTATTTCAACACTTTAGAATTGAAAATGCTTTGCTCCTGAAAGGGTTAGAAAACCTATTTTTTAACGGTTTCGATCTTGTTAGCAGTCCTCTAGTTATGCGACGTCTATATTGCAGGGACAACATGTACTCTCGCATCTCCACATATGCAATATATGAATTTACCTATGCCATTTCTAGCATAGCAAAAACGAGCCGGTGCCATAACTTTTTCGATTTCCTATAAAAAATAGCAATGAAACAGAAAAGAAATACCAGGGAAATCATTACTACACTACATTTTAGTAATTACATTTTAAAGTAGATAAAAACGATGGATAACTCCACAGACGAAAAGTACACAAGACGTTTTTCTCCAACACCCAGTGTACTGACGGTACTTAGTACCACCGAGTAATTCAACTGTTAAATTAAATACATACACTGTTCACCTAAAATAGCTAGTCAAACTGTATTCTAAGATCATAATGAAAACATAAAAAAAATCCAACACTTATCTTATATCCTTTACTGTGTTTGCAGCAATAAAAAGACGAGTGTGACAATCTGTACAAAATGTCGGCACAAAACACATCGTCTGTGTCAAAGATAGCCTCCTTCCTCGCTAAAATAACAAACCTAGAACTATTGCTGCCATGTATCCGGATAAAGTGGAGTTAAAAGAGTGTTTTTGCAAAGTACCATTAGAATATTAGTAATATTCACTATGGGATGAAAGTTTAGAGTGAGTGGTACTTATAAGTAACGTCAGTAGGTAAAGGGTTAGAGCCCTTTAAAATCTAAACGTTTTCAACCGAACTTACTTGGTCGTCATCAGTCAGAACTAAAGGTTGTTGTCTCTTTGCGCCTTCTAGCTTCGCTTGGGACAGACCAATCTACTTCAAGGGCGGTATGGGATATAAAGTGGCATGGAAAAGGCTACTGAAAATTTCAAAAACAAAAACAGGTTTTATCTATTGTGTTTTAATTCCTTCCAGACTACGTGGATATCATATGATAATGTATCGTTACATTAAAGAAATACCGGGTGTTTCAAAAATGCGATGCGAAAGTAAAACGCGATATAAAAAAAGATCTATGGGTAGGAGGGGCATGCGGTTTGCATATAAGTATTCAGCGTCGTACGGAATTTTGTCTGACACCAGCAAAAAAATTGGTTCAAAATCTCCTCAATAGAGGGCGTTATTGCAAATAATACCATTGAATAATTCCATATTGCTCACACAACGAAAGATTTGGATACAAAAACATTAGAGAACATTACATGTACACTTTTTTGTATCCAAATGCTTAGTTGCGTGAGCAATATGGAATTATTTCATGGAATTATCATCTGTAGCGCCCTCTTTTGTCAAGATTTGGAACTAATTTTTTGTTGTTGTCATACATAATCCTGTACCACTCTGAATATTTATCTGCAAATCGCATGTCTCTCCAACCCATAGATACTTTTTTATCGCGTTTAACTTTCTCACCGAACTTTTGAAACACCCGGTAGACTTTAATGATACATTATCATGTCGCTCACCCGCAAGAAAAGTGACACATCTCTCAAAAATTCCTTTTGCGTTTTATTACACTAATAGGTTTGTCATAGGTGTATCTTGCTACACAAACAGTTTCATAAGTGTAGTTATACGGAAAATCCTTTTATTACGCTATATGTCCATTTGCGACCAGAGAAGAGGGATGGGTTGTGTGCGGAGGTAAAACTACCCAACCCTCCAAACCACATCCTACGTCTTCATTCTCAAGGGGCTTATGCTTTTATGCATGTTTTTATTCCTGCATGCAGAGCTAAGTGCTTCAATTTCATCTTATAGTAAAATCGAGAAAATTTTCTTTTGCCTCTCCTGTGAAATCTATTTTAGTCGAGATGCGTCACTTTTCTTGCGGGTGAGCGACATGATATTCACGCATTCTAGTTCGAATTAATAGATAATAGGTAAAACCTGTGTTTGTTAACGCAGTTTTGAATAACCTTTTCCATACCACTTTATATTCCATACCACTCTTGAAGTACATTGGTGTGTACCGGGCGAAGCTGGAAGGCGCAAAGAGACAATAAGCTTTAGCTCTCACTGATGACGACCAAATAAGTTCGGTTGAAAACGTCTTGATTTTAAAAGACGTTAATGCATTTTAAATGTTTTTTATATTGCGTTGTATGCACCTTTAAGTAATGATGATACGTTTATTTGTATTTTTCTATAACTTTTAATTGTTAATTTTACCGGGTGTTCCAAAAATGACCGATGTTTTTAAAATTCAATAACTTGCAAACGGTGACAGAAATTAAGAAAAATTCTTGAAGGAGTGTTATGTAAGATGTCAGGAGTTTGTATGCTGCGATTCTGAGTTTTAGTTACAAATAGAATCGATAGATGGCGCTGCAAGATGGCGTAAATCCGGGCTCGATTTTTCAGCCCTCTCTTCTTCCATCCGAAAAAAGGAGATTAAAATGTATTGAATGGAACCCAAATTACCAAAAATCCGGTCTGGACTGAGCACCTATTGCTCTCAGAGCCATCTATTGTTTGAAATTCGAACTAAAATAAAGAATTACAGTAAAAAAACTCCTGACATCATACATAATCCTCCTGCAAGATTTTTTTAAATATCTGTCACCGTTTGCAAGTTATTGAATTTTAAAATCATCGGTCATTTTTGGGGCGCTCGATATATTGAACATAAAATGCAAATCTACTCTTTTTAATGACAGATCTCCTTTTATTCTAAAAGTGCAATACTTAACGGTTAATCTGCTTTTTTTTTCTTGTTAATTAGCTCTGAGAAATTAATTGCGAATTGTGGTAACTCTGATACAAATGGTCATTGCTGAGATAGATAAAAAGATATAAATATATTTGAAAATTATTTTAAAAGTTTATAAAAAAATATTAAATTTTGCACAAATTTGATACAAATTTCATTCGAAAGTATATTTTCCTCATATTCGATTAGAGGCTTGCACGGGCCGGAATTTTCAGGCCCGGACGGAACAAAAGCAATCTCGGCCCGGCCCGATGAAAGAATAAAAAGTTTAGCCCGGCTCGTCCCGTGGAAAAATCATTTAAATAAGCCACGACTCAATTTCTGCAAAAAATTTCGGTTTTTCTAAACATGCAATAAAGATTCTTTATAAAGAATAATACTGCATGCATATTTATGGGATAATTTACAGTACTAGGGGGCTCGGCCCCCTACGAGCTACGCTCGCCAACCCCCGTCCAGACACCGTAGACTCTAAATGCACGCTAATTTGATAGGCTTTAAAAAGATTTCGAAAGATTGAATTATAATTTAAAAAACACTGGCGATCTCTCTATAAGAGTATTTCTATTCATTTCTCTTTGATTGGGGAATTTTAACGCCAAATCCGTTGTGGTACTACTTGATTATCCCGTCGACCCATTTCGCCAAATTATATAAATCGCCAAACCACTCGCCAAATTATACAAATTGACAATTTTTATTTTAAATAACGAAAAAACAAATAAATTAGTACAACATTAATAAAAATACAAATAAAACGTCGAAATAAAAATAACTTGATGACGTAGACACGTGTAACAACATTTCAAAATAAGCTAATATAAAAGGAATTAAGTAAACAGAGTCTTTGTCTCCTGGTATTTTTTAACAAAGTGAAAAGAAAGTTCTTTTAAACGAGACATTTTAAATTAATCGTTTTTAATCTGACGTAATTTTGACCAAACTATTCTTTCTCTTTTTAATATTCACGTGAAAATACTTGTGTTAGAAATTAAATATTATTTGCGCTTTCTTAACAAAAATAGTTGAAAAGTATCCTCTTAAAATATCAAATAAATGTCTAGCGCAATTTCTAAATTTAAACCGTTTTGCAATATTATTTTGTGTTCATTTTATGTAATAACTGTAATGTGACGTAAATATGACGTAATTTCTTCTATTTAAGACTTCTAACGCATGTTAATAAATTTATTGCTTTACAAATTCCTTTCTCTCTTAAAATTCACGTGTAATTATAGTTTTTATGACATAATTTTTAATAAGTTCCTGCTTTTTGTACATAATTATTTAATTCTAATTCCAAATGTTTTTTTCTGTTTATAATAGTCACGTGTAAATGAATTTTTAATTTATTTACACGTATAAATATTTTTTTTTTTTTTGAAGCAAACATTATTGCTTCCGCTGTTTATACAGTTGGCAACAGTTTAAATTAATATCACTTTCTAAAATCTGTTAAAAATATCTCTAGAAATGCTGAAAATCTGAATTTAAAATAGAAATAAAACCTCAAAAAATTAGTCAAAATAAAAAAATTAATGCAATCTGCACTCCGGCAAATTTTAACGCATAAAATGATCTAAAAATGATTAAATTCCTATGAACAGTTTTTGCTCCTATAAAACTTTTTTAGTGGAACGATTTTGTCCAACTTTAGCATTAAATATCTCTTAAAATAATTCTTCGATCTGAAAACTGTCTGCATCAGCGTGTTTATCAAACATTTCTGTATAACACTACCGATTTTCATATTTTTGTATGCATTATTTTTCTTAATATTAACGAAGAAAGACCTCCGGTCACAAAAAATTCAAAACCGGCGGCGGCGGCGGCGGCGGCGGCGGCGGCGGCGGCGGCGGCGGCGGTGACAGCGGTAGTTACTTTTTTTTAGAATAGAGAGATATTTTTAAATTACTATGTATTCGTAAGACAGAGAATAAACAATAACAACAGCTTGGCAGTAATGTAACAGAAAAGTTTTGACTGTCCCTGTAATTAAATTATACATCCGATTTTCAGAAAATTTGAAATGACTGAACAAAATTTTGCAACAATTATATATTTAAAATTTCAGACCATTCGGAAGGCTGTAACATCATTAAAAAGCACTTGCAATAATTTATTCCCGTTAGCCGTAATGTAACGGAAAACTTTTGACTGTCCCTGTAATTAAACTATACATCCGATTTTCATAAAATTTGAAATGAGTTGACAAAATTTTGCAACAATTATATATTTAAAAATTCAGACCATTCGGTTGGGTATAGTTTTTGCTCTGTTATATGCGGACAGGCGGACACATAGACGGGCTGAACGACGACTATAGGTGCTACGTATTTGTATAATTGCGAACGCTCCTAAAAAATGGAAAACGCTCTTCGATCCCAAATCCTTTCAATAGTCAGGCCTATCAATTTTATGCCTTTACAGTTAAAATGAGTTAGAAATTTTCTCATTGTTGAGCAGTGAATTTGAGAACCACCTTAAGTTATATTTCCAAAGATTCCGTTAACAGAAGTTTGTTTTCGCTAGTAACATTCTTAGAAAACATATTGCCTACCCTATACATTCTGAGAACAATAAAGTCCAGTTCCGGCCTTGCTCGACTATGCAGAAAAAAATGCAAGCCAGATCTCGGGCCCGCACGAGTGTGCTGAGAAAAGTAAGCCCGGGCTCAGACACCATTTAACTGTCCAATGCTGATCTCTACGCTGGACATGTTACATTTCTGTATTGATGTTGTCAAACTAGCATCCGTTCGTGACGCACATTTATACTTATTCTCGCGAAAGTCACCTTCATTGAAAGTGGCTCATATTTCATCAGCTTCGATTAAGTTTTTATAGCGGGCCGGTAGCCCCGATTAATTTTTTTTATCGGCCCGTCCCGGTAGTCCCATTAATTTTTTTGCCAGCCCGGCCCGTTGAAAAATTTGTTCTAATTCTGCCGGGCCGGGTACGGACCTCGGGTCAAGCCCGGGCCCGTGCAGACCTCTATATTCGATAATGTACAAATTAAATTTCTGCGATATTAGAAATTAATGTATCTCCGATAAAAGCGAAAGTGATTGCGTACATCTTTTCCACAATCTATGTACATTTCTAAAATAAAAAATCGTTTTTTGAAGGTAGTTTGACGTCGCACTGAAAGCGTCGAAAGTGACGTCATATTTAGTAAATTATTACTATTATTCTAATTTTTTTTTTAAATTGAATTATCTGTATTATAATAGTAGGTATTTTTAATTTACATATGCTTAAATGAAGATATTACGTTATTGTAAAATGTATTCTCGTTTAACTCGTTGCTTTAAATTTTATGTACGCGGAAAAGCGCATTATCTGCTCAGAATGGCGCCAATTTCGGAAGCGAAAATATACCAAGTGGTTCTGATTTTTTATTGTCTTATAAAATTAAAGTACACGCGTTATCATTTTTTAAAACTTTTTGCGCCGTTTTTTAGGGTGTGGCAGCAGGAAATAAGAAATTGCACTTTACAGAAAAAATCTATGCATATATTACGCTATCGTACGTGGCACAGAAATGGCGATTATATGTTAATTGTTTAATGGCAACACCCAAATGAAACGCATCTCATTGGTTATTGTGTAAAAGTCCTTTAACAGGATTTAGGCCGAGGTAAATCGGGTATATTTACGCTTCGCTCTTTCGCTGTAATTATGGAGCTTCAAAATATCATTAGAAATGCCCGTAAAAGATCTTGGCGAATGCTTGAAAGTAAAGAAGAAGCTGAATTAAGAACAGAAAATCGAAATAGATTAGATAGAGAACGCCGTCAAACACAGAGCATAAGCGATCGCCAAAACAGGCTTAATAACCCTTTTATAAAATGCATCACATTAACATTTCACAAGTTTTAGTTTGCCATATATCGAACCTCAATCCTATACCGATATGCCATTTAGGGGTACAGATGTCATATACGTTGGCGCGATTTTTTTTCTGACGTCAATGTCATATACGCACCGGGGTACTTAACTGGCACCAAACTGTTGTTATTTTGCTTGCTATGGTAACCCAGACGCTGTTGTTTATTTATTAATAAATTGTTTATTTACTTTTATTTTCTTTTTTTTTAAAGTTATATAAATTGTTTTGTTCTATAGTTATTAACGAAACTTTTTTATTTATTGTTATTCCCTTTTTAAAAATATATATGTAGCTGGCATTTGAAAACGAGATTTTCGCCAAATTGGCTTCAGAAAAAAATCGCACCAAGGAGGGTAATATATGACACCTGTGTCTAAATAAATATTATTCATGTTAGATAAAAGATGAGACTTAACGTGAAAAAACAATAATCACATTAAATCACAAAATAAAGATAAGGTAAATTTCCTTACCTTTTGATTCTTGATCGTCCACGTAGAAACCGGTACTATCTTCATCATATCCATTGAAGAGCTATATGTATATTCAATTGCTATATAAAACATCTTTGAGATTTATCCTGTAAAATAAACTTGTGTTTTCTTTTATTAATAGGTGTAATTTATAATTCCTAACGCATCCGATGAATTTTTCAGGAACATTGTAACAATTCTGGTTAAACTATAATATTCATATGTTTCTAAAATACAAAATTGGAGCATACATCTTTGCTCCCATCTGATTACTTATCTATATACACACTGAAGAAAATTATAACTTACAAAAAATATTATTGATATAGGATTAAATAACATAAAAAAATCTTGATTACTTATATTAATAAAACAATCAATATTATTTAGAGTCTATAAATTATTAATATAGTTCTTTCATTTGTCACAATTGCAGTCATTTAATCTAAATGTTTATCAGTTTTTGATTGACATATTACACAAACAAGGAAGTAATTTTGTGAAGTAATAATCAAGTCTTATTTATGACAGACATAAAGTGTTTTTGAAAAACAGGAAAAACAGTTTATCTTGATTAATGATGAGTTTATCTAATTCTGAAAGAGATTAGTTTTTCTAACATGCCCCCTTAATCTCTTCAGATTGATGAGGCAAACAAGTTCATTGAATTTCTGTGATTCACTAATTCAGACTTGGGAATGGGTTTCGTGAGTGCATCAGCAATCATATATTTCGATGAACAGTACTTTAATTCAATTATTCCATCTTCTTTGAGTTGTTTTATTGCGCGAAATCTAATATCTATGTGCTTACTCCTTTTTTAAAACTTCTCATTTTCAATCATTTTGATACAACTTTGATTATCTTCATATAAACAGATAGGTTTTGTCTGTGCTAAGTCCAAATCTTCATGGAGTTTCAATAAATAAATAATTTCTTGCCCCGCACTTGCGGCTGAGACATATTCAGCCTCTGCTGATGAAAGGGCGATGCATGATTGTTTTTTTGTAATCCATTGAAATGGATTATTACCTAAGGTAAAAAGATTGCCGCTGATTGATTTTCTTGTACTAGTGTCACCTGCCCAGTCGGCATCCGCAAAAGCCTTTAAATTCGGTTCAGATTTAGTGTCAATGCGCAAGTTTAGTTGTTTTGTACAGTTTAAATATCGTATTATTCTTTTAGCTGCCATCCAATCTTTTTGACGCGGGGATTCGTTTCTTCTACTTAATATATTAACAGCAGCAGAAATGTCAGGTCTACTGACAGAAGCGATATAAAGCAATGAACCTATCGCCTGTCTGTATTTAACATTATTTGGTAGTAAATTGTCATTATCTTCTAATCTATTAAAATTAGGTTCCATCGGAGTACCGACTGGATTAGCTTCCTCTAAATTAAACTTTTTTACTAGTTCTTCTATTTTACCCCTTTGATTTAATTTGTAATCTTCTGCTGTTTTCTCTATTTTGATACCTAAATAATAACTTAGTTCTCCTAGATATTTTAATTCATATTCTTGCTTAAGTTTTTCTATTATTTCTTTAATTTCGTCCTCTTTTCCTGCTATCAAGATATCATCGACATAAACGATAATATACGTTTTGTTTTCTCCTTCCTTTCGAATATATAAACATGTGTCTGAATTAGACTGTTTAAAATTTAGCCATTTAATGATTTTGTTATCTTAGTGTGCCATGCCCTGGCTGCTTGTTTCAAGCCGTAAATGGATTTATTTAATCGGCATACTTTGTTTTCCTGATTTGGAATAATATAGCCTTCTGGCTGAGTTATGTAAATTTTCTCATCTAAATACCATACAGGAAAGCCGTCTTAATAACTATGCGATTAATGTTTAATTTGTGGTAAGCTGCTGCTGCTATAAAAGATCTAAGTATCGTATATGAAACAACAGGGGCAAAGGTTTCTTCGTAGTCTACGCCATATTTTTGATAATATCCTTCTGCCACTAATCTCGCTTTGTATTTCTGTATTCTTCCTTGATCATCATATTTGGTTTTAAAAATCCATCTGGATCCAATTATTTTTTTACCTTGTGGGGGATCAACTAGTGTCCATGTTTTGTTTTTATTAAGAGAATTGATCTCTTCTTGTGTCGCATTTAACCATTGTTGTTTTTGTTCTGGATTTTCAATATTCATTATGTCATGAAAATTTTCTGGTTCTTTTATATGCTCGTATATTGTCATGCAAATGAATCGGTCTGGAGGGACTCCTTTATTTGATCTATCTGACCGCCTTGGTTCTGGTGTTAATTGTTTAGACTCACTTGGTGTGTATTCAGTGTTTGTGACTTCAATTTCTACCAAGTTTTTGTTCTGTGACTTGTCATTTTCATCGGATGGTTTTTCTCTCAAATTTAATTGTGTTTCTACCTTCTCGTGTGTATTTTTGTTTTCTAGAAATTTTACTGTTCTTGCGATTATTATTTCTTTACCACTTGTGTAGATGCGGTACCCTTTGGAGTAATTGTCGTAGCCGACAAAAATGCCTTCAACTGCCTTATCATCTAATTTTTGTCGTTTATTTTTGTTGACATAAGCAAAGGCTTTACAGCCAAACACTCTAAGGTAATGTAAATTTGGTGGTCGTTCATTCCAAAGCTCAAACGGGGACTTTTCATTAGCTTTTGTAGGCAATCGGTTTTGCAGGTGATTCGCCGTACAGACAGCTTCACCCCAGAATTTTTGAGGCAAGTTTGCTTCGCTAAGCAAAGCTCTCGTCATTTCAATTAAAGTTCTATTTTTACGTTCAGCCACTCCATTTTGGCTCGGAGAGTACGGAACAGTGTGTTGATGCTTTATGCCGTTTTTTATAAGATAATTGTCAACTAAATCATTGTTAAATTCCCATCCATTGTCTGTTCTTATATTTTTCGGCTTTTTGCCAAATTTATTACTAACTAAGGCAACAAATTCCTTAAGTTTTTCATAAATTTCTGATTTCTTTGATAATAAATACAGAATGGTAAATCTAGAGTAATCATCTACAAATGTTAAGAAATATGTTTTTCCCTCAATAGTTGGTATTTGGAAAGGCCCATATACATCAGAGTGTATCAACGCTAATCGTTTAGTGGCTCTATAATCTGCTAATTTTGGGTAAGGTGCATCTGCTAGCTTTGTTTTGATACAAGTTTCACAAGTTGTGTCATGTTTACATTTATTTATTTGTATTCCTTTCGGTAGGTGTTTTTCTTCGATTTGTTTTATAGATGCAAAATTTTTATGGCCAAACCTTCTGTGCCATAATTCTATGCAATTATTATTGTTACAATTGTAAGTTTTATTTACATAGTTTACGTTTGCTCTTTCATTTGCTAATTGAATTTCATATAAGTTATTTTTCTTTACCGCTTCCAGGCGGGTTATTCCGTTATACGTTAAGTTACATTTATCATTTTTGAATAAAATCTCGCATCCATTTTCTGTAGCTTTACTAACGGAAAATAGGTTTGATTCAATATCTGGAACAAACAGAACATCTTTAAGTGTTATGTTATGTGTTTCACCGTCTGATGTTAAAGTTTTATTAGCGTATTTCCTGATCCATAAGAAACTAATTTGTTTCCGTTTGCAATAACGACATTAGATTTTTCATTTGATTTAATTTCTGTAAATAAATGTTGATCATTTGTTATGTGACTGGAACTGCCACTGTCAACTATCCACGCTTTGTTATTGCGCGGTTTTATTATAAACGCACAATGTTTATTACCTTGATGACTTTCAGATTCATTGCAATCGGCATTTTTATCCGAATTTGATACATACAATCATTTCTTACAGTTTTATCATCCTTTTGGAAAACAAGCGATGAATTAAATTTTTTTTGTAGTTTTGTTTGTAATTCATATTATGTGAAGGAGAGTTTTGTTTATTTTTATAGTTGTTATTATGCCAGCAATCTTTAGTGTTATGGTTTTTTAATTTACAATTTGAACAGTATTTTTGTTCCTTTTTATATCCTGCATTATTAAATTTGTATCCTGCATTGTTAAATTTCTTTGTAGTTTTGAATGCTCTAGCGGTATTTTCAGATGATTCTGAACTATCGCTTCTGCGATTATATTCATCAATCAACTTACTCTTAATAAAAGTAGGTGTCAATTCTTCTTCATTTCGGGATTCAAGTGCCGTTATCAATGTGTCGTATGAAGCTGGTAAGCTACACAGCAAAAGCGCTGAAATATGATTATCCTTTATGGTTTCTCCGATTGCCGATAATTTGTCAATTAATTCAAGTATGTTTGTGATTTGCTTAACCATATCACCATCTTCAGGTAATTTTGTGCTATACAACTTGCGTAAAAGGTATAGCTTACTCGACAAATTGCTTCTTTCATGAATTGCTTTTAAGGTGTTCCAGGTATCTCTTGCATTTTGAATATTTTTTACGTGGACGATCTGGCTATCCTCAGTGCTGAGGTTAATTATAGCCCTTGCCTTTCGGTCCTTTTTGGACCAATCGGTCGTAATTGGGTTTGGTGGTTCATCAGTGATATGATCTCAAAAACATCTTCTTTAATGAGAAGCATCTCGATTTTAAATTTCCAAACATTATAATTACTAGAGTTTAGCTTCTCGATTATCTGTGCATCTTTTGCTGTAGTCATTTTTGATTTCTGTTACCACCTTTTAATTTTCAAATAAACCCTTTAATTAAATTCTCATATACTAATATTTAATATTTAAGGAAGGCAGCGCTTCAGTCTCATAATCATTGTTAGATAAAAGATGAGACTTAACGTGAAAAAACAATAATCACATTAAATCACAAAATAAAGATAAGGTAAATTTCCTTACCTTTTGGTTCTTGATCGTCCACGTAGAAACCGGTACTATCTTCATCATATCCATTGAAGAGCTATATGTATATCCAATTGCTATATAAAACATCTTTGAGATTTATCCTGTAAAATAAACTTGTGTTTTCTTTTATTAATAGGTGTAATTTATAATTCCTAATGTATCCGATGAATTTTTCAGGAACATTGTAACAATTCTGGTTAAACTATAATATTTATATGTTTCTAAAATACAAAATTGGAGCATACATCTTTGCTCCCATCTGATTACATATCTATATACACACCGAAGAAAATTATAACTTACAAAAAATATTATTGATATATGATTAAATAATATAAAAAAATCTTGATTACTTATATTAATAAAACAATCAATATTATTTAGAGTCTATAAATTATTAATATAGTTCTTTCATCTCTTACAATTGCAGTCATTTAATCTAAATGTTTATCAGTTTTTGATTGACATATTACACAAACAAGGAAGTAATTTTGTGAAGTAATAATCAAGTCTTATTTATGACAGACATAAAGTGTTTTTGAAAAACAGGAAAAACAGTTTATCTTAATTAATGATGAGTTTATCTAATTCTGAAAGAGATTAGTTTTTCTAACAATTCAGTCTTTTTTTTATGAATCCACTCCACTTTATGTTTTTCGGTACTATTTGATTATCCCCTCGACCAAACTACTATCGCCAAACTGTAAAATTAAATGTCAATAATGGCTGATCGTAAATGTCACATTCACTTGACATTAAACACGTAACACGAGTTTGTTACGTCATCAAGTGATTTTTATTTCGACGTTTTATTTTTATTTTTACTTTCTTCTATCTTTGCAAGAAGAAAGTATTGGATTCGTGAAAAATTTCGACTTCCGGTTTTCGACGGATTTATACGTTTTAGAATGCCCAGAACACGATTTGATGGTTTTTAGAAAATGTCTGTCTGTGAGTCTGTCTGGCACTCTGTCTGTGAGTCTGTATGTGACAAACATTTTGTGGGCGCTCTATCTCAAGAACTAATGGATGGAATTTCACAAAACTTCATATCTAGTTAGACCTTGATATAAACTGGACATGATTAGTTTTTGGTGAAAATTGCCCAACAGGTGGCGTTGCTATGCGGCATTTTTCACGATTTCTGCAATAGCTATATCTCAAGAACTACTACACGTATTTTCACAAAACTTCAGATTCAGTTAGTCCACGATATAGTTTGGTGCTGATTACTTTTTTGTGAAAATCGCCCAACAGGGGGCGCTGCTATGCTGCATTCTTTCATGATTATCGCAATAGCTCTAACTCAAGAAAAAATGCACGAATTTTCTTCAAACTTCAGATTCAGTTAGTCCCTGATATAAATTAGTGCTGTTTAAATTTTGGTGTAAATCACCCAAAAGGTGGCGCTGCTGTGCTGCATTTTTCACGATTTCCACAAGAGTTGTATCTCAAGACCTATAGCACGGATTTTCATCATACTTCAGGTTTAGTTAGTCCTTGACATGAATTGACGTATAAAGTAGTGCTGTTTAATTTTTGGTGTAACTCGCTCAACAGGTGGCGCTACTATACTGTTTTTTTGCGATTTCCGCAATAGCTTTATCTCAAGAACTAACGCTTAGATTTTCAACAAACTTCAGATTCAGGTATACCTTGATATCGTTTAGTGCTATTTACTTTTTGGTGTAAATCGCTCAACAGGCTCACTGCTATGATGCATTTTTTCAGAATTTCCACTATAGCTCTATCTAAAGAACTAATGCACGAATTTTCATCCAACCTCAAATTCAGATATACTTTGATATGAATTGGTGCTAAATCGTTTTTATTTCTTGTACTATTTAAAAGATTTAATTGACGTGATTTATATAGAAGAAAGTTTTGTGATGGCCACAATATACTAGTTATTAAAGTTACACGAATTTATTTGTTCTGTCGTTATTTAAAATAAAAATTGTCAATTTGTATAATTCGGTGAGTAGTGTGGCAATTTATATAATTTGGTGAAATTGGTCGACGGGATAATCAATTAGTACCAATTTTTAATGACAGTCTGCCCGGG
The DNA here is from genome assembly GCA_963932465.1 of Maratus speciosus. Classification (NCBI taxonomy): domain Eukaryota; kingdom Metazoa; phylum Arthropoda; class Arachnida; order Araneae; family Salticidae; genus Maratus; species Maratus speciosus. The sequence goes on from OZ010786.1 coordinate 29,888,195, forward strand.
CAGCGCCGGGCGGATCAGCTAGTATTTGTATAAAGATAAACTGACAAGTAACAGAAAAAAAGTGTCTGGGAAATTTTAAAGTAGCGAATGATTTTATTCTTTTTCTGAAACGTAGGTATAGCATGTTTTGTGAAATCGATAAAAAATTGTAGATTTTTATAAGGAACGTATACCCATACGCTAATTTATATATATATGTTGATAAATATATACATATTTCACTGCCTTATAGTACTTTAAAATGTACTAATTGTCAACAATGAATGTCCGCAAACATTGATTGCTTAACCCCTTCGGGACGGGAGCCTTTTACGAAATTTTTAATCTTTTGTCACCGTTTTTTAAAAACAGAAATTTGTGTCTTCTTGAATCGAGAAAATGCGCTGATTAAATAAGGCAAATTTTTCAGTGAAATTTTACTGGTGAGGAAAAACAAGGATTCCGAGCGCTTCATGCGGCTCGTCCCCAAGGGGTTAACCATTATCGATTTTTCCCATATATTGTATAAACTACCTAGAAAAGAAAAATCTTTTTAATTAGAAGGGGGGGGGGGGGTCGAAAACTGCTTTTTCCCGTTTTTTCAAAATTCAAATGTTTCTAAAATCTTGTATAATTTTTTAAGTAATATATATAATCAAAACATTCAGCGATATCTAAAATTCACACAATTTTCTGTATTAGTTTTATGTTATTTTTGTTGGATTTAACTGTATTTCTAAAATAACTTGAATACTTTAAACACAACTTAAATATTGGCCAAAATGCCAGTTTTGAAAGAAAAAATATAATATATGAAGGAAAACTGATAACAGTAGGTATTTTTCATATCCGTTATAATATTCCAAACATGTCTTGAAAAAAAAATATCAGGAAATAATTTTTTTAACCATTTGAAAAAATGATTATTGTCCTCTGTCAGGGTAGGAAATCAAAAACATATCTGAAGCGTTTTATTGGTTGAATCCGCATTTTATTCGTTTTCTGATTGGTCTATACAGTAATCTGTATTCTCCCTTTACTTTCAACAGAGATGGATACTTCTGTTGCCACTATGACAAAAAAGTAATAAAACTATAAAAAAAATTAATAACTCAGATACAAATTGAGATACAGCTTTCAAACAAATTGCATTTAAAAGTACATTTTTTCTCTCTATACGACGGCGTAAAAAGTAATATTGTGGGATGTTTAGAAGTTTAAGAATGAAATTTCATTTAAAATTGGTCCAGGAATATTAATGCTTAATCCATTGCGTACGTAATGAATGACCAGCTCCGTAGAAGTTTAAAAATTTACAATACCGAAAAATGTAATCCATGGCGTACGTAATGTATGATCAACTTCGTGCGATTTTTTATATCTTAAATTTTAGTCTTTGAAAAAATCATTTTCCAAATGGTCGTTGTAATTTGTTAAATTGCATTTTTCTTTTTGAATTGTAACCATTTAAATTTTGACAAAATGAAATAAAATAAATGAAAATAAAAGAGCAATTTAACAAATTACAACGACCATTTGGAAAATGATTTTTTCAAAGACTAAAATTTAAGACATAAAAAATCGCACGGAGTTGATCCTACATTACGTACGCCATGAATTAAACATTAATAGTGTTATTACACGTAAAAATTCCAAGCGACAAAAATCGCCTGCGACTCGTATTTGGTGTGAAATATTTATATGTATTCATTCCTGACCTATTTACTTTTTTTTTCTTTTTTTAATTGGCTTATTCCATTTTTCTTTTGCACGTGAAAATCTTACAAATTAAAATTAACTCTTTGGAAGAAATTGTTATTCATTTTCTTTCATTTTCATTAGTTATTATCCACCTGAAACTTACGTATTATCCAAGCATTTCATTGGCTGTTCAGGAAAAGGCTTTTCATCGTCAGATTTCAAAGAAATCTCACTACCCATTTTAAATGAAATTTCATTCTTAAACTTCTAAACATCCGACAATATTACTTTTTACACAATCGAATGGGGAAAAAATGTACTTTTAAATGCAATTTGTTTGAAAGCTGTATCTCAATTTGTTTCTGAGTTATTATTATTTTTTTCTTTGTAGTTTTTATTACTTTTTTGTCATAGTGGCAACAGAAGGTATCGATCTCTGTTGAAAGTAAAGGGAAATACAGATTACTGTATAGACCAACCAGAAAACCAATAAAATGCGGATTAAATCAATAAAAACCTTCAGATATGCTTTTGATTTCCTACCCTGACGAGAACAATAACCATTTTTCCAAATAGTTAATAAAAAATCAGGAGGTATGACTGCTTTTAATTCAAATAAGTGACATGGTATTCATATGAGATTCGACAAGGAAAAAAAATCTTCACATATTGTCTATAATCTGTAAGTCTTATTCAATTCCAACTGGTCTATCAGATAAAGAGTCTTGAAATTAGAGATAGGACAGACATAACGAAAAAGAACGGTTAGAAATGACACATTTTATTAAATAAGTTTTCTGAGTTAATTTAGAGAATTATTTCTGGAATTCACTGTATTTTCGTGTTACAATTAAATAGGTTAAAAAAGTAGAAGAATTTCTTGGCAAGAGATTTGATTCCTGTATTCTACTACTGAAGACTCGAATTGACCAGCTCTATACAGTAATACTTCGACTTACGTCAGCAATTCGTTCCAAGACTAACGACGTAAATCGAGGTACATTTATATTTGGGGAAGGACCAAGAAGATATTAAGGTGAAAGCCTGATGCTGCCTATTTACATCCCCTGGCTTAACATGGTTGCAACATCGGGCGATGTAGCACTCATTAAGGCGACACAAAATTAATTTTGAATTGCGTTTGCAAAAACCTTATTTCAAAGATTTTTTTTTCGTCATTCTGTGAAAGATTAAATACAATTGGTTATTTGCAATTTATCACCAAGGCACATTTTTAAAATCAGAATAACATACATTATTTTCCAAGGACATTTCACCTTTGACAGTAATCTTGAGAATTAAAATAAATTGAAAGGAAAAAAATAAACATATTGTTGCAGTTTAACATCACCTATAATTTATTTACCACCTATAATTTTGTTATTTTGCAAGGGAGTCATAATTTTTTCGTTGAGAAATGTTTTTTAGAACTAATACAAATGTGTTTCTAATCAGGTTTAAAGTTATATGTAACACGTAACAGGTATCTATAATATAGATAAACAAAAAACATAAGTAATAAAAATTCTCCAAAATCCAATGAACATATTCTATCGTATTTAGGGATTATGCTACACACATTTAACATTAGCAAATAAACGCGTTTGCAATACAAGAATTTGGAATAAATCAATAAGTTGTTAACTTACAATTTATTGTTCTTCTAACTGGCCCGTTTTAGTCATTGATAATGCGAAAAAATCTTGCAATGAAGTTTGAACCGACAATTTTTTCTTTTTTTACTTTTAGAAGCTCTTTGTAATAGTAGAGTGTGATTCCGGAGCTTTTTCATAGTGACTTTTTTATTTGTTTTTCAGTATCACTTGACTGTCTTGAGAAATTTTTCCTTCATAGAACCAAAAGTCTTCAAAAAAGTTCAAAGTGAATCTTAATTAAGGAATTTTTTTTCCAGACCAGACAACGTAAATGAGAGGTGACGTAAGTCGAGTGGTCGTAAATCGGGGTACTACTGTATTAATACCACAAGAGTTTATGAATTCAATTATTTTCTTATGTATTTTCTTTAGCGCTTTTTGTGCCGATAAAGTGTTTAGAAAGACAAATTTCAGGAATGGCGTGATAAGGAGGTGAAGGAGACAAGGCGGTAAATGAGAGGAAGATTCTATTGGGAGGAAAGATGAGAACTAAGTTATAAAAAAACACTGAGAATTGGCGACAGATAAATAAAGTAGAAGACTTTGATTATATTACCTTAACATTATTAAAATAAAGACTACAGCGCTCCTTCGAATCTTGTAAAATTGATCCTTCATCAGGTATAAAACTAACATACGGTTAAAAGGCAGCTTCACGAGGTAAAACGCACAAGGAAGAAAAATACACAAGTCTCGTTAATTCATCTCTTATCGTCTCTTTCTATGTCGAATACTTAGAAATTGCTCTTATAATTATCCTTTCTCTGTTTTTGTTCACTTATTTAGTTATTTTTTTCAGTAATTATACCCTCTCCCTTTTTTAATTTCTTCTATCTTCAATAGAAGAAAGTATTGTAATCGAAATTTTTTTCGACTTCCGGTTTTCGACGGATTTACACGTTTTAGGGGTCAGAGATCCCCAAAAACATGTTTATAGAAAATGTCTGTCAATCCGTGTGTCCGTCTGCCTGTCGCCATTGTACCATCAAAAAGTGTATGAAGTTATGCATAGAATTGAACCAAATTTTTATTTTAAGTTTTTGGCTATGGCAAGCAGGTTCTTCCTTAATTTGAAAAAAAATTCGCTGGTAGGGGGCGCTGTAATAGCGATTTTTGTGCCATTTTGAATATTGTACCATCGAAAAGTGTATGAAGTTATGCATAGAATTGAGCCAAATTTTTTGTGTTTGTTTTTGGTCATAGCACGAAGGTCCTCCCTGAATTTGGAAAAATTCCACCGGAAGAGGGTGCTACAATTACGATGTCTGTATCATTTTCATTATTGTACCATCGAAAAGTGTATGAATTTATGCATAGAATTGAACCAAATCTTTTGTGTACGTTTCTGGCTATGGCAAACAAGTCCTCCCTGAATTTGAAAAAAATCTGCCGGAAGGGGGGGGCGCTGTAATAGCGATGTTTGTGCCATTTTCTTTATTGTACCATCGAAAAGTGTATAAAATTATGCATACAATTGAACCAAATTTTTTGTGCATGTTTTTGGCTTTGGCCAACAGGTCCTCCACGAATTTGGAAATATCGCGTGGTAAAGTGACTCTGTGATAGCGATTTTTGTATACTTTTCTTGATTTTTCGTAGTTCTGTTGTCCATCGGCTGCTCGTGCAAAGGCAGGAACTCGCTTCCTGCTATGCCGGCTATTCGCAAACATCTGATAACAACAGAATAAGGAAAAACTATTAATTTTAACAAATATCATGATATAGATTAACTCGTTTTTAGTTCGTTTAATTAGCTGAAGCAGAAATTTAAGATAAAAATCAAAGTTGGTGTAGTATTGAACTAATAATATTGAAGTATTAACATGTGTAACTAGTTTTTGAAATATTAAGATGTATAAAATAGAAGAAAGTTTTGGGATTGACACATCCAACTAGTTTTAATTTTATTTTCTTCCATTTTCTTCCCATTTCCACATATTTTTAATTTTTTTTAAGAATTTTATTAATAATTTCTTTAAAATTTTCTTTACATTTCATGTTTTAGCTTCTTTTTAATACTCTACATTCTTTATTACAATGTTTTATCTTGAACTTCCATAATTTCTTTGTTCTTTCCCCTTTCTCCTTTTTCCTATCTTTCCCTCTTTTAAAACTTTCCCCTGTCTGTCCGTTTTTTTTTTAAACACTTTCCAATAAAATTGAAAAGTGTTTGTGACTTCGGTTTGTCTGTCCGTCTGTCCGCGCTCTAACTCCCGTAAATATACTCGGATTGCCTTGAAATTTTTGGATGTTATTGACGTTAACAATAGAACGTTCCTTATTTCAAGTGAAGTTTGTAGCATGTTTAGTTCTTTTACAGGGACAGTCAAAAGTTTTCCGTTACATTACGGCCTACGGGAAGAAATCGTTTAAAATTATTTTCAATGATGTTATACGCTTTCAAATATAAGAAAATTGCTATGCATTTATGAAGTGCACAAAAATGTGTATTCTGTGTAATATGAGGTGCAAAGAATAGTTATTATTCATTTACAGGGACATGCAAAAGAATTCCGTTACATAATGATCTAGGGATGGTGGGAATAGTTTGCGGCGTATTTTAATTATGTTAAATTATTTCAAGTATAATGAAATTGATATACGTCGCTGATGTTTACTATAACTTATTTCATATATAATACGAAGTGCATAGCATTTACAGGGACACACAAAATATTTCAGTTACTATATTACTATATTGTATCCGAAGTACTGTACAGTAGCGATGATTGATAGAAATGCATTTTTAATTATGTTATGCGCTTTCATGTTTCACTATATTTATGCATACTATATGGTGTGTATAAATGCTGTAATTCATATACAGGGCTACACAAAAGAATTCGTAAGGGTTACTGAGTATGAGTGCAAATCGCTTAAAAGTGGTTTTTAAATGAGTTATACATTTTTACGCTGAACTGCATTTAGTTTACAAAGAAATGTTTGTAGAATATAGGTGAAATGATATACAGGGTCACGTAAAGAATTGCACACATGGCCGTCTATAAATGATAATTTCTGGAAATGCAATTTTAGTAGTTTTAAGAATGTTTTAGTTTGAATTAAATGTTAGCTAAATAGTTGCATGGAATAAAAGTACTAGGTAAACTACAGGTTTGTACAAAAGTATACAAGTATGTTTCCATCTATTAGTATAAATTGTTGAAAGAGAAATTTCGACCTGTTATGTGTTTTCTTGCTAAACTAAATTTCCCCATTATATAATATATATATCAACCTACAGATCAAATACAGGGCTGTTCAAAAGAATTGGAATACATATTTGCTATTAACGGTAACTGCTGAAATCAGTTTTTCAAATGTTTTATGCGTTTTCTAAAATGTTTACTTAATTGCCTTATATACCTTATTTCCCTAAATAACGAAGTTATGTTAAAACATTCAGGAGGAAGTGCTGGAAAGTGTTTCATAATCTATGCTTAACGCATGATTTTTCTGTCTTGTTTTCTTTACTTCGTGTTTTTTTACTGCGCGATTGACTTCTAACCATGTATTGGCTTTGTAGCTGATGAAGAATCAATATTATATGATCTGACACGGCGCTGTATTATTTTAATTTATGATTAGAACATAATTATGAGTACAGCACTAAAATATAAACAAAGCTTTCTACTTTATTCATGATGGGAATAATCGGATTACAATCCATAAATTGAAAGCTATCCCATTAAAATGCATATTTTTAAAATCTCGACAGATATTAACTTTGTAAGTCTTATAATAAGTATGTGCATAGGTTTTTATTTTTTTTTAAAGATTTATTTTCGATAACACATTCAGACCTATTGAAACTTTTGAGATTATGATAATGAAAATTTTTTTTTCGTGTATTTGTGTTTATGTAAATAAGCAGCTTAACAATAATCAATATATATTAAGTCTATAAGAGCTTCACTTAAGAGTTCTTAAACCGGTAATTAATTTTAATTGCTCGTAATCCTTTGTTACAGGAAAATGCTCTTTATTCTTAATCACGATAAGGTAAGATTTATGAGCAAGTTAAAACATGAGTAAATAATTTACATAACAAATTTTAGAGGGGAAAAAATGCGTATAAAAAGCAATTTGATGCGTTTTTTTTCTGTGTCTAATATGTTTAAAAAATATTTTACTAACAAGTAAAAATTAAATTTAAAAAATCAAAAAACCCGACTGCGTAAAAACTATGAAAACTATGAAACTATTTTTTACATTACTTACCTATTTTTTTAATTTACTTGCATTGATGACTTTTAAGTTCTGTTTAATTGCTAGTTCCTATCTATAAACACGGTTTTGACGAGGCCGATAGATGTCTATGATGGTTAGAATTGCAGTAAAGCTAAAAATCCTACATACACTACTTCCAGGTTGTGTAATATTTAAATGGAGCTTCTGACTGTAAAATAGTCAATGAAACATAGTCTTCATTTTGAAAGACCTATCCAATGATATGCCACTCAATAGGGTGCGTAATTTTTTTTGTGTGTTACTGCCCTTTTGTATTTATAAAAACAAAACATAACCCATAACCATCGGACTGTTGAGACAAATCGATAGAGACCTCATCCATTAAAATCCATCCAGCCGGTGGGATGTTTCGAGAGTATAAAGAAATCCACATACCCAGATACGCGTGAAACACATAACCCTTCTTGGCAGTCGGGTAAAAACAGCAATCAATTAACTTTGATCTTTAGAAAACCATGTAAAACCAAAAGCTCATTTTTTTTAAATTAAAGAATAAAAATAAAAATATATGTATCTTTTAAAGTTGGGACTGTTTTCAACTGAGGTAGCAGTTACAAAACTATAGGAGAGGCTCAAGATCATTTAAACTAAATTGGACAATTACGATTGCTCTAGCCAACAATTTTTTTTCTGTGCCTTTGTTGTTAGGGAATTTTTAGGTGTTATACGAGGTGGTAATTCAGAAAATAGCATTGCTTTATCGTATCAGCTCTAGTTTCTAACACTTTCCAACAAAGTTGAAAAGTGTTTATGAATACAGTTTGTTTGTTCATCTGTCTGTCCACGCTCTAACTCGCGTAAATATACTCGGATTTTCATGCAATTGATATATGTTAAAAATGCTTACCATGGCATGTTCGGTATTGAATATGAAGTGTGTAGCATGGATAGTTCATTTGCAGGGCCACTCAAAAGAATTCCGTTACATTATGGCCAATTGGGAAAAACCGTTTTCTGAGTATTTTAATGACATTACGCTTTTTCAAATGTATTTAATATAATAAATGAATTTCACTAGAAGATGATTACTATAGAATGTGGCATTCATAGTATTTGTAGTCAATTACAGGGACACACAAAAGAAATCGGTTATAGTACTGTCTTTGAGCAATAAATGCTGGAAGTGCGTTTTCAATTTTGGTATGGGGGGGGGGCTTTTAAATTGAATTAATTTTTTGAATGTTGCTCGTTGTGTATAAATTCTATACTTCGTATACAGGGCTGCACAAAAGAATTCCCGTGTCATTATCTTTATTAGTGGAAATTGCTGAAGTCGGGTTTTCAACTGAGGTATGTATATCCTAAGTGAACTAAATTTTTACATGCATGTAGTTAATAGTTACAAATCTATATATAATATACAGGGCTGCTCAAAGAATTCGGATAATGTTCCGAATGTAGATGGGAATTGCTGAAATTGCGTTTTCAAATGTGTTATACTGTTCCAAATGCTCAATTAGACATCATATTTCAACTTTATTGAATTTTGTCTCATTATTCTGAATGTGTTGGAAAGTGTTTCATAATTTATGCTTGATACATAATTTTCCTTTATTGTTTAGATATGGCTAAATTTATAAATCCAAACAAAAACCCTGGGCAAGGAAAGATTGGCCTCTGACATAAGGGAACATATAGTGATTGGAGTACAAAATGCACTGTAAAAAAAATTCCGCAACGTTCCTGGGAAAAAATGGGCAGCTGAGTTGCCCATTATTTCCAAGAAATATTTCTTGAAAATGACTGGAACTTTACTGTATATGTTAAAAACTTTCTACAGAAATGCCAGTAAGTTTCCTGCGAAATACCAGGAATATTTCTGTTGACAGCAAAACATTATAGTCCAGTCAAATTGTCAGAAAATTGGGCCGATAGATGCAAAAATTCTGCTAGAAAATTTTATGTTTTTAAAGTGTTTATGGGGATGCTAATAACAGGAATTAATTGTTTCCGAACAAAATATCTCGAGGCTAAACTTTGTGGAGCCAAAAAACCACGAAATTTTCGGACTTTTTTCAGTTTTTTTCCTATAACTCGAAAATTATAAAATTTTTGTGTACTATACTTAATTACAAAAGAAAGAAAATTAAAATCTCCACAAATTTCATACTAAAAACGTTTTTTTAAACCCATTATTAAGCGCGCTACAACTTTTTGAAAATAGCACATTTTTTTCAACTTCATAGAAAGTGACCTATTTTTCGCCTCCCATCCCTAAAAAAAATTTCTTTTCATCACTAACTGTGGCAATGAAATGCACCTATTGATGAATAAGTAAGAAGGCAAATTTTCAAGAAGGTTAGGCAGAAGGTAGGGTTGCCAGATAGTACGTTTTTCTCGTACGTTATACGTTTTTAGTATTTTTTAGGTCTATAGCGCTTTTTAGGTATTAGGTGTACGTTTAAATTTGTCCGCACAACGTTTTCTTCCATTTTTCTACCCCATCCCACTTTTGGTAGTTTAAAAAATATTCTTTTTCAGTTTACTTTAAAATTTCACCTTTTGCCAAAAATAAGTTATGGATATGCGCATCAAATGTAAAAACGGCTTGTTTTAGATCAGTAATACAAAAATCTTGGGTGAGTTGTGTAATATTAAGTGCGCATTTGCTGTTGAAATAGATCAAGTGAACTCTACCTTATTATAGATAAATATCTACATTATAAAAATTTTTATTTAGTCTAACTGTATCATAAGTTTAGATATTTTGTTTGAATTATTATCGCCTTTTATGCTTAACCATTAAACGTTGAGCCTGATACATTCACGGGCAATTTGTCCGTGATTGTATCGGGCGCGATGATTACAAGGTTAAATACAAATATTTATTTTTGTAGGGTGTCCATTGCTAAAATTTTCCTAATTATTAAATTGCAGGATGGTCTGATTTATCTTTATTCTTACAATTCAATTACTTTTTCATTCATAATTGGATAAGACTGCAAAATTAGTTTCAAAATGTTAACAGAATAATGCAATACAAATGCAGTTAGAGAATAATGATTAGATCGATTAATTAATAATAACCACTTTTTAAAGAAATTCGTTAACGAAAACATTACTGGCGCATTCAATATAGTTTAGCATGGTACGAAAAAGAACGATAGTGCGATAAAATAAAAACAAACTAGTGCCAATCAAAATCTGGGTTTTTTCTGAGATAAATCTGGCAACCTTAGCAGAAGGACGATATCCGGCAACCGTAGCAGAAAGACAGTTACAAGGGAAGGGGGGGGGGGTGGCAGGGGATAATAATAGGGAATGCAGTTGGAAGATAGCGGTCACGTGACTTTCCGACGCAGGTGTTCTTTCTTAAAGACTCACCCTTCCCTCTCTACACTGGTCTGGTATCTTACTATTCAGTTTATTGCGCGTCTGCTTCTCGTGCAGTAGTGAAAAATGAGCGAGCCCGATCCAAAATTGTGTTTCGTTTGCCAAACGGCTTCAAATCGTGATACACGCATTGTATCACGCTTCCGAATACCGAAAGTTCACAGTTGAAGGCTATTTCACCATACGGCGATCAGATAAGAATTGGTCTGGGACTTGGACTGATATGGCGATTGAACAAACATTAATGAAAACTATGAAGAGCACTGGAGGATTAACGCATGGACGAGGAATGGCAGACAGCGTGTTAGCAAGATGGACTCTGGGAATGATTCATATGCAAAACATATGCGATGATATAGAGGCATACTGTGAAGTAGGCTTTGAAGTTTCTGAACAGCATGTGGATGCCAGAAGTTCCCGCATTGATAGAGACAGTAATGATTCAAAAAAGCTGCGAGATTGGTTGCTAGTGCATCATCCTTTCCCCGAAAATGATTACATAATGTCCATCAGTAGTGGAATTGTTGGAAAGACTGGCGTTAACTGCTATTTGGCTGGAGAAGTAGGACAGGCAGGAGTCAGAAGAATTGTTGGCGAAAATTTCAAGAGTGTGAAATTCAAGAAAAAGGATAAGGTAGTACCTTTAGCTTCTGTTGTCAGTAGTTTAAGATTAGGAAACGTTACATTTACTTCTGTCCATTCATTGACTCTATTCCAAAGGGTTTGTTTAATGAAGCAGAGTGATGAAGACGTGCAGAATCTACTAACTTATGAACTTGCTCCCTATCCGATGTCTTTATTCTCCGACGAAGGGATGAGAAAGGGCACAAAATCTTCGTTTTAGAGTGCTTTTTTCCCATTAGACAATCTGGATCTTATTGGAAACCATAAGTTTTTTGTTGTTGACGGTGGTTACCGTCTTCACAAAGTAACTTGGCCTCGAAATGTTTCCTTCAAATTTATTGTTAAAAGTTATATGTCTTACATTCAGAAAAATTTTGGATCACAGGTCGCAGTTGTGTTCGATGGATATCCATCTGAGGGAGAACAGAATGGAACGAAAAGTGCAGAAAGAGCACGTCGATCTAGAATGCACACTTCTACTGAAGTCATAGTTGCAGCAGAAATGTTAAGCACAGTGCCTCAAGACAAATTTCTAGCCAATGACAGAAACAAGAACCGCTTCATTTCACTGCTTAAAACAGAGCTTCAAAATAACAGAATTCAAGTTGACCAGGCAGAAGAAGACGCTGATGTCATGATTGTTACCTTAGCCATTTCAAGAGCCAAAGCCTTTGAAAGTATCGTAATTGTCGGAGAGAATATTGATATTCTCGCGATCATGACAAGCTTGGGATATCAACACAAAAATCTGTAAAACCAGGAAGAGGAAGCATAGAAACAAAGTGGTTTTCAACCAATTCTTAAAAATACAATCACAACAATGTTCTTTTCACTCATGCAATCAGTGGATGCGATACAACATCTGCTCTTTTTGGGCAAGGAAAGTCAAAGTTTTGTAACACTTTAAAAAAACATAAGCAGCTTGAGGAAGTATCGTGTGTTTTTAATAAACCAAAGTCTACCCGTCAAGAAATCATCAAGGCTGGAGAAAAATTCCTTATTGCACTATACAGTGGATGCGTAGATACCACGCAGACATTGGACAGTTTGAGGTTCCAGTTATTTGCTAAATCAGCCACAAAAAGCAAAGTTCATCTTGCAAGGCTGCCACCGACGCAAGAGGCTGCGCAGCATCATTTCCTAAGATGTTATCATCAGGTACAAGCTTGGCTAGGAAACAACATGCCCCCTGAAGAATGGGGGTGCGTTCGCAGGTATGACGGTCTTTTTCGGACAGTTCAAATGTACCAAAACCCAGCACCTGAATCCTTGCTGCATGTTGTCTCATGTAGCTGTAAAAAAGGGTGCACCAAGGCATGCTCTTGGCCAAAAATCAGGACTCAAATGCTCGGCAATTTGCAAAAACTGTAACGGGGTCAATTGTGAAATTGTGGATGATATTATTTATGCAGAAGAAGAGGATTATGAAGCTGATACCTGGGAAACCATCGACCAAACCAGCAACGTCGATGACTTTCGCAGCCAGGATGATGATGTCGCAACAAGCTCAAAGCAGTTCAAAGCTGTTGAAGATCATGCAGCCTGCTCCTTTGCTTCTCAAGCTGAGGTTGACGAACCAAACTCATCAACCCGCAAGCGCTCCAGACGTTACTAAATCCATTAAAGATGTTACTGTAAGTATTTTTTTACTTACATTCATGCTACCTACATTCATAATACCTACTATTATTGTTCTCACCTTAAGTTGTAAATACAAAAAAAAATTACAATGTTGTCAATTTTTTACGGTTTTACCATTGTAATTAATCATTATTACTATCATGCAAATACCTGTAATATAAAAAGTTACATTAAAGAGGATAAAAGAAATAAAAATGGTGTCAAATGTTGGTATTTGCGATTTTTTCACAAAGTTAGAAAAAAAGTATCATTTTCAGGAAGCTGTAGCGCGCTTAATAATGGATTTAGAAAAAGACTTTTATAATGAAATTTGTAGAAAATGTAATGCTCTTTCTTTTTGTAATTGAGTATGGTACACAAAAATTTTATAATTTTCGAGTTATAGGTAAAAAACTGAAAACAGTCCGAAAATTTCGTGGTTTTTTGGCTCCACAAAGTTTAGCCTCGAGATATTTTGTTGGGAAACAATTAATTCCTGTTATTAGCATCCCCATAAACAGTTTAAAAACATAAAATCTTCTAGCAGAATTTTTGCATCTATTTTTGACAATTTGACTGGACTATTACTGACATTTCACAGCATGCGGGATCCGCAGACGATTTTTTACATTTCCAGGTGACAATTTTCGCTTTATTATCATTATTTGTTAGAATGAAAAAATATTTTGAAATTGACATCAAAATTATTATTTATAATTTACACGAAAAAATAAATTTTCAGTTAAAATTCAATAAAGTAAATATATATATGATATATTGTTTCTGAACTTTGCTTAAAATATAAAAATACATAAATGTAAATAATAATTAGAAAAAAAATCTAGACGTAAAATATTTTGGATTTTCGTCAGTAATTATGTTAGTTTACAAGTTAGATATAATACATATAAATTTTCATGAAAAAAAAAAAAAAAAAAACCTAAACGTAATTATATATTTTTTTCCGAAAAAAAAAATCAAATTTGCAGCAATTCAAAGTGTCAAATATATATCAAATTTAAATCAAATTGTAATAAAGTGTTAAAATATAAAATTAATTAAAAAAGAAAAAAAAAGTCAGGAGGTAGCATCGAACTCGGGCCGTACGGGTGGCGTGCGAGCTTTCTGCGTCCACACCACGAAAGACACGTTGAGAGCTGCAAACTAATGGGTATTTGAAATGTATGCTAAACCTCGGCATCTAATTTCTCAAAATCTAAGTCCCATTTGAAGAAATCCTTTCACAAGAGTAATTAGAGATAAGAACTCTAAAACATACTTTAAATTAATCAAAATCGGTGAGAATCATGTTTGATGGTCCCCTGGTTAATGGAGATCGAAATAATAGGTGTATTTATTTTACACGGTCTGCTCGTTAAACGTTCCACAGACAAGTACGAGACATAATCTCTTAGCGATGTCACAGAGGTATTGTATTTTCATCTGAATTGTCTTGATAATAGAGACGTAAAGGATTATGTCGTCTATTGATTTATTTGCATTCCATATTGATTTTTTTACATTCATTTAAGGAATTCGTTTTCGACACTCGCGCGCGAGCAACGGATTATAGCAAAAAAATAATAAATGGCGGCCGCAGCGTTTTGCTGTTTCCAACTTTTGTTCAGGGTTCGGGAACGTTTCAGATAAGAAAACCAGAATTTCACAGGAAAGAGCTAAATTATTCTGAAAACCTGAGAAAAGGCGAAACGTTCCTGGATTTTACATGGAACGTTACCATTTTTTTTTACAGTGTGTAATCAATGAGCCTTTAGTAGCACAAGATAAAATCATACTTCCACCACTATATATAAAATTAGGTCTGATGTAACAATTTGTGAAAATTTTGCCTAAACATATTTTGGGCTTTGAATACATAGCACATATGTTATTTGGACGTAACATGGAAAAACTTAAAAAAAGAACTCTTGATGATCCACAGATCAGGCATCTTATAAGAGTACCACATTTAATACCATCAATGAATGAAATAGAATCCTGTGTCTCGATTGCATTTGATCCTGTTGTGAAAAACTTCCTTGTCAACAAAAAGAGCAAGGTGAAAGATTTCATAAAGACATAAAAACAATGAAAACCAACTACAGATAATTAGTAGATGATATGCTATTTAATTTCAACAAACTTGATAGTTATAGGAGTGTTAAAATACATTATCTGCACGGTCACTTAGATCGATTCACAGGGAAATTTGATGATTTATGCGAAGAGCAAGGTAAAAGATTTCACCAAGACATAAAAACGAAGAAAATCAACTAAAGATAATTAGTAGAGGATATGCTATTTAATTTAAACAAACTTGGTTGTAATATCAGTGTTAAAATACATTATCTGCACAGTCACTTAGATCGCTTTCCTTTCTGTAAAAAAAAAAAAAAAAAAAAAAAAAAAAAAAAAAAAATCTGTAAGGTTACTAAAGTTTTTCTAGGAAACTCGGATTCCTAGAATTTTTTATGTAATGGCAACAACAAAAATTCATGTAACAAATGCACTTTTGCTTCGTAAATCAAAAAATCTGTAAGGTTACTAAGAATTTTTTAGGGAACTGGGATTCCTAGAACTCTTTATGTAACTGCTAACAGGGTTATAGATAAAATTTTAGTAATATTACTGTAATTTTAGTAGATTCTTTTGTAAAGCTACAGATTTCTGTAGCTGTAAAATTACAGATTTTTTTTTTTTTTTTTTTTTTTTTTTTTTTTTTTTTTTTTTTTTTTTACAGTGCAGAGAAATTTGGTAATTTAAACGAAGAGCAAGGTGAAAGATTTTATCAAGGCATAAAAACAATGAAAACCACTTCAGACAATTAGTAGAGGATATACTATTTAATTTCATCAAACTTTATTCTAATATGAGTGTCAAAATACATTTTCTGCACAGTAACTTAGATAGCTTCCCACACTGTAAAAAAAAAAAAAAAATTGTAAAGTTATAAAAGTTTTTCTAGGAAACTCGGATTCCTTGAACTTTTTATGTAACGGCAACAACAAAAATTCCTGTAACAAATACACCTTTGCTTCGTAAATCAAAAAATCTGTAAGGTTACCAAGAATTTTTTAGGGTATTGGGATTCCTAGAACTTTTTATATAACTGCAACCCGGGTTGCAGATAAAATTTTAGTAAGATTACTGTAATTTTAGTAGATTCTTTTGTAAAGCTACAGATTTATGTAGCTTTACAAAACCAGTTTTGTAGATTTACATCTTTTTTTGTACAGTGTACAGATAAAATTTTAGTAAGCATACAGATTTCTCTAACTTTACTTCTGTAGAATTACAGTTTTTTTTTTTTACAGTGCAGAGAAATTTGGTAACTTAAATGAATAGCAAGGTGAAGTATTTCATCAAGGCATAAAAACAATGAAAACCAACTTCAGACAATTAGTAGAGATATACTATTTAATTTCATGAAATTTGGTTCTAATATGAGTGTTAAAATACATTTTCTGCACAGTAACTTAGATAGCTTCCCAGGAAAATTTGGTAACTTAAGCAAAGAGCAAAGTGAAAGATTTCACCTAGACATAAATGGCCCCACCAGTGGCCGAGAGGTTCTGCTGTCGAAGCTGGTAGACGGGAGGTGCTGGGTTCGATCCCAATCGCGCCCGTCGGCCTAATCGTTCGGAGTTTTCGTGGTTTTCTTCGAACCTTGGTTCTCCAAGCGGTAATACGGGTTAGGTTCCCTTAGAAAGACCTCCACGGAAGGCACTCCCCCCTTAGGGCCTATATCCCACGTGTAGATAATTGGCCGACATAAATACAACCAACCAACCAACCTAGACATAAAAACAATGAATACCGGACATCAGGAAGATAGGATGCACAAATGATGACATTATTGCTGGAATCTTAACTGGGGATTGCCCCGGAAAAGATCATTCTCAAACGTCTTATTGTGTGTCAAATAACTGGAAAATTTATATTATCCAAGTTTTTGATACGAAATATGCATATTTTTAACTAATGCACTTTTCTTTTAATATTTAATGCTTCATGTCAACCATTTCTTTAATATTTCATGCTTAGAAGTATTAATTTAAACATTACATTAAATTATCCTGATCTTCAAGGGGCAAAAATTGGAAAACACGATATATGAGTTATAATCTATACCAGAAAAAGTAGACCTGATAGGGAAAAACTGGCGCAATTTTTGGATTCAATATTATTACAAATGAATTAGTATAGCATCAATAAAAACACAAATAACACGTCGAAATAAAAATCATTTGATAATGTAAACACGTGTAACTTGCTTAAAGCCAAGTGAATGTGACATTCACGATCAACCAGTATTGGCATTTAATTTTATAGTTTGGCGATAGATTTTTGGTCGACGGGATAACTAAGTAGTACCAAAATTCCTGTACGAGTTTTAAAAGGTAGCTTCCCTATTTCTTGGTTTTAAGATTTTAGCTAATTTTACTGGAGAACACGAAGCTGAAACGCGAAGAATCCGATTAGAGAAGAATCATCAATACTGAATTTCAATGGAAATTTCGCCAAATTAGTCAGCTACAGCCAAAATGGCTTAATTTATGGCGAGATATTTTTGGTCGCCAAATTTGGCGATATTTCGTCCTTTGTTGCGAAGCTTAGCGAGAAATTTGACGTTAATGTATATGACTATATAGTTTTATGCTTATGATCGGGAAAATGGATACAGCATTGAAAGATAATTTGTGAGAAAACATGTTCATTAAAAGTCATAAATCAGTCCCTGATTTTTCTTTTTTACCTGTTGCCTAGATTTAGTGTACATTTTAAGAAATATACATATTTATAGATGTGTAACGTTATACACAGAAGTTTCGAAAATACTGGTTAAAAGAAAGCAAATCAAATGTAAAGAGTTAATCAACGTAATTCTATGTGGAAAAGTCGCATAAGAATAACCCAGATGCCTTCCGAGTATAACAACAACTCAGATGAATAAAAATATCAAGTTTGATACAGGATTATAGCAGACTACCTATGTTTGTGTGTTACATACGTGTTACAAACCTTTACCTGTTACCATATTAAATAAGTGTGGGCTGTGCCAGACAAGCAAATCTTTGAAGGAGCTTTGAAGTTTTCTGCCGCTAACTCGATGGATCAAATCCCAATTTTTGATTGCCTCAAAGATCGGAGCTACATTAAACAAATCAAAATCGCTTAAATACATCCGGTGGTAATTCATATACCGTAGATTCTCTTATCCAGTAGTTTCTCTTTACTTTTAACATTTCTGAATTATTCCAAAGAACAACAAATTACGCTGCATGAAAATTTTGATAATTCTGATATCAGATTTACAAATGAGCTTCAGAAGATACTTCAGTTATGCACTGAACAGCTTTTGTCTTTGCAAAAAAAAGTTACAAATTTCCCTAAGTCAGCTTTCATTATTAGAAAAGGTAGAGCTGGAAAATGTACGATAATAAAAGAAATTAGTAAATCAATCATAGAGCAGTTAGGATCAAAAGCTATCATTCTTTTGGCACTAACAGGTAGCAGTGCATTTAATGTAAAAGACAATTCACTCAGCGCTTAAAGAACCAACGTGTTTTAAATAGTTTGCTAATTTAAAAAGTCAGCAATAAATATACAGCTCAGCATGGATCCAGCGTTATTTCTCATTATTGACGAATTTTCAATGATAGGATGTCGTCTTATGGCTGACCTTGAACAAAGATGTCGCGAAGATAAAATAGATAGCATTGAGCCATTTAGAGGCTTATTTGTTTAAATCCTTGGACGTATTAGATAGTTACATCGCGTAAATGCATCCCTCTATATAAGAGACATTCTATAAAAGTGATTTTGGTTCTTCGCGGACAAAAAATGCTTAGAGCTTTTAAAAAATGTTTTACATTATCAAACTCATTGAAACAAAACGACGATCAGCAGACACAGTTCCGAAAGACTCTTAACTCACTTTGCGTGAGTCAAGTTTTAGACTACTACTCACCCTTATGCAACAACGCAAAGAGGTACTGCTTTCGGCTTACTTGAATGATTTGAAGATTGTCTTTTTCTCAAAACCAAGCAAGCTAAAGAATATAATCAAGAAGTACTTCTTAAATCAAAGCGGGGGCCAATGACAAGAATTTTAGCAGATCACAATGATTAAATAGCAAAATGGAGGGAAGATGATCACGCGTATGGACTTCAGGCTGGACTTTCCTCAGCAGCTGGATGCAGGGTTATGCATTATGCTACTTACCAATATCTGGACGCAGTGAGGATTGGTAAACGGTGCACTAAGTACGATAAAAGATATTGCCTATAGCCCACGATTTCAACCTCAAGGCTTGCCACAGGCTATAATAGTTCATTTTGTTGAGTATCATGGGCCACTTCTAACTGTAAGAATTTTTTTTTATCAAACCTATTTGTAAATATTGGAAAGAAGAAAAATCCTCATTCTCATGAACTTAGTTACCTTTAGCTGTTGTATACCTTGCCACCATACACAAATCCCAGAGTTTAACTTTGTCAAAAACTGCTGTGGACATTCATCTAAAGGTGTTGTCACATAAAACAACTTATGTCACTTTTACTGCAGTTTGTTATTTGGAGGAAGTTCTATTGGAAGCGATTTTTGCTCAGGACAGGCTTTACCAAATTAGAGGTATGTGAGTACTTTCTGATAGATTAGCATTTGTGCATTACCCGAGGCAACTGATGACTGAATTAAACACTTTAAAGTGAAGTATCGACGATCGATATTTCAAACTTGCTTTTATACTATTAAACAGTAATCTAGAAAATAAACATTTTAAAAAATAATATCTTTTAAGTTTACGCGTCTCCATGCTCCGACATTTCGGCCTGACGGATACTGGTAATTTTATTATTATTATTATTTTTAATTTTAATAATAACTCAACTTTTAATTACTTAAGTGTTGCTTTATTTCGTAATATTTCTTTTTGAATTCGTCATACCCTTATAAAGCCTAAATTATAAATCTGTGTACTCTTATCCTTATACGTAAATCACCGTACTGAAAATGTTTAACAGTATTTAAGATGGAAATTCGAAACAAATAGTAGATAACCGATTTTCAGTTTTATGTTTTATAGTGTGATGTACCTAACGATTAAGCTCAAAGCAATTGAAGTTGAAAGGGGGAAAAATCTTGCCAAAACAATAGTGCGATTTGTTTTAAAGTTTTTGTTGAACTGACAGAGTTTATTTTTAAGTTCTCTTTTCTTTCTATTCTTGTTATTTTTTTAATCAGCTTCCTTTGTTTCTCTCGAGAAGAAAAGCTGTTTTGACGTATTGAAATTGCATCTGCAATGTTTTTGATTTGACTTGAGAAGTTAGGGATAAAATATAGCGAAGAAATTGTATTACTCAAAGCTAGGTAAAGTCTGGTGCTTTGTAACTCAAGCAGAGCTTAATCGTAGTTTACTTAGCGTTTACTTAAAATTTTTACATCTTCCGCTCAGCGCAACTGTTGCTAAGATAGATAAAGAATTCAGTTATAATAAAATAACTGGGGATGAGCAACATGTAGAAGTAGATGTAGATCTCATTTTTTTCTGCAAAAGGCTTATTATACTTTCTAGAGTGCTTAATTAGCAGTTGTGAATCTCTGGCGATCAGCAGCAGAGAGAAATTAACCCAACAAGGATAAATGTTTTCGCAGAGTGCGTTTTATCCCTGTTGGGTTAACTATTATCTACTACTAATCACCTGATAATGGAAATGACTAATTTATTACTGTTGAAAGTAAAAATGTGTTTTTACACAATTTCTGCAGAAAAAAGAAGATATTGGTTTATAATACGAGTTGTGTGTTATACAGGGTGTTTCGTAAACGATGGGCAAAACTTTAGGAGGTGGTAGTATGCATCCGAACTAACAACTTTCATCAAAGAATGCATGGTTGGAAATTTAACGCAAAGATGTTAGAGAGCGCCAAAGATCATGTTATTATACGAAGCAAAAACACACAAAGAACGATTAAGTGTAAAAGCAAGGTAGGAAACCGTTCTCCGTACAATCGTTGAGCCTCTGAGCTATTTCCATTTGTAGTTACGTAGATAAAATGCATATTAATCTTTTCCCTATTAGTGCATGTCAACCTCTTCAGATACGTTCCTATTGCGATTGACAGTTGAACAATCGGAACAGCGGTTTTTATGCATTAATCGAGGCGAAATTTTGCATCGGCATTCTTATTCTTCCCCATATCACATTTGCATGCTAAAAGTGTTATTTTTTCCCGATAACTCGCAACAGGAATGCAGCTTTAACGTTTGCAAGGAAAAAGTTTCTAAATGCACCAGATCCTTTGCGTTTTATTTCTGACCATGCATTCTTTGATGAAAGTTGTTTGTTTGGATATGTACTATCACCTCTTAAAGTTTTGCCCATCTTTTATCAATCATCCTGTATAATCGGTAGGAAGCAATCCTTTACGCCACAGTACATTTATTTACGAACATTCAAGAACAATCAGGAATTCAAAAGAGTAACCAAACATCATTTCTCAAACAGATAAGTGCCTCAATCTTATAGCTAAGCAGCTACAAAATAGCAACGAAATACAATAAAATATTTCAGAAGTAAAATTGATGGTTTCATACGGGGAAATTAACGGATCACTGTTGAACACTAGAGCCTCGCAGCAGACATGACATGACCATACTTGAAATTCCTGCTTCAGATCACAGATTTGCCTACTTATTTTCATGTTTTGTTTCTGAACAGGTATGTGGTTGGTAGTTGAATGGTTAGATCGATGTGTTTGAGTCAAGATAGCATGAGTTCTAGTCCGACATCTTCTTTTTTATTTCCAACTTTCCTTCAAGATCTTTTCATTCAAATCATTTTTGTGTTCTTTTCAAGAACGCAAAAATGATTTCAAGTTTAGTAAATTTTCTACAGCACTTTCAAGAAGTTTTCTTAAAGGACTTATTTATTGACTTCGACCATGCTAAGGTTATTTCCAAGCAAGTTGTTGAGTTTAATGCTATTATTCGTGAATCTTTAGAAATTCGTTTAAGGAATCAAGAAATTTGTAACGATAATGTTTCTTTTCTCAGCCACCGAGCTGTTTTTTAGGATTTAAGAAGTTTCCGTTGAACTCTTTACCAGTTTGAATTAGATTTTTAAGATGTAGCATATTTAGTGTTTCTGTTGATTTATATTTTAGAAAATTTTACTCCTGATAAAGGTTTTAAAGATTAAACCGAAACGTTGAGATTTATTTTATTCATATGTTTATTTTACATCATCTTTTAATTTGTCAATAAATAGTGCGTTGGATAGCAACAGCTATTTTGTTTTGTATTAGATATTACAACGAAAAGTCCTTAGTTATTAAAATGTTCTCTTTTAGGTTTTCTTTTAACTTTTTTATTTATAAATGTTTTATCGGTGAAATGCTCTATTTCAGTTTTATATTTAGCTTTTTATTTAAAAATACTTTATCGGATGTTTTATATTTTTCATGATAAATAGAATATTTTTTAACAAATGTAAACATTAATGTTAAAAATAAAATGTTTACTTCAATATTGTATTTCAGATTTTTTTCTACTTTTTGATTTTAAAATGTTATGCATGGAATATTTCAATAAAAGTTAATTTTCATATTAATAACAATTAGATTTATTTCTTTTAATAAAATGAAATGCTTATTTAAATGTAACGCTCTTAAAATTTACGTTAAAGAGCCTTTAAATATCCAAAGTTTCATTTCCGTGCAATGTTATAAAATACTTTTTTTTAAAGGTTAAGTATACTTAAAGATGTAAAAGGGCAGGAATCTAAGCATCGTCACATGATGTCTGCCACAAGAAACTAAAGAAACTAATCTGTTGAATAAAAATATTCTACATCCTTTTGCATCGGACGAAGACATGTGTGTCACTTTTAAAGAACTGATTCGGCAGACAGACCATAGTCTTTTTCAAGAATGGGACTGACCTTCTCGTCTCTCAATGGGATAAATGTAGAAACAGGTTTGGAGATTACTTCTGAAGTGATAAACGTTCCATTGTACTTTTTGGCATTTAATCCGTTTTCATTTGACTGCCTTTTATATTATCCATTTCTTGTTTACAGTTAACATTGTTATTTCTATAAACTTTTTATATTATCAGATTGAGAACATCCTTGTTATTTCTATAAACTTTTTATATTATCAGATTGATAATATCCATATACAAAGGTTTTGTAACTGAAAGGATTTATTAAACAGTTTAGAAAATTTATTTTTTAAACTTCCTTTAAACTTTTAGAATTGTTTACTAAAACAAATACAACTAACTGACTGGAGAAACCGTTTTCAAATTATAGTTGAATGTACACGATATAAATATTAACAATTTGAGCTAAATAAGAGAATAAAGGAAATAATTATTATGATAATTTTTATAATGTTGTAGTCTCTTATTATCAAATTGTACTTTAGTGAGCAGCTTGATATTTTGAATATTCTAATACCGATTAAAAGGAAGAAAGATGTGCGTTTGTCAATGCTATTTTCTTGGAGTAAAAATAATGAAATAAGTAAAGGGCTAAGCTCAATAGGCATATAAAAGTTTGCCCTGTGACATTTATGTAAAATTTAAAAAATATGTCATAGAACAATTGTTATCTAACAATACGCAATAAAATTATTTAAAAATCACTAAGTATATGGGTATCTTAAATAATGTAAATCGATACTACGGAGATATAATTTGTTTATTGAAATTGAAGATATACTTTTATATAGGTACTTAGAAAAATATAAAATAAATATACTAAAATATAATATATTTAACTTTATTGATCTTGCAAATGGAAAAGGTTTACTTCAATAAGTAGTGAATTCAGGTATCAATTTTGTTTTAATGTTTTATAAATCCTTATACCCTTATCATAAATATATAACAAAATAAAACTAGTCGTTGGGGGCTACCGTAATACTTACCCATCATGGATATAGATAATATAAAATACGAAAATAAAGCATGTGATATTTGCTAAGCATTGTACCATGGTACTTTTATTCATAATTTAATTTATTAGGACTCCCTTAAATATAATTAATATAACGCCTTAAGCTAATATTACTTTTGTTGCATTAAAATATCTCAATTTGTTGATTTTCTGTAAGCAAGTAAACACTATTCGTTTACAATAGAAGTCTATGGAAATTTGGCGAAATATTAGAGATACCGCCAATTTGGCGTAATTTTTGGCGACTCATTTTGACCGCCATGTTGGCGACAAACTTGGCAGCATTTGGCGACAGAACACGTCCCCCCTATGGTAAACCCCCATATAGGTATGGAGAGGCATTAAATGCTTGACATTTACGATAAGCCATTATTGGCATTTAATCTTATAGTTTGGCGATAGTTTTTTGATCGGCGGGATAATCGAGTAGTACCGAATTGCGTAAAAGAAACATCTTATAACTCGAAAAATTATAATCCGATTAACTAACAGTTTACTGCGTCGGATTAAGCGTCTCATTTCCAATTAAAATATATCTTTGAATTGAAATTTGAATGAAATACAGGGTCATGAAAAATCGAAGAGTGTGAAAAATAGAATTACAAATATCTCGGCAACTAATTATCCGATCGACTTCATTCATGATGCAAAATTTATTTTTTTTATTGTCTTTTCTATTCACTCCTTCAAATAAACAATTTCGAAAATTTTTGTATACCTTTTATCAGAACGAATATTTCAAGAGTCCGAAAAAGAAAGTTCCGGTTAATCGATGTTACTGATATTCAATAGGTTTCTTCCCATTATTACTTCCTAAGTACACACCCAATTTCAAATCTCTATCTCAATTTGTTCGGAAGATAGAGCGATTGCAGACACACAGACATACAGACGGACGGACAATTTTTTTTTTCTAAAAATATGTTTTTCGGAATCTCCAGTGTCTGAAACGTGTAAATCCGTCAATTTTTTTTTTTCGATTTTCAAAACGATTACAAGACTTGCCCTATATTACGTATGACGGGTAAGTAAAAGGTACTTTTATTCACTCTGTTGTAGAACGGATATATAATATGTGACAAAAAACAAAAGCAAAATGTAAAATGTACTCAGATTTGGCTAAACACACGAAGATGTGTTTACAACTACGATGAATCCAAATAGTGTATGATACTGAAACATAATAAATAATTCAGAAATGATCATGAATTTGTTTTCAGAATAAACTATTATATTGATCATTAAAAGGAGTCTCTTTCAAAATCGTATCGAATCTAGTCCAGCTTACAAGATAAGACACTGTCACAAAGCGTAATTGGTAATACGACGAGGACCGCAGCGCCGCTAGTGGCAAGGGGGAAGAAACTTATTATACACAGAATATTTCTACAATTGATACCTGATTATAATCTTTCTTTTTTAAAATGTTACTTGTTTATGTTTTCATCAGAAGTTCAGAGATTTTTTTATGTAAATTATGAGTGAAAAATAGAAACGAAAAAAAAAATCATCTTTACTGTTATTAATAAAATAAATAAGAGCTAATCGGAATTAAACCGCAGAGAAAACAATGGTACAATAAAAATATACGAAGTAATTTACTCTACAGGTCCTGTAAAATATCTTATTCTCCATGTTATTGAGGAAGTACAGATGAAAAATCGGGAATTTCAGAAACAAACGTTCGTACTGTGAAGGTAAAATGATAATTGACGTTCTTTTAAATTATTAAGCTTAATATATTAAAACATTTATCACAACAACCTTTAAAAAAATCAATTTTTTTTTACAGAAAAGTAGATAGTTTGTTTTTAATGTACAATCTTTTAAATAATACGCATGTTAAAGAGGAAATGGCTATTTTTATGTTGAGTAAATGTACACTCGTGTTTGTGAAAAATGAAAGATCATGAAAGAATGATACGATTGAGCTGAAAATTGCAGAGAATGTAAAGTATAGTGTGTTATGCAAATTTCAATTTCAGAGTCACTACGCATGCATGGGCTGAGCAGTGCCCTCAGGACAGCTTCTGAAATCATAAAAATGGAGGGCTGTAGCGAGACGTTCAGAATTGTCTATGGTTATTTGCTAATGGTAAAAGTTCTGTGAGACTTAACTATGCCTATTCGACGAACGAGGGCGGCCTTTCAACAGCTTACGGCGTTTGAATAGGGGAAATCATTGGACTTGGTGAAGAAGGATTTTCTTATCGTGCAATAGAAGCTCGTGTGCAGCGTAACAGAAGCAGAGGGATGCGAGTTTGGAAGCAGTGGACCGACGAGGATCGGAACACTCGGAAATCTGAGAGTGTACCTCGAACGGTGAGGTCAACGCGCGATGATAGATGCATGGTTTGCATGGCACTGACGGACCGTACAGCTTCATCTAGACAGTTGGCAGCACATCAGTCAACTGCTACAACTTCTACACTGTCTGCATCGTCAATTCGTCTGCTGCGTCTGCTACGTCTGCTGCGCCATGGACTGCGTACAAGACCTCCTTTATACAGGATCCCTTTCCCGCAAACCCCTCTACCCCTGAGACTATGTGCTGATGAACATACAGACTGCCATGCATACGGGCAACAAGTTGTTTCATCTGACGAATCACGCTTTAATTTGTGGTACCATCATGGCCGCATTCATGTTAAACGCTATGCCGGTGAACGCTACCTTCTGGAGTGCATTATCGAATTTCATAGTGGACGAGTACCGGGAGTTATGATCTGGGATACGATTACTATTGACGGGCTACAAATTGTGGGTAATCTGAACAGCAGCAAGTACATCATTGAAGTGCTGGAGCCCAAAGTAATTCCTTTCCTTTGGTTTGTTACTATGTTTTGTTTTTATTTTATGGTGATTTTTTACAAAGTTTTATTATTTTAATTAATTCCTTTCCTTCAAGGCATTCTTGGAGCTATCTTTCAACAGGATATTGCCCGCCCACATGCAAGGAATGTTTAAGACTTTTTGTCAGCAGAACACACACAGCTTCTTCCGTGGCCTGCGTATTCGGCTGAGATGTCGCCCATTGAACATGTGGGGAATTTCGTTGATCAACGTCTCGCATGTTATCCTCGTCCTACAGCTTCTAGAAATGAATCTTGGATACGCATACAAAGAATATGGAATGTTCTTCCTCAGGCAGACATTCAAAATCTGTTTGACTCCATGCCACGTCGTATAGCAGCACTTCTTGCAGCACGTGGTGGTTACGTCAAATACTGATTTCGTACACTTAATATTGTTTTTTTTTTTTGCTTTGAAAATGCAATCATTTGTTTGTACTAGTACCAGTCATTAATGTATTAAATTTAATTTAATTCTGATGATCCCTTCATGGTGTTGCAATTTTCACAAACATGAGTGTATATATATATATATTGGGCTACCCTGAAATAAGTGACATTTATATTTTTCAAAAAAAGGGCTATTGTTTCATGTACTTAGGTATTGTATGGTCTTGGTTAATTTTTATCACAAAACTTGAATTGTAATATCGTAATGTACGTAAATTTACCATGCTTAGATATAATATTACTGTAGTTGGCGCAAAAGTGTTAATAATATCTTAATTTTCACATGTCAAAGGCATAAATATTTAATTATTCGTTTTATTTGGTATTAAATTATTTCAATTCCAACGCTATGGACACCAAACACCCATAAAAACTAACAATTGAGTGGTACGTAAATGAATATATATTTTAAAGTATTTATATTACAGAAGCTGGAAAATAAGAATCGACCATGAAAATTAGCAAAGTGCTTTTCATTTTGTGTTATCTGTAAGAGAAAAATGAAATTTTCGAATTCAGATTCCTGTGCAAGCTGATTCTGAGTGATAATTTTTTATTTGATAAAGAAGTTCTGAAAAGAATTGTTGTGTCAATAATAATAAGAAGAAATATTAATAATAAAATGACACTTAAACAATGAGCCAAAGGTCAATTAAGAGAGAATTGTCTATCTCGGACAGAATAAAAAAGAATCAAACAACAGATATTAAAAGCATAGAGCATGAAGAAATATCTTATGCATAGATAAATTCCGGAAACTTGTTAGTTTTTCCCCTTGGCACTAGTGACGCTAGTTAACGGTGTCATTACATATTTACCATTATCATTTTGCTGTAACGTTTCTATCTCTTTTGTCAATCTATGCGCTACTCTTTTCTTATGAAATTCACCATGATATATCTGGTACTCAATTTCACTTCATTTAGAAAATATTTTTCCAAATTTGAACAAATTATCTAATAAATATTTACTAAATGTATAATATAAAGAAAAAAATTATTAAAACGCGATTCAACCCAATATTTTGATGAAAATAAAGAGGAAAGATGCGAAATGAAGTGGAAAATTCCCTTCAGTCATCTCTGTTTACACGAGACAGTGAACGCATATTTTGTTCTTCATGTCACTTTGCATCGAATAAAATGTTATCGGTTTTATGCTTGAATGTTTTGACCTCGATATTTTTATCAGTTTTGTGCGTCTTTCACATTATTCGTTCCAACAATTTTTAAATGTAGCATGGTTTCTCGTAGAAATGTTTTTGTCGATTCTAAATTGTATAACCTAGCATCAGAAATTTTTTCCAGTGGAAAACTTAAGGAAATATTTCTACCCTGTATATATAAAATCCTAATGAAACGAATTTATGAAACGGATATATGAAACGGATATATCGACTGCTTAAACAACTGATTATGTTTCAAGCGATTTCTCCTAAAATATGAAATACTTTGCGATGAAATTAACACCAAAAATCAGCATTGATCCGCAGATCTTAAAACTGGTATTAGAACTTTTAAATTCAAATTAGTTTTCGAAATATTAATTTTTTTCTAATTTTATATACATTTTTCTAATGATGGTAACTCAAATTTTAAGCAAACAGATATTTTTTTTCATATTTCAGAAAAGGTTGACATGGTAACCCGGCTATTGTTGTTTATTTGATAATAAATGTTTATTTACTTTTATTGTTTTTTATAAATTATATAAATTATTTTGTTCTATAATTATTAAGTATTTTTTTTATATTTCCTTTAGAAAATAATAGAAAATAATTAAAAAATACGGTACTATTTAGTTATTCTGTCGACCAATTTCGCCAAATTATATAAATCGCTAAATTATACAAATTGAGATAATTTTTATTTTAAATAACGAAAGAACAAATAAATTAGTATAACATTAATAAATATACAAATAAAAAGTCGAAATAAAAATCACTTGATGGCGTGAACACGTGTAACTTGCTTAAAGTCAAGTGAATGTGACATTTATGATCAACCATTATTGGCATTTAATCTTATAGTTTGGCGATAGATTTTTGGTCGACGGGATAACTAAGCAATACCAAAAATACATATGTAACTGATATTTGATAACGAGCTTTTCGCCAAATTTTCGTTAAAAAAAAAAAAAAAATCACTCCAAACGTGCTGTGCGTATATGACATCTGGCCAAATATTACCACTCGAAAAAAAATAATGCTAACTGGCAAGTTGAAAAAAAGCTATTGGCGAGATTTGCATCCGGCTAGCGTGATAGTACCAAGAATTCTTTGCAACTATGGCAAATTTTATGTAGTTTTATTCGAAAAAGAATTTTGATTTTTTAATCAAAATGGAAAACTTACGGTCTCATATTGGCGCGATTTTTTTCTGACGCCAATGTCATATACGGAACGGGCACTTAACTGGCGCCAAAGTATCGTTATTTTGCTTGATATGGTAAGCCGGATGTTGTTGTTTATACTGTTGATGCGTTCCCCAAATTGGCGTCGTTAAAAAATCGCGCCAATATGGACGTATATGACATCTGTGCCAAACTTTCATATGAACGGCGAAGGGATCAGGCCGTATTTGTTTATGGCAGTTGATGACTTGAACTATTATAATTATAATATAGATGAAATGATGGCGATAGAATATTATTTGGCGACTTATCACCTGTGCCTGGCTAACATTAAAGTACCAAAATGGCACCTAGAGTATAAAAAGCGAAGTGGTCCGCCTGGAACTGTTGAGGATAGTCACATGACTTAGGCTATTTTTATAGAGATTGTTTTAAAATACCGGCAGACAAAGACTCTGTATACTTAATTTATTTTATTTTAGCTTCTTTTCAAATGTTTAACTGATCCTCTTTAAAACCATCCTACTGTCTTGGAAAAGGGCAAAATTATAATGTTGTTTTCTCTGCATTTTGTTTTAAATGCTAAAAAAAATTATTCTTTGAGAATTTTATAAAAAAACTTAATAACGAATATGAATGCAATCCTTGGAAGTATTAATCATTGTTCAATGTATTAAAAATACATTAAATCAATAGAATTATATTACTTTAAATATTGCTTGTATTGCAGTGAAACCTGGAGCTTAGTGAACGTATTAACACGGGCTTGTCAGTGAGAGGGTTAATAAAAAACGAAAACAACCGTTGGATGTCTTAACAGCAACTGATTCGCCCTTAAATTTTTGCAATCAAAGGGAATCGAATGGAAACCCGTTTACAGGGAGATCTGCACAGCTTTTTTCAGTATAATTCAATCTTCTCTAATATTTTTAAAACCCATCAGATTAGCGTGTTTTTAGATTCTGCGGTGTCTGAATGGGGGTTGGCGAGCGTAGCTTGCAGGGGGCAGAGACCCCTAGTATTTATTTATTACTTTATGCACAAGGTGGGATTAATGAAGATAGTAATTGTTTAATTCATTAATTTAGCGCTATTTTGTAATATAAATTTGTTAATATAAAATATTGATATACAGGGTGTATCTGAAATGCTTCCACAAACTTAGGGGGATGATAGTACTCATCAAGACGAACAAAAAATGCAATGGAACACGGGGTCGCAAATGACGTTTAAAGGGTGAAAATCACAAAACTAATAAAACTATCGAAATCTCGCATGCTGCTTTTCTGCAGAACTGGCTAGTAGCACGAAGATAGTTTTCCTTTCACTTTGTGCATATCCGGTCCGAAAGAAATAACAAAAACTTGGAAGAACGCCAAACAAATCTGTGAGCAGGAATTCGCGTATATAAATAAATTGAGCGTGTCCGCCAGTCGTTCCTCCATAGATGTACTCTGCGTAATAATGTCCGCGGACGACACTTTGAACAATTGTTGTAAAATATTTGTTTTCTCTGGACATCACCTAATCTGTACAATAAATAGTTTTCTGTAATGTTTCTTTCTTGTCTCAGTTTGTCCATTTAAAGATGCATTTTCTCCATTTTCATCCTTTAAACGTCATTTGTGACTCCATGTTCCATTGCATTTTTTGTTTGTCTTCATGAGTATTATCATCCCTCTAAGCTTGTTGAAGCATTTCAGATACACACTGTATATCAATATTTTATATTATATGAACATTATTACATAAAAAATATCTCTCCGCATTTTCTCAAATTTATGAGTTTTGTGAGAGTTTTATGAATTTTGTCAATTTATGAGTTTCTCGTTGTACTATTTGCAATATCTCGCTGTTTTTGGAACAGCAGTGCTGATAACTTTTAGGGTTGTTTACTTTTTAAGTAAGTGCCGTTTTTATTTTTAAAAAAAAACAAGGCCATTTTTTCAAACAGTTTTATTTTTACATGGAAGGCTGGACCTTAAACTACTTCTCAACATAATTTCCAATCATACGCGGGTTATGTTTAAAGTAAGGTCCGTTTTGTAATAAAGAAAAAAAAATACTAGAGAACAGGAATTCTGCTTTTTCAGAATTTAGTGTCTCCCCCGGCATTTCCATTACTTTATTTTCGTCTGATGGACTGATGGCTTCCATTATTATGAAACAGTCATTATAAATGAAGTGTTAGGTGAAGATGAAAGAGCAGCCGTAAAAAGTTAGAACTCTGATTTTTTGGTCAGAATGGGAAAATAAATGGCCATAATTTTCTTTGAAAAAAAAAAAAAAAATTATGGCCATTTTGTTTCCCATTCTGACCAGAAAATCAGAGTTCTAACTTTTTACGGCTGCTCTTTCATCTTCACCTAACACTTCATTTTTAATGACTGTTTCATAATAATGGAAGCCATCAATCCATCAGAAGAAAATAACTCGTTGAAAGAACTCCGATAATCGGGACTCTACTGTAGTTCAGTTTTAAGACTTATAACACGCGAATTTTATTTTACATAAAGTGACGTCATGCACATCTGCTGAAGAATTCAGCATTTGCGATCACGTGTTAAACAACATCTACAGTAAAGTACGCTTAGGACGTCATTATCGCTGAATAATACAAAAATCCAAAAAAAAAAAAAAAAAAAAAGATATTTCATCATTCAAAAACTCGACAAAAAAAGCGGCTATCCTAAGATTCGCAGGCCTTCATTTGTTTGTATTATTAATTTAGGTATTTAAAATTAAATTTAGTTTCTAATAGCTCCATGTCTTATCAGAAATCCTTAAATTATATTTTTTTCAAAATACCATGTATTTTAATTAATTTTTTTTTCAGTTTTTATGCGAAAATGGCAACAAAAAGATGTAATTGCTATTTTTCTTTCACTTTCTACAGAAATGGAGTACTTCTGTTGCCAATATTAAGCTTTAAAAGCTACAAAAAAATTAATATTTCAGAAATAAATGAAGATACAGTTTTCAAACAAATTGCATTAAAAAGTGCTTTTTTTTCCGAATACAACGGTATAAAAACCGAAAATGTGCGATGCTTAGAAGTTAAAAAAATTGCTATGGAATATTTAATTGTAATGCTTTGTTTTACGGCTGGTGTCTGTAAGGTAACGTTATTTTTTGGAGACTATACAAAATAAGCTGGGAGAAAGAAATAGCATACCATACCGGGGGGGGGGGGCTAAAATACTAAGTATATTTAGAAAATGTATTTTTGGCAAGATTCTTTCATACCTTTTTATACTTTTCTACATATTTTCCACGTATGTTGGAATATTTGTCTTAACGGTCCACGAATTTTTGTTACCCATCCTCGTAGAATGCCGCCGCCTGTGAGGAAAGCTACACCTTAACCACTGTTTCCAATGTTACGGAATCCTTTCGAGTGTCCCTATAAACTGACCATAAATGGCACACACGTCATTTTCAGTACTGAACATGCCATGGTAAACCTCAATTATATATCGCTTACGCGCAAAAAAAGTGACACAACTCGCAAGAATTCATTTTGTGCTTTATTCCACTAATAGGTCTGTCATGCGTCTTGCTACAGTGGGAGTTTCATGCGTGTAGTTTTTTAGAAAATCGCATTACAGTAGAACCTCTTTTATCCAAAACTCTTTCAACCGAAACTCTCGGTTAACTGAAATCCATTTTTAATTTTTTTTTACTATCACATTCCTCGTGTGCAAGCGGTCCCTTCCGAAACCACAAGTACAGATACCTATTTTGGATCCCCTTTTTTAGAATTTAACTTCAGATCCTGTATGAGATTTTTACTAGAGTAAGAATTTTCCTTTTTATCATGTGTAAAAAACATTACTTTAAGTATAGAAGAAAAAATTCAAATCGTAAATCATGTAGAATCGGGTGAGGGTATGACAAAATAGGCTCAAGAATACGGTATTGGTATTGCAGCGGTTAGTGTTATGAAGAGAGATGCTGCAAAATGAAAAGTTTTTTGCAGAAAGCAGCTGAATGACTGTGATACTGGTAAACCAATAGTATTAAAAAAAACTTCATGATAGAGCTGCAAAGCAAAGGCAATCGAAACTTCAACAAACAAAATTTTGTTTCCAACCCTTGTGAAATATGTAAAAGGAACTTAATTTCAAAACTAAAATTCAGGTAGTGTGTTCTAGTTTCTATTTTTCTACTGATTTATTTTTATTAAGCACTTGTTACCATAATAAGAAAAAGCGCACATATTTGCCCTTAACCTTAAAATTTGAAGCATTCTCGATTATCCGAAAATTTCGAATTTCCGAAAGGGGTGGTCGGTCCCAATTACTTCGGATAATCGAGGTTCTACTGTATTATACTATATATCCGCACTGTCAGAAAAATTCATCGTTATACATTAAATTGTTCCTCATTTTTTAAACAAATAATTTCCGTACTCCTAGAAAACATGCTTTTTTCCTTACTTCTTCTCGGAAATCTGGAAAAGAGGGGAAAATTGGGAAAATTCCGTTTATTACTTGCGCGCATGCGTATTGGCTGTATTAATACCGAAGTTCGAATTTATTTTTGAAATGAAAAACCGAAAATTCAATAAATTAAAATTTCCAATTTATTTAAAAACAAAAATAATGCTTTCGAGTTTACTAGAGTAGCAATTTTTTTATTCATTTAAACTTATTCGCAATTTATTTTTTAATGTATTAAAAACATATTCGCATGTAAAATATATTCTAAAAGAACACATTAAAAAATAATATAGTACTTCAATCAAGTTAAACTAGTATATTGTGGCCGTCACAAAACTTTCTTCTATATAAATCACGTCAATTAAATCATTTAAATAGTACAAGAAATTACATGAATTTAGCACCAATTCATATTAAAGTATATCTGAATTTGAAGTTTGATGAAAATTCCTGCATTAGTTCTTGAGATAGAGCTATAACGGAAATACTGAAAAATGTAGCATAGCAGCGCCACCTGTTGAGCGATTTACACCAAAACATAAATAACACTAATTGATATCAAGGTATACCTGAATCTGAAGTTTGATCAAAATTCGTGCATTAGTTATTGAGATAGAGCTATGGTGGAAATTACAAAAAATGCAGCATAGCAGCGCCACTTGTTGAGCGATTTACACCAAAATCTATAAACGACAATTCATGTCAAGGTATACCTGAATCTGAAGTTTGATGAAAATTCGTGCATTAGTTATTGAGGTAGAGCTATTTCAGAAATTACAAAAAATGCAGCATAGCAGTGCCACCTGTTGAGCGATTTACACCAAAATGTCTAAAACACCAATTCATGTCAAGGACTAACTGAATCTGAAGTTTGATGAAAATCCGTGCATTAGTTCTGGAGATTGAGCTATTGTGGAAATCATGAAAAATGTTGCATAGCAGCGCCACCTGTTGGACGATGTACACCAAAAACTAATCAGCACCAATTTATATCAGGGACTAACTGAATATAAATTTTTATTAAATTCCGTGCATTAGTTCTTGAGATAGAGCACCCACAAAATCTGTGTCACATACAGACATACAGACAGACAGACAGACTCACAGACTAACAGAATCACAGACTCACAGACAGACATTTTGTAAAAACATGTTTTTCGGAATCTCTGACCCCTAAAACGTGTAAATCCGTCGAAAACCGAAAGTCGAAAATTTTCACGAATCCAATACTTTCTTCTTGTAAAGATAGAAGAAAGTAAAAAAATCAATTTTATTCAAACATTTCTTCTCGAATGAAAAATAAAATAGTCATATTTTACATCTCACAATCAAAATATGTTCAATATGTAATAATTTTTATCCTCTATTTTTCTATCAAAACACAAACCTATATTGCATAACGACGAAATGTTCCTGCAATTACGTTTAAATTTCCGAGCTTTCTGAACAAGAAATTTAACAAGTCTTTCCAATCACCCATTCGATGAAACCCGTATCTTCATTTTAAACTCGCATTCTGCCAAGTGCTCGCTGGCCGAGTGGATAAGAGGCTCGATTCGAGATGCGTGGACCCGTTTTCAAATCCAAGCGGAAGAACGAGAGGCATATTTTTAAAAAAAAATTCTTCTTTTTTCAGATTACGGAAATTTTCTGTCCTAGAACAGAAAATTCTTCAATTCTTTGATAATATACCGGTAGCAGTGCTGCCAGGAATATTTCCGTCAATTGAAGATAGTATTTCTGACAGTGCATTCGTTTCCACAAAAGGGGGCAAATTGTGTGGGGAGGTAAAATGACTCAACACTCCAAACTTCATCTACGTCTTCATTCTTAAGGGTTTTATGATTTTATGCACGTTTTTACTGCTGCATGCAAAGCTAACTGCTGTAATTTCATATTAGACTAAAAACATGCAAATCTTTTTTTTGCTTCTTTTGTGAAATTTACTTTTGTCGAGTTGTGTCCCTTTTCTTTCGGCTGAGCGATATAACTACATGGCAATCCGCATGTATTTACGTGATTTCGCGGACTGCCAGACAGACGGTCAGACAAACCGAATTCATAAACACTCGTTTGTTCGAAAGTGTTAAAAGTGGATTTTTACAATGAATTTTAGTAGCCGAAACTGTCACCTATGTGATACGTTAAAAGTCGTATACTTTACAAAAGTTTTCCAGACTCTTATCACTTCTGTCTGATAAATTCTGGAATTTACTTGATAAACTTAATCAGTGCAGATTTTTAATATAAAATTTCGGTGGTTCTAGAGTGGGATAAAGTTTTTATTACATGCTTTCTTTTAATTTACAATTCTGTATGTATGTGGCAGTGAAATCTTGTCACTCCTTTTTCACCCATTTCCTGTTGACATAGATCTTTGAAATTTGGTATTCTTGAGGGCAATACATGAATTGGATATTAATGCAAAGCGATATAAGTAAGCGTACAAACTTAATATTGGAATCGGGCGTATATTAACACAGTTGCGCCGTCTTGTGGACGGGATGATAATCCACATACGCGGGCTTTTAGTGCGACATCATATATGACAGGATATCTATCATCTGCGCATATTTTCTAAATCTTTAGTCACTCATGGAACTGAATTATGTTTAACACATTTATTGCAAAATAATGGCGTAGCGAGAAATACGTCCAGATGCACTTGACACCACGAAGCTTTCTTCACCTTGTCAGAGACATTTCAGCAATTAATCAAGGTGAAAAAACTTTACAATTTTAGTGGTGTGAAGTAAGAAAACAATTAGGCATCTTCCTGTAGTTTAACCCTGTCCGCTATGTGGCGTGCGACCTTGATTGATGTGACCTCGCCTTTAATCTTGCGGTTACCTCTCCCATTTAAGATAGGACGCTTACTTATATCGCTTTGCATTAATGTTTTAAAATTAGATCACAAAGGGGGGGGGGGGGTACGTAAACGGGGGTAACTTTATTTAATGGTTACTTAATTATAGTTTGTATTCCTATGGAGAAATCAGTGTCAACTAAAACAATGAGTATTTGTCGAAAAGTTCTAATGAGAGGGTTACTACAATAACGCCAAATCTTGGCCTACATGGTGAAATATCACCAAATTTGTTGACAAAAATAAGTTGCCATATATGAAGTCAACTAAGTGATAGCTAGCTAATTTATCGAAATCCCCATTTAAATCCATTAATCTTCCATACTCGAGCTCACCACAATTAAGTTTAAACTTCGCGCATTTAAGTTTTTTTCAAGACTTTTCTACTTGTTAGTGCATTTAAAAAAGAATATTTTTTTTACATTTCTGTGAATTTTAATGAAAGTATGTTTAAAAAGAATGTTTTTTATTATGTTTATTTCGACATATAAGTTCAGTATTACAACAATAGAATTTTTACATACATTTTATTGTATTTTTATAATAAAAGAATTTCCACCATACATCATGCTTGTTATAAACATATGTTATTAATATACCCTGGAAGTCAATAGCTTTTCGTTCTACGACTTTAAAGCATTGTTTCGGCCCAAACTATTTCTACAAAGATATGTTTTTAAAAAACACCTGCCAAATTCAGTAGATTTAATGCTTGATATCTTTAGGTAAAAAATGAAATTACTGCTCGGGAAAACATACAGTATGTGGAGACGTATATAGAGTCTCTTTGTTTATGCTTAAAATAGAAACCTAACAAAAGAAGTAAAATTTATCGAAAAACAAATACCATTATTGCGTTACTTTCGTTTCTTTAGAGATACACTGTTTCATCAACGAACCTAATATTTCGTGGTATAGAAGAAAAATCTTTAATGTAATATATTGACAGATAAAGTTTTTGTTTCACAATTTAGATTTATTCTAAAATTATTATTAATTAAACAGTTAAAAAATACTTTATAAAATTCCAATATTTTACTTTTGCAATGTTAGACTTAAAACAAATACCCAATAGAAGCATTAAATAACGTTTCAGCCTAAAATGTGTTATAACAAATCAAATAATCAAATTCTATGTAAGTGATATTTAAGATAAAAAAAAAAAAGAAAACGTCGTATCTATCTATATTATAAAGGACAAACATATCTGTGCGTAACACATACGTCATTTTGCGAATGGCAACACTTTGAAATTTTAAATAAAATTTTGGTTTTGCAATTTTCTATACTGCAGATTTTTAAATTTCTAAACATCGCACATTTAAAATTTTTTACACCATCGTATAAGGAACAAAAATGCTCTTTTAAATGCAATTTCTTTGAAAGCTGTATCTCAATTTATTTTTGAGATATTAATTTTTTGGAGTTTTTAATACCATTTTTCTTATAGTGGCAACAAAAGTACCACATTTCTATTGAAAGCCATTGAAAGTAAATAGAAAATAGTTGAAAATAGGAGATAATGTATCTTTTTGTTGCCATTTTCTCATAAAAACTGAAAAAAAAAGTTCAAATTAAAATATGGGCTATGTCAAGAATACTGTCTGTTATTCCGTGACAATTACGTCATATGCACACTTTTCTATACACAAAGTTTCAGACTGGATTGTAAAAGTTGATTGCTTTAGAGGATGGAAATGACGTCATTTTATAAAAAAGCATGTATTTTAATTCTTAAACCTGAATTATGTTTTGTAGAAGTGCGTCATTTTCACAGCCCAGCTGTTTTGAAATTCTTCACAGGTGAAAATGCTTCACTTTTGAAAATAATAATCGAAATAACACACTAATCAAACGCAATGTTTTACAAAAATTTAGAGTGTCTTTATAAAAGAGAGGTGACATGCAAATAATAGTGATTTATATTACAGAAATTGATGATTTTCGCCTGGATGGATTTGCTTCGCCGAATTAGACAAACAAACAAATAATTTGTGGTTTAAAATAATATCATGTTCCTGAATTGTCCAAAATTCTCTCGAATGATAAAATTTTAATGCTATTCTTTAGGGCATTCTACTATAATTTTATTAAAATAACATAATTTACTTAATTTAATTTTTCCTAATTTTATATAATCTATACATTTAAAACAGAAGTGTGTTTTTTAGCCATCTGCCCTGATCTTTCACTGAACCAATTTTACTAATATTTTTTTTAAACTGAAAGCTCTTCATTTGTTCATGTGAGCGCACTATCTGTTTTTTTTTAAATATCCCCACTTTTATATTTTAATTTTAAAAGCATTTTATGAAATTTTTTCAAACAGGTGAAAATTAGATAGCTTCCATTAATGCAGACAAGAGAGAAATAATGAGGTATTTTTATCTTTATTCATGCTATTTTCTGATAAAAATTCAAAATTGTTGATAAAAAATGTTGTATAGGGTTTAGTGTCGCAAAATCCCATTAGGAGCAGAATATTATATTAGGGGCATAATAACGGAAAATGACATACTGCTTTTGAAAACACGCATTTTTACTCATAAATTTTCTATATTGTTTTTCTTTCAGCATGTGTACTGATACTAAGTTTCAGACACTAGGCAAAATACTTATTTAAGTGAAAATGAAGTCATATTTAAAAGAAAACGATCATTTTCTTAGATAAAACTGAACACTTTAACACAAATGCGTCTAAAAAACATAAATTACGGAAATTTTTACCCTCCGGAATTGAGATTAGAATCTCAAGTAAAGAGTGCGTTTGTTCACATAAAAGATGTTGCTGACAATCGTAACTTCAAGTTTTGAGTTAAAATGATTTTTAAATGATCAAACAAAATACAATTTTTTTAAATGATGAATATGGATCTGAGAAGTGCGTATGCAAATTTTGGGAAGGTGAAAATTGCTGTTTATCATTC
Organism: Maratus speciosus; assembly: GCA_963932465.1. NCBI lineage: Eukaryota > Metazoa > Arthropoda > Arachnida > Araneae > Salticidae > Maratus > Maratus speciosus. The sequence continues at coordinate 29,928,212 of OZ010786.1, forward strand.
CGGAATACCGAGCATAAGAGCTTCAATTGATAACCACATCCTAATAACTGAACTTTATTATATTTTACTGATTAAGTATCTATATTATAAAGAACAGACGTATCTGTGCGTAACGCTGACGTCATTTTGCGAATGGTAACACTTTACAATCAAATTTCGGTCTTGAAATTTTCGCTACTGCAATTTTTTAATCTTCTGACCATCGTGCATTTTCAATTTTCGTCGAATTTTAGGGAAATTTAGGGTTCAATTTTAGGGAAAAAAATTGCTTTCAAATGCAATTTGTTTAAAAACTGTATCTTAATTGACTGATGTATTTTATTTTCTAAAAATAATTTTTAAGCATGATTTTTTAAATTTTATCTTATCACGTGCCCGTTTCAATACATAATAATAATAAATATTTTACACATAAAGCAACAAACATTTTTCAGCATTTGTTTCTGACTATTTTTGCATAACAAAATGAATACTTCCTTTATAAACAAATAAAAGAATAATATTAAAAAAAACCCACCAATCTAACATATTTGTGAAAGACAAATTAACGAAATTAATACTTCTTTTATCAAAAAATAAAAGAATAATATTGAAAAAACACAAGTCTAACATATTTGTAATCGTACAATTTAAATTTTTAGATTACCAAATAGGATTTTTTTTTTTTTTAAATGGAATTTGTTTGCAAAGTTCATCTCAGTTTACTGATTGTCTATGGTTTTAAAAACAATTTTAAAGCATGAAATATATTTTAATTTATCTATATCACGTGGAGCTCGATTACGAAGGATTAATCCGTTTTCCCTTAAAACAAAATAAAGAGTTCATCATTTTCTTACGGCTAATATCCATTAAAAAAACATCCCTATGAATAACTAAATAAAATAATATAAATAAAACACAAATTTAACGGACATGTATAAGCTCTGAAATTATCATAATATAAAAGGATGCCATAAGTAGCAAAAGCTTGGTCAAATAACTCTTAGCATGCGGCTAATAAGAAAATATCGCTTTTGATAAATTTCAAAAATTTATTTGATTGTATAATTCGTATTTCCCATATGAAAATTCTTTTTTAATGTAAGTGGGCAATCTAAAAAATGTATCGCATATAAAAAAATTATTAGTTTTAAATAAAAAAAAAAAATGTTTTCACCTATATTCTTTAACCCGGGAAGGCCCGGTACGATCCCCTAGTCTATATAACGTACAAACAAGTCCCTCTTCGTCAGCAGGGGCGTAGCTACCGTGGAGCAGTTGGAGCAAACTGCTCCAGGCGCACGAATCCTAAGGGCACAAAATTAGAAAGAGCGAAATATACATTTGTAAAAATATTTTCATATTTTTTTCATTTTTAATCAGAAATTATAGATGAATATTGTTACAGCCATCATATTTCTATGATATTTTACCTTGTGTTTAACCTCAATTATTTCGATTTAAAACATATTTTTATGCACAGTTAACAGAAATTACTTCTATTTGCGGAGTTTTAATTTTAATTCATAACTTATTGCAGCTTCAAGTAACTTCTCCAACACCATTTCAGCATGCCGGATTTTTTGCCCTGTGACTTTTTCGTAGACGACAACTGAAGATTTTCAAATCTTCAAGAATCAAAACTTATTTACAGCGCTCTCATTGGTCACTTTATTGGCTACTACTATTTCCAAACAATAAACTTCCTGGTACATTTCTATTGAAAATGTTTTAGAAATTTATCATGATGATTACTGTACGGAAATAATGGTAGTCAAAGAAGTTACCACTGAGAAACCTATGTTTATGATGTAACAGCCTTAGCAATTTAGTTATTTTACGATTTGAAAAAAAAAATAGTTTGACAAGTAGAAGAAAATTATTGACTATATTACAAACGAAAAAAGAAATGAAAATTTTAAAGGGGTTTTTTTTGTGTGTGTGTCTTTGCAAACTAAACATTCATCAATGCAGATTACAAAATAATAAGAGCCGGATTTAGGCATATTCCACATCAGTCGAAGGCGACAAACTTTAAATGGGGTGTGAAGGGGAAACGGCAAATTAAATTTTGTGCATATTGTTTTTGAGATTTTGAAAATATGGTAAATCTGAAATGCAGAATTGATAAGCATTTCCTTCAAAAAGAGAGAAAAAATTAGGTATCAAATTTAGTTTTCCTTAAGACATGATTATCGCTGATGCAAATTTATATCATTTTTTTGGAAAAATAGTTTTCCAGATTAAACCTTATTTAATTGCAGAATTTTATGATTAAATAAGGCAAAACATTTTTTGAAAATAGTAATGTGAGTTTGCTGAGGCCGGAATCAGACTCTGCCCACACACCACCACCATCCAATATCGCATAATTAGTACTAGTCAATGAATTTTGGAATAATAAAATGAAAAAAAAAAATCTGGAGTTACTCCAACTGTGTGTTAAAAAAAGTAGAACAATGAATATAAACTTAGATCCTAATGTTATGCAAAGGTGAAATATTTCCACTAGTGATAAAGGACCTCGTGTTTTAAAGAAAATGTGCACTTTCATTCATAAGGCATAAAAAATTTTCAAATGGCCTAATTTTCAACAAATTTTAATTCTGCACATGCTGAAACAAGGCCTATAAGTTTAAAAAATAAGAAAAAATAAAATTGTACCAAATTAAGTCAAATTCTGTCACACTCAGGCTGGCCCGCTAGGCAACTGACCCGCGGGTTGGTGAGACTTAAACCATGTAATGCTGTGCTCCCCCTGAGTTGAAATAATAAATGTTGCAAAATTTTCTATAAGCATTAGCTTTGAACAGTCGTAAATTATTGAATAATTTAAAAAAATCCCATTTTTGAAGCATTTTTTCTATTAATGATTTTTTTTTTTTTTTAAATCTTTGCAAAGCAGAATTGAATTTTTTTTGAAAGTTTCTTCGTTTCAGAAAACTATGCGTCGTCTCTATTTCAAAATATATATACGGATTTTTTTATTTAGTTTTTTGTAAAATCATTTATTATGTATTTGATTGAAATGTGTAGGTGTCGTGTATTCGTACAATGCTGTGTTTGTAAATTAACCTATATAAATGTTTATTACATTGATTTTTGCGCTTGATGAAAAAAATATATATGAAGAATATTTTCGGCCAAAAAAAAAAAAAGATAAATCAAACATTCTTTTTGTCAAAAATTACACTTTAATATGAAAACGGGACTGCTTCAATATTGTCTATAAGTGTGATGATCAAAACGGCGGTCTGCTATTTTGTATGTACGTTAAATCTGGACTGTTCATGTTCAACCGTTTGAAGATTCTTTTTGCGCCCCTTCGATTATACCCTGTTGCTAGCGGTTTTTTTAAATACAGTATATTCTGCCTAAGGCGGATTCTGCATAAGACGAAAATTTTTCTTACATAGAGCTTTAGACAGAGTTTACTCTATAAAAATCTATATAAAATTTTAAAGATACTTTGATTTAAAATGAAATTAAATATTCCACGTTTCTTTTTATTACTAGTAGCATTAAGATTTTTTTTCCTTCCGCTGCAAATAAAGTTTAAAATAAGTTTAGATAATCTTTCTTATTTAGTACTAAAATTCTTCTATACTTAGAATCCGACACTAGTCATTCGCAAGCTAATTTTAAACCAATGGCAACGTTCATTACAAATTTCTCATTTTTTGTATTTTTAAATGCTTTTTCTTTGCATTGAATATATAAGGTCAATGTCTAAAGGGTTATCTTTATGCTGTTTTGATTTTTTTTTTCTAAGAACACTTTCAATTTCGGATCCAGTTCCGAAATTGAAAGCATCCCCAGAAAAAAAACTCGAATGGTAATAGATATTATTGGTTTCTAATAGCAAAGCGGTAAATTAATGAATTTCTAAAATGTTGCGCCCTTCAAAATCCAAGATTGTATTTGACTGTGACCGAGTCCGACCCTGCGTGCAATAGCGGCTCCGCAAGGGTTCACAATAACTTTTCTACTAGAATATAGGTATATAAAATTTGATTTGTTTTAATCGTGAGATTTTCTACTATTAAACAAGAAGAAATTTTTTTGTGAAATTACTAATAGTAAAGTGATTGTGAACCCCTTGTTGAGCTGCTACTGTCTGTCTAGTGAAATGCTGTGGTATAAGATGAACGTGAGCAATAAAAATAATTTAATCGAGATATAAGAGAAAATATTGGTCAGTTATCGTCACAGACTGGTTGAAAAATAGTTTAGATACCAAATCCGTCGGCCGATTTCTTCGAAAATTAATACAATTCTTGAGACAGATTTATAACATACCTGCCGATATCATCAAAAAATCACCAAATCGTGCTCTGGGAATCTGAAAAGGTGGAGAAATTCTAACATACACGCATATATACACACATGCATATTAAACCATTGTAAAACTTGTGAGAATGGATTCAAGAGTATTTGAAAATGTAAAAGTGTATCATTATTTTCATTTTTTTTTAGTGTGATTTCAGTGCTTTCTTAATTCTTTCCTTACATTGTATATGTGTATGGAAAGTAAAAACTGGTGAGCAAAAATTAAGGACGAAGCAGATAAATTAGCATAAAATCCCAACAAGGTAACAGAACGGACTGAAAGGCCAATCAGGAGTACACCTTGGACCGATGCTGTTGGGCATGCGCATATATGGCATATAACGTAAGAGGTGGAAGTCTCAAGAGTATAAAGCACAGATGCGGTGGACACTCAGCAATTCGGTGAAATATATTGCACGGTGTACAGTGATTTCAACGACGGTTTGTTGCTACTACTGTGTGATATGGCCAACAGCCAATCCAGGAGTTGCCATCTGGATGACTTTACCATATGTCGCATCATTGGAAGGTTCGAAGAAGGTCAAAATGTGACAGAAGAGTTTGGGATCGCTCACAGCATCGTTTTACGAGCCTGTAGAGTATTTCAAACGATAGAACAAGCTGTACTAGTGTTCAGCAGTGGTCGTCCACGTTCAACAACAACAGAAGAATGCCGCTGCGCTATATTGTCCTAAGGCGAAAAGAAACAGGCAAAAGACAGCTGGAGAAATCACAAGGCACATGGAACAGACTACTGGACGTCAGATATCACATTTTAGTTGGTCAAGGGGTTGCACAAAGGTGGTCTATACGCACGTCGAACAGTGCGGTGTGTACCATTAACGACTGCTCATCGGAGACGGTGGTTTCTGCGGCGCCAGGAACACAAGAACTGGACATAACAGGGGTGGAGTCGAGTACTCTTTATGGATAAGAGCCGATTTAGTCTGTCGAGCAATTCTGGATATATACGCATCTGTAGAGAGCAGGGAATACGCAATCACCCATCCAACAGCATCGAAAAGGACTGTTTTGAAGGTACCGGGGTTAACGTTTGGGGCAGTATCACGCTTGGTAGCTGTTGTAACCTCCACGTCTTCTAAGGAGAGTCAGTAACTGGCAGCCGCTATTGAAATGAGATTATCTTGCCAAACGTGTGTCTTTTTACATGTGCTGTGGTTCTAGACTTCCTCTTCGTGGACGACAACGCTACACCTCATCGTACAGTCTCTATCGCAGAGCTCCTGGACAGTGAAAATATACAACGCGTGGATTGGCCTGCAAGGTCCCTGGATCTAAATCTCATAGAACACGTGTGGGACCTTCTCGGGAGACGCTTGGCAGCGTGTGACCAAGCGCCAGCAACGATTCCGTAGCTTCAATTGGTGTTACAAGCGGAATGAGACTGTGTCTCAACAGCTCCTTGACAACTACGTCTTCAGCATGGACAGACGTTGTAAACATTGCATCACAGTCAGGGGTGACCATATCCTATATTAAAGACTGAATTGAAGAGCTGAGTGGATGAACATGTTATGCTACATTTTCTAAAAAAAAATTTATCTTTTGGATGAAAGCGTTATGAGGTATCCTATCACATGGTGAAGATAAAATACTAAGATTCTATTTAGTTCTTCTATTCTATCTAAGACATTATTCATTAATATTTAACATTTAATAATGTCAATAATATTAATAATTTTTAATATTTGAGAATTAAATATGAATAAGTTATTCTGAGAGAGTTTAGTACCATACCTGTTAATATTTTAAACACATGGTATCAAACAGAAAATAAATCATTAAAATTTACAGCAAAATCTTTCACTTCAAATTTCTTCAAACTTAACACGTTCTTCCACTTAGCTCTTCAATTATTCCTGCCAGGTGCCTGTCAGATAGACATTTCTGTCTTCTCTGCAGTTGTGATCCAAGTTACCTTTTCAATAAAGTGTTTTTGTAACCTTTTGATTTCTTGTTTAGATGCTTTTGATCACTTGTACCATATTTTCACATCTTGGAGAATTTATGGTACGATATTTTGGTCGATGTGGAAAACTTCTGTATAATGTTTCATTCGGAAAATCATCTAGTCTTTAACTTTTTGCAAACCAGTGTATAAGGGTGTCAATTAGGGTTCTCGTTGCAGGGGGACCAAAATGTTTCATTTGGGGAGAAAACGGAAGACTGAAATCGCCAAATTGCAAGAGGTGTTTTTTTTCTTTCGGAGACACTCTCAGTCATGCTATTGTACGATTAAACCTTTACGATCTAACTCATTATTCTTGTTTTTATATTATTAGTGTTTCTTAGTGGCGAATCTATTACTACCATTACTTCAATTTCTCTAGTTTTTCTTTAGTGATTAGCGAAATTACTCAAATTAGCAAAAGCCAGTGAGAAACCCACTGTCAACTTTTGTCATTGTCCATTGGCTAATTTTCTAAACCATTAGCTGTGGAAATATAGTTCCAATAGTAATAAAGTTTTAAAGTTGTTCTTCATCCTCTTAAAAGTAATTTATGTCAAAATAGTTATTTTTTAAAAGTTACGAGATTTACATTTTTATTCGGTCCCTGGGTTCTATAAGTTACATTTAGAAAAATCTATACGGGTAAAATAATAAAAATTTCTTTTTTGTATGACCAAAACTTATCAAGTTATGATACTTTGAATTTTATGGAATTTTAGTATTTTCTGACACTTAAAAACAGTTTCATCCATATGCAAAAAGTAAAAAAAAAAAAAAATCTTGACAATAGTGTTTTTTTTATTAGTACTCTATAATGCTTCGAAATCTTTGAAAAGAAAAACAGATATTAAGGGCCAGCACATTGTACTGGCTAATTGGCCGATTTAAAACCGAAAACGATTTTAAAACAAAAATCCCACCCAGTTCGCAGAAAATATTGGTAGGTACTCCATACTTATAGAATTATAATTCATTTCATTATTTATTTCTAATTATTCTTATTTAATACATGTTGAAATATTCTGACCTGGGCTCCCTAATAATAATGGGTAACCCTAAATATTCTGGGCTTTAAATCGAATTAAGATTGGTATATAAATTTTAAAGTAAAAAAAAAAAAGTCGCAGAACTTTTTCGGGTGACAAGAGGGCGCACCAACTTTACTTGCTCCAGGGCGCTGAATATGTAGCTACGCCACTGTTCGTCAGCAATACTAAGTTCAAACTTAACTTTAGGTGTCGCTGCCGGCGCTATCTCTTTTGTCACAGATTCTTCCATACTAAATGTTGCATAATTTCAATCCTATATCTCCTTATAGCATCAAATGAAACAAAGGTCGCGGCTGAAACAAAAGGCGTACATTGAACCGAAGTTTATTTGAAAACGTTATCTTATTTTACTGATTTTTATTGATTTGTAAATGAATGTAAAATTTTTGTTCAAAGAAAGTAATTTATAGTCGCTTGACGTATCATTTAGTCATGGGCCGATTCAAAATCTTTTAAGAAACGAAATATTACTTTTTGAGAAATTTTCAGAATCGAATGATTTATTTGAATACTCCTGACTTCTGTAGTTACTAGAATCCTGCACTTTAAACAAATTATGTAAGCTTACTCCACAAAATTGGTGGCAGCCTTGCTGCTTCCGTTTTATTGTGCGATATAACTGGCGTTACTTTACACTAATGTGTAATATTACACCAGTTATATTAGTTTAAATTACGTCATTATATAAATTAAATTTCTCCATAAAATTGGTGGCAACATGCTGCCACCGATTTTATGGAGTAACGTAACGTTACAATTTTTTTTACTGTGTGAGATCTACTCCAGACTTTCATCGGAGGTAGTTGAGTTGACTTAGACGAGAAGGTAAAACTAGTTTAAACAAAAAAGGCTTTTGGCTTTAAAATGAGTGTAACACACGTCCATTAACACTAGAAAGACGGCGAGCGGTCATTTTGACCGCTACCAAATGAATATATCTCGGTTCGAACCAGAATTTTTTTTAAAAACTAATTTAAAAGATAAAAAGAAAAAAATGGTTAAATAAATAAGTCAATGATTTAAAATAAAAATTCTGGTGGGAAATATTTTTATAAAATTTTGTAAAATTCCCCGTCTTTCTAGTGTTAAACGTATTAAATATAAACATTGCTAACTTTGTGAAATTTGATAATATTGCACATTTCGTATTTAGTAATCATGCGAAATGCATGCTAATTCTTGTTAGACCCCGGTACGGTATGCTATTTCTTTCTCCCAGCTTATTTTGTGTCATATCCAAAAAACAACGTTACCTGACAGATACCAGCCGTAAAACAAAGCAGTACGATTCAATACTCTATAGCAATTTTTTAAACTTCTAAGCATCGCACATTTCCCATTTTTATACCGTCGTATTGAGAAAAAAAGTTCTTTTAAATGCAATTTGTTTGAAAACTGCATCTCTATTTTTTTTTTGAAATATTAATTTTTTTCTAGTTTTTAGCGACAATTGTTTAATTTTGGCAACTCAAGTACTCCATTTCTGTAGAAAGTAAAGGGAAAATAGTTGAAAAATAGCAATTATATCTTTTCGTTGTCACTTTCTCAAAAAAAAAAAAAAAAAAAAAAAAAAAAAAAACTGAAAAAAAAGTAATTAAAATACGTGCTATTTTGAAAAAATATAATTATTATAAATATATTTCTTTTTGCTGCATTTGTGTATTATTCTGAGATAGTGACGTTCTACCCATACTTTATTGTAGATGTTTATGATTGGATCGTAAATGAGGAATTCTTCAGCGGATTCGAATGACGTCGTTTTATATAAATAAAATCGCGTGTTTTAAGTCTTAAAACTGAGTTACAGTAGAGTCCCGATTATGTGAGTCTCGCTCAACCGAGTTATTTTCTTCTGATGGACTGGTGGGTTCTATTATTATGATACAGCCATTATAAATGAAGTGTTAGGTGAAGATGAAAGAGCAGCTGTAAAAAGTTAGACTTCTGATTTTCTGGTCAGAATAGGAAAAAAAAAATTGGCCATAATTATTTTTGCCAATTTAACTACCTCTAAATGACAAAAAAATGATGTTTGAAGAGAATGAAGTACTTTTATATGGCGTGTGGCCCACTCGAATAGTTAATACTCTTGAATATCTGTTTTCATGTATGCGATGAGGTTGTCAATAAGGGTTTAGGGAATTGTCTCTTGAAAAGTGATATATCAAAGTCCCGAACACGTCAACAGAGGCATGCAATGCATCGTTCGCGTGTGTTACAGATATACTCGATCGGATTTAAATGAATAGTGCATGCTGGCCACTACATACGCCGTATTGTTTTGTTTTCAAACATATTCTTGACAAGGCGAGTGTATTACGTGTTAGCATCATTAAATAAAACAAATAAGCTTTGACTGAAGCATAAGTTATAACACGAGATCTGGAATACTTTGTATGCATAACCTTTGAGCTGTGAAAATGTCATTTCCAGTAATTTACAAATCCGTGCATATTTTTTCAACAAATCATGCAAGCTAAAATACGTCAATATTAACAAGATTAAAAAAATACCCGAATAATTTACTATATAAAAAATCGTATAATGGCAATTGAGAAAATGACCTTATGATTAAATCTCTTGATTAGTGAAGCTGAAAAAAAAATGCATGTCAAATTTAAACAGACACTTTCCTCTGTTAGAGGCTTTGGCGCGAGAGAGAAAAGACCAGAGAAGTAACATATTGACCAGTACTTTCGTGCAAACTATTCGCTGTTTCATACCGACATTTATTCAATGTTTACACAACTTATTCAATGCTAGATAAGTAGCTACCCGTTTTGTTGGATTTAAGTTGCATGTTTGGGGGGGAGGGGATGTAGTTTTACTAAATATTTAAAGTTTCTATACCTAATAATTTAGAACGGTTTTCGTTCATTTCAACTTTTTAAATTTTGTATTTCTTAGAAGCCATTCTTAGCCATTTTACCATTTACATCTTAAAAGAATCCCGTCCAAAAATTTCAACTCGATAAAAAGTTTTTAGGTCAGCAGTGGCACAGAAAAGAAAGATCGAAAGTTTTCGTTCCTGTATCATTTTACATAGCAAAATGTTTAGAAATTGTTCTATTGCGAGTATTTACGTCTTAAAAGTTAACTCCATTTCTGTAGAAAATAAAGAAAAAATAGTTAAAAAATAGGAATTATATCTTCTTGTTGCCATTTCCCCATAAAAAGTGAAAAATGTAATGAAAATACGTGCTATTTTGAGAAAAATATAAATGAATGATTTATGATAAAACATGGAGCTATTATAAACTATATTTAATTTTAAGTATCTATATTAATAATAATGACGTCATTTTACATAAAATAAAAGCGTGTGCTTTAAGTCTTAAAATTTAAATTTGTTTTGCACTACAGTAGAGTCCCGATTATTCGAATCCCGCTTAACCGAGTTATTTTCTTTTGGTGGACTGGTGGCTTCTATTATGAAACAGCCATTATAAATGAAGCGTTTAGGTGAAGATGAAAGAGCAATCGTAAAAAGTTAGAACTCTGATTTTCTGGTCAGAATGGGAAAAATAATGGCCATAATTTTTTTTCTGCCCATTCTGACCAGAAAATAACTGTTTTAACTTTTTACGGCTGCTCTTTCATCGTCACCTAAACGTTTCATTTATAATGGCTGTTTCATAATAATTGAAACCACCAGTCCATCAGAAGAAAATGAAGTAATGGAAATGCTCGGGGGCGACACTAAATTCTGAAAAAGCAGAATTCCTGTTCTCTAGTCTTGATATTGAAAATTTTATTTAAAAATTATATAGTTATTAAAAACATATAAGATTTATTTAAGTTATATTTTTTAGAATAAACTTCTTATTTAAATGAGTTCTTTTTCCTATTATTTTTATAACTTAAATGGTATTAGTACTTTGATTAATGATTTAAAATCTAAAAAAGAATCTAAAAAATCCTTCTTGTTGCTTTTTGGTAACATTAAATCATCTAAGTCATACTCCCCCCCCCCCCCCACACACACCTTCCCAGAATACACATTAGGAAGGGGGGGGGGAAGGGGAAGCACGGAACAAACTCAATTTATTTTTTCTCTGGTTTTTTCTTTGTTTGACGTCACTAGCATAACCTGTTTTGCATCCAGGAACAAAGCACTTATACCTCATCTTAATTTATACTATGTAATCTCAATAATAAAAAATAAACGAATAAAATAAAATGATTTTTAATTCTAACATCACGTCTTGTGCATACAATCCAATGATATTCTGCTAAAAGAACGGCGTACCACGAATTCCAACGTCTTCGGTATTTACCAAAATACCGTTTGCGTTTTCGGCGAGTCATGCGTATTAAGTTTCCCCTCCATCTCTTTTACTCCATGGGGGGTGGCTGCGAAATATCTAGCTCATTGCAGCCGTTTTGAAATTCCCAATTGTTGATTATTTTCTTTAATATACAGGATTTACGATTATTATTTAAAATACTAGGGGGCTCGGCCCCCTACGATTTTTATTTTAAATAACGAAAGAACAAATAAATTCGTACAACATTAATAAAAATACAAATAAAACGACGAAATAAAAATAACTTGATGACGTAGACACGTGTAACAACATTTCAAAATAAGCTAATATAAAAGGAATTAAGTAAACAGAGTCTTTGTCTCCTGGTATTTTTTAACAAAGTGAAAAGAAAGTTCTTTTAAATGAGACATTTTAAATTAATCGTTTTTAATCTGACGTAATTTTTACCAAGCTATTCTTTCTCTTTTAAATAATCACGTGAAAGTACTTTTGTTAGCAATTAAACATTATTTGCGCTTTCCTAACAAAAATAGTTCAAAATATCCTCTCAAAATATTAAATAAATCTCTAGCGCAATTTCTAAATTTAAACATTTTTGCAATTTTATTTTGTGTTCATTTTATGTAATAGCTATAATGTGACGTAAATATGACGTAATTTCTCCTAAGACTTCTAACGCATGTTAATGAATTTATTATTTTACAATATTCTTTCTCTTTTAAAATTCACGCGTATACTTTTTATGACGTAATTTTTAATAAGTTCCTGCTTTTTATATGTAATTATTTAATTCTAATTTGAAAGTTTTTTTCCTGCTTATAATAGTCACGTGTAAATAAATTTTCAATTTGAAGCAAACATTATTGCTTGCACTTTTTATACAGTTGGCAACAGTTTAAATTAGTGCAATTTTCTGAAATCTGTAAAAAATATCTCTAGAAATGCTGAAAATTTGAATTTAAAATAGAAATAAAACCTGAAAAAATGAGCCAAAATAAAAAAATTAATGCAATCTGCACTCCGGCAAATTCTAACGCATAAAATGATCTAAAAATTATTACACTGCCATGTATAGTTTTTGCTGCTATAAAACTTTTTTAGTGGAACGATTTTGTCCAACTTTAGCATTAAATATCTCTTAAAATAATTCTTCGATCTGAAAACTGTCTGCATCAGCGTGTTTATCAAACATTTCTGTATAAAACCACCGATTTTCATATTATTGTATGCATTATTTTTCTTAATATTAACGAAGAAAGACCTCCGGTGACAAAAAATTCAAAACCGGCGGCGGCGGCGGCGGTGACAGCGGTAGTTACTTTTTTTTTAGAATAGAGAGATGCATAAAAATTAATTTCGTTATGAAAAAAATCATTCAACTGCGTACAAACTCAACGAAAGGCAAAATAACATTTCAACCATCAATGCGCAGTTATATGCGATTTAAAAACATAAATGATAATTGAAAAGCTGAGAAGATGAACAAGTTAAGTGATAAAGCCGAGCATCGTTTTATCGGTTAAAAAAAGGGGAAAAAATCGCCAAACTTTGGGAGTATTTCCTTCAATGGTAAACTGGCTATTATGCTTGAATTAAGCTATTGCTGTTGAAATATGATTTTGGGACTTTCGTTTGCGTGGTTCTGGAAAAAAAGGGTAAGGAAAATTATTGCGAATGCATTTATTACGTCATTGATGATGAAATATCGAAAATTACAGAATTTCAAAGTTTATCTCGATGCTGTTAAAGCAGAAATTCGATGAGTCGTTTATGCTACTATTTGGATTTCTAAGATTTTCTGAGTTGTTTTTGAAGTTGGCACTATTATTGTAGAATTCATTTCTGTTATTATTATCACGAGGTGGAACCCGTCGAATTTCGACGAAAGAATATGCTTACAAAGGAACTGTTGCATCAAATTTATAATACATCGACAAAAAATAATTACAATAAAAAATCCATCTTACACTTGTTAGTTTAACTTTCCAAAGACATATTTTAACCTAAGATTAACAAAATACTTTTTTTCATAAACTTCATCTGTTAAAATTATTGAAAAATTAAACTTCATTCATATACGTAATAAGTAACATATAATCAAGATGAGTAATTTTGATTAAGTTATCAATTGATGCTTGATATTACGGAATGAAAATTCAGCAAAAATGATTTAACCTTGACATATGTTGCGTTGTCGGTGAGACTGCAGGTTCGGTAAATTCAAATTATTCCATAATCATCGAAGAATAAAAACGTCTTCATAACTTAGTTCTAATATATTGTAAATAAAATTCGTAACTTGAATAAGTAAACACACTCTACAGTTCAAATTAAACTTCTTTCTTAAAAAACAACTATGTACATTTTATTTACAAATATATAGGTATATTAATATTATTATTACTCTCATTTGAGAGTTCCATTATTACCGTCAGACCGGTTCAAAACAAACTTTACATCTACACTGAAAAGAAAATCGGAAAACAATAAAAAGGGGGTTGCCACAATGCCGACTAACAGAAAATGGCAAGCATCGCCAAGTTGGCATTCTCAACATCCTGCCCCGGGCTGAACACTTAGTTCAGCATCTATATTAAACAATTTAATAAACATAAGAATATACTTACATACATGACAAATTTTCAGATACATACTTACATACAGCTACAGATATAAAAGCAAAAATAATAAGAATGCTGCAATCTACGAAAGAAAATAAAACACATGAATTGTATGAAAATTAAACAATAATAAGGGTAAATATGAGTAACAAAACAAATTAAATGTTCGATAATAGTTCTTATTTTTAGTGTAAGAGTTTTAGTGTCTTTTAGTTCACTAAGTCCAATTCAAGATTATATAGCAATTGCACAGGTCGTTTAAGATCGCCTTTTGCAGTCTGTAATACACATGATCTGATTTTCGAGTCACGACCAAATATGAGTTCTTTAACACGACCACACTTCCACATATGTTTTGGGAGCTTTTCATCATGAATTATCACTATATCGTTAACTTTGAACTGAGGCGATGAATTTATGTTTTTCACTTGAAAAGCAGATCTAAGTTCTAACAAATATTCGTTTCTCCACCTTTTCCAAAAGTGGTCAGTAATTTGTTGCTTATATTTATATTTTCTCGTCAACAAAATCTTATTAGATTTCTCTTGCGTACAGACTGGTAATCCATAAGAAGGTAAGGACATTAATCGTTTACCAACTAAAAAATGAGATGGCGTTAAAGGTGATGGTTCAGCATTTTCGACACCAGAGGTTTCAAAAACTGGTGTTTTGATGATTCTATCTTTCGGTAAAGGTGCTATTTCCACCTTTCCAGGAATAGCATTAAGTTTTCGACATATCATACACGATCTTAAGACGGATTTTACAAATCTTCTTCCCTTTAATATAAAATACCTTTCACGAAGGTGAGCTAAAGTGACAGCTACACCAAAATGGTACATTCTTTCATGAGCATCCTTAATTAGTAATTTTACAAAATAAGATTTATTAGGAAGTATCCACGGATGTTTTTCCTGCTCTGTAACTTCAGAAAACTGAAGTCTTCCGGATAAAACAAGTAAGTCATTTTCATCGAATTGTGGATTAAGCTTGTACAAAGAAGAATCTTTATTAAGTGGTTTTTTTTGTTTAAGTGCTTCTATTTCAACTTTAAATGAAGTTTCCTGAGTTTGTTTAATCCAGTATTTTTCTGCTGTTTCTATTTCTGAGGTAGTTAAAGGTCCTAAAATTTTAGGGTTTTTCGAATTGGCATTATGAATAAAACGCATTATCCAAGCAGTAATATTATACACGCGATTTAAACTACTGAACTTTGCCATATCAAATACTGGCTTAGGGATAGAGTTTGATTCGTTACACAATAATGTTAAATTTGGTTTTGCTTTCATTTCATTAAAAGCTTCGGGAACCATTTCTATAGCCCTTTTTGAAGGCCACAAATCTTCTGATAGTGATAACCAAGGTGGGCCGCACCACCATACATTATTACCCATTAACTTCGATAAGTTTTCCCCTCGCGTAAGCAGATCTGCAGGGTTTTCTTTTCCGGGACAATAATTCCAGTCCTTTGGATCTGTCAATGACTGAATTTCGGTTACACGATTGGAAATAAAGGGTTTCCAGTTTGTAGTAGAACCCTTAATCCAACAGATAGTTATCTCTGAGTCCGACCATAACTTTATATTTAAATTCGAAATATGTAATTTTTGTTTTAAATATTTCCACATTCTAGCGGCAACTACTGCACTGATCAATTCCAGCCGTGGAATAGTTAACTTCTTGAGGGGGGCTATTCTACATTTACTCCAAACAAAACTAGTTTGAATTTCGCCAGTTAATGAAATGGAACGCAAATAAGCAACTGCTCCATACCCTTTGGGACTAGCATCACAGAATATGTGAATTTGTGAATTTTCAGAAATGTTTATCATATTAGGAAAATATTTTCGGGTTATTTCAAATGTGCGTAAATGTACAACTTCTGAACACCAAGTGTTCCACTCGCATTTCAAATCTTCAGGTAATTTATTGTCCCACTCTAAACCTCTTTGCCATGTTTCTTGCAACAAGGCTTTAATACGTATTACAAATGGATTCACAAATCCTAATGGATCATAAATTTTCAGTAACATTTTAAGAACTGTTCGCTTCGTGGGATCATCGATGTAATATTCTTCAAAGGGCTGCGCATCTAACATCAAAATATCAGATTCAGTATTCCATATCAGTCCAAGCACTTTTAAGATACTACCTGTCTTTTCCTCCCTTATACTTAAGTTACCAGATTCCCACATTTCCCTAAGTTTAATAGAATTTGTTTTTAATTTCCTCAAATTCATCCCAGCTTCTTTAAGAATTTCAGAAGCTGTAACTGATAAATAATAAGCTTCGTTATCTAAATCTGATCCGGAAATTAAATCATCGACATAGAGGGAATTATCTAACATATATACAACATTTGGATGTTGATCTCGATATTTCTTTATATGATGTTTAATTGTGGCAGCCAAAATAAATGGTGAGCATGTAACGCCAAATGGTACACGTCTAAATCTTAAAATTTTGAAAAAGTTGTTTGTGTCATTATCGAACCAAAGAAATTTAAGGTAATCTCGGTCTTCTTCAGCTACAGAAATTTGAAGAAAGGCCTTTTCAATATCTGCACAAAACGCAGTATTGAATTTTCTGAAATTAATAATAATTTCTAATAAATCGGGGTTCAAATTTGGGCCACCGTACAAACAATCATTTAATGATTTGCTATTTTCTTTTGAGGAAGCATCAAATACCATTCTAACTTTAGTTGTGGGTTTATCATCTCGCAAGACAGGTCGGTGGGGCATAAAATAACCGCTATTTACAGTTTTATTAGAACATGCTTCCACTATGTTATTTAATTCCTGTTCAATCACAATTTCTTTATATTTCTGCAATAATTCCTTATCTTTAAGCAATTTTCGATTTAAGTTAATAAATCGGTTTCTAGCATTGTTATAATTACTTCCTAAATCTCTTCTATCATCTTTCCATAACAATTTAGCTTCGTATCGGTGCTCAAGAAAATGCAAATTGTTTTCGAATTTTTCGATTATCTCTTTATCTAATTCAGAAATATTTTCTTCAGTGTTCATCCCTAAAGTTTCTAACTCCCACAATGTTTTCAAATCATTTTGAATAGGTTTCATAACCTGAGTGGACAAGACCCCAGCTTGCTTACTCTCACTGTTTTTATTTACGTCAATTGTCCCGCAGAGGGAATGCCCAAATAAATTTTCACAGACGAACAATGATTTATTTATGGGGTATGTTTTGTCATTAATTTGATATAAATAATCAGCTCCTATTAATATATCAACATCACTATTTTCCAAATGTTCCCACGTGTCAAGACGAAATTTGGAAAGTTTTCTCTTAATTTTGATTGGAAGAGGAGGAATTTGTATCAGAGAATTAGTTATTAGCGGTGTGACTAATGCTTCAATTATTATACTACGTTTTCTATTCGTCAAGTGAATTAGCTTTAGCTTAACGACATCATAACATCGTTCTTCAGATTTTCTCGAACCGAAAGTATAGACAATTAATTTTTCCTTTCTAATGACGTCAGGTTTTAATTTTGAAACTAAATTTTCTGTAATAAAAGTTCGATGACTAGCAGAGTCAAATAAACAAAGAGCAGTTTCTGAATTTTCACCCGCTTCCACTTTTACATGAATTGTTTGCAATATTACTTCTCTACTGATATTATTTATATTGCCTTTGCAATGATATACGGAGGAAATAATGCTACCTGAATTTTTTGATTCTTCTGTTTTTTTTATTAGAATTACAAAGTATAGTATGATGATATGTTTTACCACACACTTTGCAATTTTCATTCGAAATTTTACAAAAATTCGCGATGTGAAATTTACGGAAGCATTTAAAGCACCTTCCTTCCCTTTTTAATTTTTCTCGCATTTCCGGAATGGTGAAAGACTTACACTTTTCAGTATCGTGATCAGTTTGATTACAAAATATGCAGTTATTTTTAATATTTGTGGTTAAGGCAGAAGCTGATGGAATGAATTTTTTATAATTTTTCTTATAATTTTCCTGCTTCTCAGGGATTTTTTCAAAATGGTTTAATTGGACAGTGGTCTCGCGAGATTCAATTTCATCTTTAATGAAATTTATCAGCTCATTAACATCCCAGTCAGTGTTTTTAATTCGTTTTCTATTAAATTCTAGTGCAATATCTGATGGAATAAGTTTCAGAAGAATCGGACATAACAAGTGCCCATATGAACCTGAGGCAACACCTAAAGAATTAAGATTTCTTATTTGAATTTCGCATTCATCATACAAATCTCTAAAAGCCTTAATGTTACTAGAATTTCGTACTGGTTTCAAATTTAGCAGTTTAGTCATGTGACTATTTATTACCAGGTCATTACGACCAAAACGATTTTTCAATAATTCTATAGCATGAGCATAATTTTCCTTAGTCAGCGAAAAGCCTGCTATAGTATTTGCAGCACTTCCGCCCAAAAGTGACTTTAAGTAGGAAAATTTATCAATCGGAGTTAAATGTTCATTATTGTCAATCGCATTCGAAAACTGACTCCAAAATTCGAGCCATAAACACGAATCACCATAATATTTAGATATATTAAGTTTAGGAAGTTTAATCAAATTTTGATTCAGAATTTTCTGACTTTTTAGTAGAGAACTATTGTTGCTACTACTATCACTTTCAATGTCTGAAGAATCTTGTTTAGTTTCAGGAGTAACTGTGTTATCATTTAAAAATTTGGAAATTTTATATTTCCATTCAATAATATTCTCATTATAAGATTCCGATTTCTCGATTTCTTTTTCAAATTCAGTACTTGGAACCAGTGGTTCAATTTCAGAATTTAATGATTTTAAAGTTTTCATTTTGTCATTCAATTGCTGTTTCAAAAGATCCAGCTGTGATTTTCTATTCTCAAGCTCTAATTCTTGTGTATTATCTAATAAATCCCTTATTTTATCAAATATTTTTGTTGTTTGACTACGAATCGTAGCTCTTTTTTTTTTCAATGTTTCGAAATCCATCATAAAATAAAGAATTCAATTTATTCCATACAGTTCAGTTAATAAATGTATTCATAATTCTATTTATTCAATATAATTTAATTTGAGGTACTTACCTCAATCGATGATGAAATCCAGACATCCTGTCGCGGACGCCAGATAAATGTTGCGTTGTCGGTGAGACTGCAGGTTCGGTAAATTCAAATTATTCCATAATCATCGAAGAATAAAAACGTCTTCATAACTTAGTTCTAATATATTGTAAATAAAATTCGTAACTTGAATAAGTAAACACACTCTACAGTTCAAATTAAACTTCTTTCTTA
Organism: Maratus speciosus; assembly: GCA_963932465.1. Taxonomy (NCBI): domain Eukaryota; kingdom Metazoa; phylum Arthropoda; class Arachnida; order Araneae; family Salticidae; genus Maratus; species Maratus speciosus. Next base: position 29,947,718 of record OZ010786.1, read on the forward strand.
AAAAACAACTATGTACATTTTATTTACAAATATATAGGTATATTAATATTATTATTACTCTCATTTGAGAGTTCCATTATTACCGTCAGACCGGTTCAAAACAAACTTTACATCTACACTGAAAAGAAAATCGGAAAACAATAAAAAGGGGGTTGCCACAATGCCGACTAACAGAAAATGGCAAGCATCGCCAAGTTGGCATTCTCAACAACATAATCATAGAATTTTCCCCCCTTTAAATCTAAACCGAATCCAGTCATTTTCCACGATTCACATCCATATTAAGCATTTAAAAACATTTTAACGCGCAATAGGTTATTAATAAATATATTTTCAAGCTTGAAGTCACGTTTGTCAACTATTACAACTTTCCATGTGAAAATTCCCACTCGTGATTTGAGGTCTTAGTATAATCTCTGTACCTGCACGTAAAAATTCCAGAAATTTATAACTTTTAGACGTATTCAAGGGGAAATATCTCGCTTTATCAAATAAAATAATCGTTTTCTTTTAAATATGACGTCATTTTCAGTCGCTGAAAAAATTGCCTATTGTCTCAAACTCAATATCAGCGAAATGAAAAAAATAGTGAAATATAACATCATCATCAGGGAAATTGTGTCTTTTTTTAAAGCGTAACGTCAATTTCTGTTCAAATTTTTAAAAAAGATATTTTTAATTGTAATGAAAAAATGCCATCAGTAAGAATATAACCAATAAAGATAACTAAACCACTTTTAACAGAAATGAAGTACTCCAGTTGCCACAATTAGAAAATTGGTATTAAAAACTATTAAAAAAAATAATATCTCAAAAATAAATTGAGATACAGCTTTCAAACAAATTGAATTTAAAAGTGTATTTTTTTCTGCATACGACGGTGTAAACATTTAAAATGTGGTATGTTTTAGAAGTTTAAAAATTTGCAGTAGCAAAAATTACAAAACCAAAATTTCATTTCAAATTTCAAAGTGTTGCCATTCACAGAATGACGTATGCGTTACGCACAGATATGTTTGTCCTTTATAATATAGATACTTCTGATAACTATTTTTCTGTTTATTTTTTAGTTTGTAACACTCGGAACGGTTATTTGATTCCCGTTGGTATTTTTTATTTGCTTTACTTTTCTATATGCAGTGTCTCTGGGACGTGTGTTAGTGTTTTCATTTTCAATTCTATGTGAGTACTAATCAATCAACTTATTTTTGACGAATTCGAGATCTAGGTCCTTTTCGTCCCTTGTTATGAAAGGCGCGTAACACTGAGGCAAACTACATAACATAAGTGCTACTGTATGTGAATCATTTACGAGCTCTCCGATTGCAGCGAGCTTATCGCAGATTGCCAATATATTTTTGGCATGCAAATTTAGATCCCCCCCCCCCTTCATTTAGTCTTTGGGAGTATAATTTCCTCAGTAAAAATAACTTTGATGACAGGTTCGTCCTCTGGTGGACGTTTTTCAATTTATCCCATATTACTTTTGGGGATGTTAGATTCCTAATATGCACTATTTGTGCGTCATCCATACACAAACATATTATTGCCTTCGCTTAGCAGAATTTTTTGTATAGTTATCATCGGGGGTGCTCGGCGGTGTTTGTGTTATATATTTAAACAAATCATCTTTAATTAATAAATTTTCTAACTTAAAGCACCAATTATTATAATTACTGTCATTTAACTTTTAAACTGCCGTGATATCTTTCGCGACTGACATATCGTGTTATACAGGTTAATTATATTTGTTGCCGCTAGAAGCGCCATCTATGTGGTTTGTTTTGAAACTTGTGAGTTGGGTTCGAGACGCCGATCAGAGGAGTAGTGTAAATATCGGCTCTCGATCAATTTATTGTTTGTGAATTAAAATTTAATTAGTAATACAGTCCGCTAGTTTTATTTATTCTGAGTTGTGAGCAGTGATTATTTGTGACTGAGTTATTGGCGGGAACACCTTTTTTTGGTCCCCCTCACCGGAATAAAGAACAAGCATTTAATTACGTATTTAAAGTGTTTCGACTTTAGAGTCAACGAGTATAAGTGTACCGAAACGAATTAAGTGTTTTCCTTTTTATAAGAATTTGTGCATTTTAATACGTTATTATAATATTGCTTTAATAGTGTGGTGTTAAAAATATATATACTTTATTACGAAGAGTTTAAGTCAAGCAGTTGTTTTGATTCAAGAACAAAAATAATAATGTTCTTTCAGTGCAGAGTTGCGCAATTGTAAGTGATCATTTAATGAAGAAAATAAACGGAGTTATTTTGAAATGATGATTTTGAGAAGACAAATGAAATAAATAAAAGAAACGAAATATTTTTTCTGCCGTAACTCAGCAGTTTGGTAAAAGTGATTCATCTTTATTTTTGGAGGTATGTGAGATTTATTTATTTATTTATTGTGAACTATATTTATTAAAATGTTCAAAAGCGCGAAAAAAGAAGATTACCAAAGGGTAGCTTTTGAATTAGGGATTGATATTTCTGACACAAAATTAACTAATTATGATTTAATGAATTTAATAAAGGAAAGTGATAAATATAAAGCAGATTCTAAATTGGTCGAAGAAATGGCCAATAATATTATAGAGGAGAGAAAAAATGAGGAAGCGAAGGTATTCTAACTTGAAAAATTAAAAATTGAACGTACAAAATTAGAGCTTGAGTTGGCCAAGGCCCGTGCAGAAACCAAAAGTGAAAAATTAAATGATTTCGAGAAGGGAGAAAGCATAGAATCTTTAGACTCTCTCATTAAAAGCATAAGAACGCTTACAATCAAAATACCGTCTAGACCGGAAGGTTGGGGGTATTTTTTCTCGTCTTTAGAAAGGGCCTTCATTTCAAAAAATGTCCCAGAAAAGTATAAATCGGAAATTCTTCTAAATCTGTTAGGGGAAAGGGCAACAAATGTTATTACATACATTAAAGATGGGGAATTAGAAGATTATTCAAAGGTGAAAGCTATAGTACTTAGAGAATTTGAGCCAACTCCCCAAACTTGTTTAGAACATTTTAGAAAAGCACAACGTCAACCCAATGAAACGTATGTACAATTTGCATCCCGATTAACAACGAGTTGGGATTATTATTTAAAATTGAGAAATGTGACCGATTTTGAAACTTTAAAAAAGTTAGTGATTTCTGATAAAATTTGTCAGACGCTTGATAAGGATGTTACGTGTTTTATAAATGTTAGACAAGGAGATTCTTGGTTTCACCCAATTGAGTTATCTCGGGAGATAGATTTATATTACACATCAAAGGGAAAACCTGTGGTTGATAATTCTAGGTCGAATAATAAAAATAATTATTCTAGGCCAGTTTCTAAAGTTTTTCTAACTGATGTAAAAAATTCTAAATGTATATTGTCATGTAATGAAAATCATCCTTTGCATAAATGTCCTGTTTATAAAAATATGTCAGTGAGTGATAGAGTTGAGCTGGTAAAGGCAAAAAATCTTTGTTTTAACTGTCTTATGAATCATAAAGTAGTCGATTGTAAATCTAAATTCTCGTGTATTATTTGTAGGAAAAGGCACAATGTAATTTTGCATTTTCCTCGCGAACAAAAAGTAAATAAAGTTGAAAACCAAGAGGTAATTTCACAGGAAATGAGTCATATAAACAAAGGAGGTAATAAATCTAATTTGGATGTTTCGGCTCCAGTATTTCAGCCTTGCCCAGCTAACACTCAAAACAATTTATTTTCAACGACATGTAATTTGGCTAATGATTTAAAAGCTGTGTTACTTAGCACATTTGTTTGTTTAATAAAAGATGAATTAGGTAATTTTCATGAGGTACGAGGTCTATTAGACGTTGGAGCAAACTCTAACTTTATGAGTAAAAAGTTAGTAGATAAACTTAATTTGAAAAGAGAAAAGACTAACATTTCTATTTCAGGCATAAATAATTTATCGTTGAATAGTTGTTAGATCTAGGGCTAACTGTTTCAAATAGAGATAAGGATTTTCATTTAAAATTAGACTTTTTAGTCGTTCCGAAAATTACAGAATTTACGCCGTCTAGGCCGCTTGAGACTTCTATCCCAGTGTTAAATAACATCAAATTAGCCGATGAAAAATTTAATGTCCCAGGTCCGATTGATTTGCTTTTAGGTGCAGAAAATTTCTATGAATTTTTAAGACCAGGTCAAATTTATCCGCAAACATTAAATTCTAAAATTGTGTTACAAAACAGTGTTTTCGGGTATATTGTCAGTGGAAGCCTTCCGGCTAGGGGTGAAAGTAGTATACATTGTGGGTTAATTACAGATAATTTGGAATTAGAAAAAATAATTAAAGAGTTTTGGGAAATAGAAGACATAGAGAGAGAGTCTGAGATTTCTAAAACTAAGGAAGCAGAAATTTGTGAAGAACATTTTCGGAAAAATTATTCTAGAACTGAAAATGGACAATATATGGTGAAAATGCCGCTAAATGAAGATCTATCTTGTCTTGGCGAATCAAAACAAAAGGCAATGAATATTTTAAATTCATTATGGAAGCGCTTAGTTAGAGAACCTAAAGTTAATGATCTTTATAAAGCATTTATGGAAGAATATCTAAATATGGGTCACATGGAAGAAGTGATAGAATCTGAAGAGCCAGAAGTCACTTATTATATTCCACATCATTGCGTATTCCGTACAGAATCAAGTAGTACACGATTACGAGTCGTGTATAATGCTAGTTCCTTAACTTCTACAGGGAAATCATTAAATAGTTTGCAGTTTAACGGAGGAACAATCCAAGATGAATTATTTTCTATAATGTTGCGATTTCGAAAGCATCAGTTTGTTTTTGTAGCTGATATAAAAAAATGTATCGTATGATATTAATACATCCGAGTCAACGTGATTTATTACGAATAGTATTTAAACCTGAGGTGAATGAGTCAGTAAAAGTGTACAGGTTATGTACTGTTTCTTATGGCACAACTAGTGCCCCTTTTTTAGCTACAAGAACCTTAATGCAATTATCCAGAGACGAAGGAAATGAATTTCCTTTAGCTGCGAATGTGTTGTTGCAGGATGTGTACATGGATGACATCCTAACAGGAGCAGATGATTTAGACACAGCGAAGGAGATTCAGCAACAACTGATATCTTTGTTAAATAGAGGAGGCATGGATCTCCATAAATGGGCAGTAAATAATTTTGCTCTTTCATGTAACACTTCAGAATCTGAATATTCTTTTTCTAACGAGACAAAAACTTTGGGAATATTGTGGAAGCCTCAACCAGATTGTTTTGGGTTTAACTTAATTATCGAGCAAAGTGAATTATACACTAAACGATCAGTCTTATCACAAATTGCTAGAATATTTGACCCTTTGGGTTTGATAGGTCCAATAATTACAAGGGCCAAGGTGTTTCTGCAAAAATTATGGTTGCTGAAAATAGATTGGTGTGATTATCTCCCAGTGAAAGAAAATAAGAAGTGGAATGAATTTCTTACGTCCTTAAAATGTGTAAATCTGATCAGTATCCCTAGATGTATTCTTATTGATCAGTCTATTTGTGTAGAACTACATGGATTTTCTGATGCATCTGAAATTGCTTATGGAGCGGTCATTTACGTGAAATCTACTAATTTTTGTGGTGATTCTGCTGTTAAGCTACTCACTAGTAAGTCCAGAGTAGCTCCTCTAAAGCATGTCACTATCCCGCGTCTTGAACTTTCTGCTGCAGTTCTGCTATCTAAGTTAATGAAGAAGGTGTTAAGTGCCTTAAAACTAGAAGTTTCTAAAACTTATTTTTGGACAGACAGCACCATTGTACTTGCATGGTTAAAAAAAAGAATCCAATGATCTTAAGACATTCGTAGCAAACAGGATATCAATTATACAAAGTTTAACTTCGGTTGAACAGTGGAATTACGTACCTTCAAAGGAAAATCCTGCAGACCTTATTTCTAGAGGTATAGATCCCATCAAGATTCAACAGTGTGATCTGTGGTGGTTCGGTCCAGCATTCCTACAACAGCCTGAGGTGGTCGAGTGTCCTAATAGCAATCCTGCTGAAACCAATGAGCTGTTTTTGCGTGAATTGAAATCGCCATCAGTGACTCAAGTATGTGCCTTAGTTAACACTCTTGAACCTTTAGACATAATTAATAACTGTTCTTCGTTCATCAAACTACAAAGAGTAGTAGCATGGTGTAAACGATTCATATATAACTGTAGAAACCTTTTATATCCTACAGCTGGAACTTTATCTAGCAGTGAACTCTCTCAGTCCTTATTGTGCATTGTAAAGAACATTCAAAGGACTTCATTCGTGAAAGAAATCCAGTGTTTAGAAAGGGGTACTGCTATCCCTAACAATAGCAAACTGATAAACTTGTGTCCATTTTTAGACAGTGACGGCTGCATTCGTGTTGGTGGTAGACTGAAAAACAGTAACTAATCCGATCACCAAAAATTTCCTATGATTATTCCTGCAAAACATAATTTTACATTTTGTGTTATTAATTATTTTCATGTTTTATATTTTCATGCAGGTTCAGAAACCACAATGTCTCTCATAAGAACTAAATTTTGGATTTTAGCTGGCAGAAATGTAGTTAGAAAAATCATTTTTAATTGTATTATTTGTAAGAAAATTAATTCTAAAATTTCGCAGCAACAGATGGCTGATTTGCCAGCAGCAAGAGTAACGGTATCCAGAGTATTTACGCGCACTGGATTAGACTACTGCGGTCCTTTTGAGGTAAAAAATTCCACAGGTAGGAGTAAACAGGTAAAAAAGGTTTTTATTTGTATTTTTGTATGTTTTACTACAAAGGCCTTGCACTTTGAAATTGTGAGTGATTTAACAAGTGCAGCGTTTTTAGCAGCACTTAAACGCTTTATTGCGAGGCGAGGCAAACCTTCTGATATCTTTAGTGATAATGGTCGAAATTTTGTTGGTGCCAATAAAGAATTAAGAGCAATTCTCAGATCTTTATTTAAGGATAAAAGTGAGGAGGAAATTCAAAATTATTTAGCTAATGAAGGAATCAAGTGGCATTTTAATCCCCCTTCAACCCCTGACTTTGGAGGTTTATGGGAGGCAAGTGTTAAATCACTTAAATATCATTTAAAGCTTGTTGTAGGTAAAACTATTTTAAGTTATGAGGAACTCTTGACTCTCATTATTCAAATCGAAGCTGTTCTTAATTCTCGTCCCCTCTGCCCTCTTTCAAATGATCCAAAAGATGTTGAAGCTTTGACACCTGCTCATTTTCTTATTGGCTCATCTTTAATGGCCTTACCTGAACCGAATTATACTGAAATCCCTATGAATAGGTTGAGCAGGTGGCAATTAGTTCAAAAATTGACACAACATCTTTGGAAAAAATGGTCATCAAACTATCTAAATAAGCTCTTAAATAGGCCCAAATGGCATAAAGGAAGAGTAGAGATAAAAGAGGGAGATTTAGTTTTAATAAAAAATTCTCATAATTATAGCCCTTTAAAATGGCATTTGTCAAGAATTGTTAAAATCCATCCAGGCCAAGATGGTATAATTAGAGTTGTAACATTAAAGGATAAGAATGGCACATATAAAAGGCCACTAACAAAAATTGTTGTTTTGCCTCATGTGAATGAAACCACATTAACTACTTAAATTCATACATTTTATTTTAATTAAACAAAAATTTTGTAGTGTAGTGTATTATTATATTTTTGTGTTTATATTTGTAAATTTAACATTTCATTTAGTGTATAGGCTGAAAAAAAATTGTATTATTGAGATTGTAATTTAAATTGATATCATATTTATAGTATTGAATGTTTGAAACATTCAAGGCCCGGCGGTATGTTGCCGCTAGAAGCGCCATCTATGTGGTTTGTTTTGAAACTTGTGAGTTGGGTTCGAGACGCCGATCAGAGGAGTAGTGTAAATATCGGCTCTCGATCAATTTATTGTTTGTGAATTAAAATTTAATTAGTAATACAGTCCGCTAGTTTTATTTATTCTGAGTTGTGAGCAGTGATTATTTGTGACTGAGTTATTGGCGGGAACAATATTCTTTGATAATATGTATATGGTATAGTTCACTGTTTTATATAAGAAGTTTTAATAACTTTCTTAGTATATATATAAATAATCAATTGTATATTCATATAATATTTTTTATAATGTCACATATTTCAGTTTTAACATTTATTAATAATCGTAAGTATTGTCAATATATGTTTAATGCATATATTATCTTAATATATTTCAATTTATATCATCTTTATATGTGCATCTTTTCTTTTTCCTTTTTTATCACAATCAAGTAATTAAATTTATTACTGTGTTTTATTTATTTTCCCCTTATCTTCAGTCTCATGATGTCTTGAGAAAACGGAAGAGGATGAGTTTGAATTTGAACGGCTTTCGCCAAATACCCAGTGCTGATGCACTATAGTTAAATTGTTAAAAATAATAGAATATAAAAAGATTTCTCTTACCTTTTCTGGCAAGCAAATGGAGAATTTTCTTTCGTCATCATTTGAGCAGCGGAAATATTGACCCTCTCCAGTGGGAAGTCTACGGAGCCAGTTTCTACGCGGTGGGGTTCGGTAGATAGCCGGAGTCTCATCCCTCTGCATCGTTATGTTTGCCTAGTATTTCGGACCAAAATTAATTTTCGGTGCAACTTGTCTATCTGCGGCGCTCCATTTTTTTTCTACCCCCCCCCTCCTAAATCCATTTTCTTACAACAAGTCTTCACTAACAATTCGACTTCAAAACTCCACGTAATTCAGAAGTAGTTCGGGCAGCGGTGGCCCAGTTGGCAGAGCATCGAATCCGCAGCTAAGGCTGCGAGATCGAGGCCTACTACTGGCTATAATCCGCCATGTACGCTAATGGTGCGTGTAAAACCCGTCGTGAGTGCAAAGTCCTCCAAGATACCTGTGAATTATACCTCTGGAGGTGCCTTGCCTGGTGAAGGTCTCGTTACCTGACCAAGATTCCAAATTACGAGATCAACATGAGTAGCAATGTGCAGATTCCAAACAACAGGATATAAATGTTAAGCAACCGACATAACACCGTTCACAACTAAGCAAAAAGCACTGCCGATACGTTCTAGACGCTCGTTAGGTTTATTGCCGCTACCCGGCAATTGGGCGGTCACCCGCCCCGATACCAGGAAGCAAACCCGTTCAGCTGGGGCTTCCCGGCAGGTAGGGGGTAGGGGCCTGGTCATCGGTTAGAAAGAAAGAAAAGCAGCTGAAATTTTTAAATCATTTTTATTTGAAGATAAATCTATGTTGTTTTGTTATTTTGTGAGATAGGTTTTTCGACATGGACAGGACAGGCTTTGACACACTTTTCCTTTATTCGCAAAGATATTCTTGACCGAATGTTGACACACTGCAAAAAATATAAAAAGAAGAGATTAAAATTACATGAGTATAAAGAACCGTATACTGCCAGGGGAGGACAGCTTTTAAACAAAGGTTTGTAACATCGAAATCGCGCGATGTTGCTTGGTTGGAACCAACACGCGAACTGAAAACTTCTGAAGGACTTTCAAAAGTTCTGAGGAAGTCTAAAAACAAAGCAAAACTGCAGAGTTCGCATAACTTCTTTCTTTTCTCGGGCGTACATGAGCTTGCTTAATGAAATAGAATGGGGCGGCATATATCTGTGATGCTGCCATCTGCTGATAGTTTCGGATAACGTTTTGGTCCTCGTGTGGTGTCTCCACCTGGTGGATACTGGAATAAGTTCTTGACTATTTTACATTAGAATGTTGATACAGTTTAATTGAAGCACTGATTGAGTATATTTCACATTGGATAACTATGTGGTGCATACATCACAAGAATATGGTTGTGTAAAAATTGCTTAACCCGGGAGAACTCGCTAGTGAGAATGCCCAATTGCTTTTCTTTTACTTTACATTCATATAATATCAACTTTTTTTGGTTGGCTTAGTACTTTTATTCACAAAATAGGTAAAATAATTGAACAATATTTTGAAATTTTAATTAAAATGAAAAATGATTTAACACTAGAAAGACTGAAACTTTGTATATACCTATATGGCCCAAAAGCAGTCAAAATGACTGCATTGTGAAAGAATAACTAATGTGTAAAGAAACTTGTTCAAAATTGATTTTTAATATTTTTTATATTATTTACAGTTATATAACATGTTATTAGTGAATAACTTGTAATAATTAATAATAAAATAATCTATGCATTATTATTTGTACATTTTATGCAAATGAAAGTGGAAATCTTTTTATGTGTATATCTTCCGCAAACATACTTTTGACATTTTACACATATATTATTTGTTTTGTTGTTGTGGCAAAGTCGTACTTGACAAATTTTGCATTTGTTAGAATGGGTTGCATTTTATTTCTTGCAGCTCTGTATTCAGTGGAAAGCTCTTCTGCTAATTGAAACAAGAACTCTTTTCATTGTATTTGTATTCCTGTCGTTTCTTTTTAAAGGATACAAGCGTTTATAGCAGCCAAATCTAAAATATTGAAAAATATTTGGAGGGGCCATCTACGAGAACTAGCTTTTACTGCATATTTTCCGGCCAATTGATCTGCCATATCAACTCCAAATTTTGTGCTGTTATGAAATTGAATAGATTCCGGTAGCATTTTTTTATTACTTTTATCAATTTTCACAAATTTATGCTTAGAACAGCCACTCTTTTATTTGGTTTGCTTTTATATATTGTAAGAACACAATTCTCTGATGTATATAGCAAAGGAAAGTGGAAAACGAGGCATGTTATCCTTCGTTTGTTTGGCCGCTTTGGGTAGTTCTCTTTTGTTTCCCCTAGTAGTTCCAACTAGAGTTGTTTGTTTGGCAAATAATTTTGTCGCGAGTGACATGCTAGTGAAAAAGTAATCGGTCGTGATATTTCTTCCACAGCTTGTATATGGCTCGACAAGTTTCAGAACAACGTGTTCACTGAGAAGCATTGACGATGGTCGTTGTTCATCTTTTCTCAAATAAGGAAAACCATTCAAAACATATTTGCTACTAACATCTGATGCAAGCCAGAATTTGATGCCAAATTTGTTGGATTTTTTAGGCATATACTGTGTAAACCTGCATCTGGCTTTTGACGGAAATAATTGCTTGTCATCAACTGTTATATTTTGCTCTTGGTTGATAGTAAGCTTGACTATTTTCAATAAACTTGTCCCATATTTCCGAAACAAAGGCAATTTTATTCGTTTGTAGGCGCCTACTTCTTTCGGTTCTTTTGTCAAAACGAATAAACCGTAAGATTTGCTTGATCTTTTCTTTCGCCATAGTTTTTCTAAAATATTCGAGACCCCATTTTGCTGACAATGTATAACTCACTTTTAAAATTTGCCTCGTAGGCCCCACGAGCACATAAAATACCAATAAATGCACGTCTTTCCGGTAATGCTGTTATCCAATCGTTCCTCAAAATTCGGCGGCCTTCTTATGTGCCCTTTTTTATATGTTTGATAATATAGTTATCTATAATCAAGGAGGATGTACTGATGGAATTATCTACCATAATGTTCCTTTTTGCGTAGCCTGTTGGCCCTTTCACCCTCTTGAAAATACAAGTAGATGGTAACCTTCCAGGAATACCACATTTGTCAAATTTTGACCTCACAGTACCATGGACAGCTGTTTCGGTCTCCTGAAAGGTGTTTTCAGTTTCTCCATTAGCGCCTGAACTACTTTACCTACACCTTTTCCTGGGCATATTGATGACACTTTCATTTTCATCATTGGTGATCGATTCTTCATCGCTATCTTCAGTGTCAGATGTTTCACTTTGAATATAATCCGCTTCATCTTCAGATGATAGTTAAGAATTTATTGCATCTGATTCTATATCGGAGCACTCTTCGCTTACGTTCGTTAGCTTTTCCAATAACTCACTTCTATTCGACATTTCTTTCATGAATTTAGGGTGCAAAAGAAAAAACACAACTTGTTAGAACAAGTATCACTGCATAAAGACACGAATAACAAGCACTACTTTACCTTATAAGTTGCAGTTGCTCAAACTGCAACTTATCAAGTATACGACCACATCGATAATTTATCATGTGATGGTAATCGAAAAAAATGAAAACTGTTATTTCAATACAGAGCCGAACTGGCCATATAAGAAATTTACTCATTTCAATAATAAGAGTCATTTGATTATTAAAAATTCCCCAAGCAGTCAAAATGACTGCTTTTGGGCAATATAGATATAACACATATATACATATACACCGGAAATGAAGGAGGGGGAGGTAACTACAATTATTAATAAACGCATTTATATGTTGTACAAAAAGTTACAACATTTCAAGAAATTGTGTCATTATTTATATACATAATTGTTTTTCTAATTGAAATTAAAAAGCAGTCAAAATGACTTCCTTGGGCAATCTAGTGTTAAATAAGAGTCTTAAAAAAGTACGACTGTGAGAGAAAATCTCATGCAGCGAGTTCTCCCGGGTTAAAAATTACCTTTGAAGTACTCATGGAAATATTTTTTCAAACACAAAATCTCGAAAAAATATTGCCTCAGCAAAATTGAATCATTTATATAAAATATACTGTCAGAAAAACTATTTTGACATATTTCAGTTTAATTAAAAACGTTAAGAAGATCGATATAACATTTCGTATTCATATCACTTTTTAATCCTTTTGCTAAAATCGTATCTCTTCTAAATATGCAGCCATTTCGTAGTTCATTTGCCATACTTTTTTATACCATTGATTATTCTTATTTTTTATTTAAATTTTCACTTAAAAATCTTAGTAAAACGCTGAATAAACATTCTGTAATTTGAATGTATTTTTTTTTTTTTTTTGTAAAACTTTGAAATGAATCTTCCGCCCCTAGAAAGAATGACTGGAATACTTATATTACGTTTTTAATTTTCTGTTTTAAAATGCATCAAAAAAAGAATGCAGTGCTTATCAGAGTTCCAGGTAAAACAGATTAAAAGTATTTTTATAAAAATATTTAATTGACAGACCTTAATGAATTTTTTTTAGATTCTGTTCTTTTTACTTTTGTTAGGATTACTTTTGTAAAATCAAAAGGTGTATTTTTTATCATTGTACAATAAATCATACTTAGAATGATTTAATTACATGAAAAGTTGTCGATAAAAAGGATATTTTAAAGCCAACCTGCATAAATTTTTCCTTTCCTTTATTTGGGATAGTAGTGATTTCTCAATCGTACAGCCCTGGATCACCCCATCTAATCCTTATTCAGATAATCACATAAAAAAGACATGGGTAATACCTGATTAGGAATAATTTCTACTATTTAATGCTACGCATAAATTAAGTTCGAAGGCCCTCTATATATTAAAAAAATTACACCAACTTTATTATATCTTTGTTCCAATTTTTTACATTATCTATTAATATTATAAAGAAGTAAAGTTTGTTTATTTGTAGGAGTTAATCTCTGGAATTATCGAATCGATTTCAAAACTAATGGTATCAAAATGATGGTATTAGTCAACGTTCGAACACAGGCTACATCTTAAGTCGCTGCCACTACCCCAAAGTGGGTGTATAAGCAAAAAAATTTTCTGAAAATGCAATTTTTTTGTTACAGAAGGGCTTAAAAACATGAAATTTGGAATAGTAGTTACTTATAAGATATAAAAGATCTCTAAGAACATTTCTTAAAAAATTCGAATTTTAAAAGGGGTGAAAATGCGCAAACGTTCTAAATGGCAATTTCTACAAAATCTTAGGAAGTATTGAACCAATTAAAAAAATAATGGTGTCAAAATGATGATGACAGCCCTAGTGCCAACGTAGGCTATGTTTTATGTCGGTTCCACTAACCCAAAAGGGCTGAAGGAGCAAAAGACGTTCTAAAAATGTGATTTTTGTGTTACTGAAGGGCCTAGAAACATGAAATTTGGAATGGTAGTTACTGATAAGATACAAAAGATCTCTGAGAACATTTCCTAAAAAAATCGAAATTTATGAGGGGTGAAAATGCGCAAAAAGCGTTCTAAAAATCTTTCTAAATTGCGATTTAGACGCAATCTCAGGATGTACCGAACATATCTAAAACATAATGGTGTGAAAATGATGGTGACAACATTCTCTCCGAGATAGACTATTTTTTATGTCTGTGAAACTACCCCATTGTGGGTATAGGAGAAAAAAAGTTCTACAAATGAGTTTTTTGTGTTACTAAAGCGCCTAGAAACATGAAATTGGGCATGGTAGCTATTTATAAGATATAAATGATCTCTAAGAACATTTCTTAAAAAATTCGAAATTTAAAAGGGGTGAAAATGCGCAAAAAGCTTTCTTAAAATGCTCGAAATTGCGATTTCTACACAATCTCTGGAAGTATCAAACCTATTTCAAAAATAACGGTATCAAAATTATCGTGTTATTCCCTGTACTAACATAGGCTATATCTAATGTCCATGCTCCTATCCCAAAAGGCGTTCAGGAACAAAGAAGTTCTAACAATGCGATTTTTGTGTTAATGAAGGTCCTAGAAATATGAAATTTGGCATGGTAGTTACTTATAAGATATAAATGGCCTCTAAGAACGTTTCTTAAAAAACTCGAAATTTAAATGGGATGAAAATGCGTAAAAAGCGTTTTAAAAACGCTCTCAATTGCAATTTCTACTCAATCTCATGAAGTAACAAACCGATTTCAAATGTGATCGTTGGAAATTGAGGGTGACAGCCCTTGCTCCAGCATAGGCTCTATTGCATGTCAGTGTCACTACCACCTGAGGGTTGCAGGACCAAAAAACGTTCTAAATTGTGATTGTTGTGGTACTGCAGGGGCTAACACCTTTAAATTTGGTATGGTAATTACTTATATGATGTAAATGCCCCCTAAGCACAGTTTATAAAAAAAAAAAAAATGAAATTTAAAAAGGGTGAAAATGCGCAAAAACTTTCTAAATTGCAATTTCTACGCAATCTTAGGAATTATCAAACCGATTACAAAAGTAATAGTTCCAAATTGATATTTACAGTCCCTGATCCAACATAGGCTATATTTTATGTTGTTGTCACTACTACATGTGGGTTGCAGGAGCAAAAAAATGTTCTAAATCGCGCTTTATGTGATACTGAATCGTCTAACACTTTGAAATTTGGCATGTTAATTACTTAATAAATGAAAATGCTTTCTACGAACCGTCGAAAGAAAATTCCAAAATTTAAAGGATGAAGTGAGCGAAAAGCGTTCTAAATTGCGATTTTTATGCAATCTTATGAAATACTAAACCGATTAAAAAAACAATGGTTGCAAATTGGCCTACAGTGGTGATAGAGCCTGCTCAAACATAAGCTATGTCCGTACCACTATACCATCAGAGGGTTGCAGGAGCAAAAAACTTTCTAAACTGCGATTTCTGTGGTACTGAAGCGGCTAAAAACTTTAAATATTGCATCGTAGTTACTTATAAAATATAAATGCCCTCTTAGGACTTTCGAAAATAAATTCGAAATTAAAAAGGGGTGAAGAGATGTGAAGGAGCGAAAAACATTCTAAAAAAGTCTTAAATTACGATTTGTTTGCAATCTCAGGAAATAATAAACCGATTGCAAAAGGAATGGTTGCAAATCAATGGTGACAGTCTCTGATCCTACACAGGCTATATTTTATGCGGGTGCCACTACCACCTGTTGTTGGCAAGAACAACAAACGTTCTAAACAAGCCTTTAAAAACTTCCTAAATTAAGTTTTCTATGGAATGTTAGGAAATACCAACCCGATTTCAAAATTAACGTCGGCAAATTAATGGTGACAGTCTCTGTTTCAACATAGGTATTTTATGTTAGTGTCACTACCAACAGAGAGGCGATAGACTGTTAGACAAGAAGCTTGGAATTTTACATGATGGTTAAGTTTAATATGCAAATGCGTACTAAGAACGGTTTCTAAAAAATTCAAAACTTCAAATGAATACGGAAGTGAGTGTATTAAATGAGCATAAAAGCTTCAAAATATTTTCTAAATTATCCTTTTTTAACACTTTCCAACAAAGTTGAAAAGTGCTTATGACTTCGGTTTGTCTGTCCGTCTGTACGCGCTCTAATTCCCGTAAATATACTCGGATCGTTCTGAAATTTTTGGATGACAGTGACCTCTACCATAGCACGAACCCTATTTCAAATGAAATTTGTAGCATGTTTAGTCATTTACAGGGACTGTCAAAAGTTTTCCGTTACATTACGACCTATGGGAAAAATCGTTTAAAATGATTTTAATGATGTTACATGCTTTCAAACATAATAAAATTCATATGCATTTATCAAGTGCACTAAAATATGTATTCTGTAGAATATGCGGCGCAAAGAATTGTTATTATTCATTTACAGGGCCGCACAAAAGAATTCCGTTACATAATGATATATGGGTGGAAGGAATTTTTTCCGGCGTATTTTAATTATGTTAAATTATTTCATGTATAATGAAATTTATATACGTAGCTGAGGTTTATTATAACTTATTTTCTGTATAATACGAAGTGCATAGCATTTACAGGGACACACAAAAGATTTCAGATACTATATTGTATCCGAAGTACTGTACAGTAGCGATGATTGCTGGAAATGCATTTTTTAATTATGTTATGTGCTTTTTATGTTTCGCTATATTTATGCATTATATATGGTGTGTATAAATGCTGTAATTGATATACAGGGCTACACAAACGAATTCGTAATGGTTACTGGGTATGATTGCAAATTGCTTATAGGTGGTTTTTAAACGAGTTATGCATTTTTGCGCAGAACTGCATTTAATTTACTAAGAAATGTTTGTAGAACATATATAAAATGATATACAGGATCACGCAAAGAATTGGATAAATAGCCGTCTATAAATGATAATTTCTGGAAATGGGATTCCAGTAGTTTTAAGAGTGTTTTACTTTGAATTAAACTTTAGCTAAATAGTGGTGTGTAATGAAGGTACTAGGTTAACTACAGGGTTGTACAAAAGTATACAAGTATGTTTCCATTTATTAGTATAAATTGCTGAAAGAGAAATTTCAACCTGTTATGTGTTTTCTTGCTAAACTAAATTTTCCCATTATATAGCATATATATCAACCTACAGATCAAATACAGGGCTGTTCAAAAGAACTGGTATACATATTTGCTAATGACGGTAACTGCTGAAATCAGTTTTTCAAATGTTTTATGTGTTTTCTAAAATGTTTACTTAGTTCTCTTATCATATTTCTCTAAATAACGAAGTTTTCTTAAAGCATTCAGCAAGTGTTGGAAAGTGTTTCATAATCTATGCTTAACGCATGATTTTTCTTACTTGTTTAGAATTAGTTTTAGTTATTCCTATTAATTTAAGTCTCATTTCTGTCTAATGCAGTGTAATAATGAAGTAAACTTCATCAAACTGTGGCTTAATTAGTAATTTTTGAATTATTCCTAAAAATATAATTATTTCTAATAAAAATTAGACATACGAATATCACTTGGCATGGTTAAATTATTACACCAGAGTAGCCTGGGAATTGCTAGTTTATCTATAAAAGCATGTTACCTATATTATAAAGGATAAAGGAATTTGTGGGTAACGCCGACGTGATTTTGTCGGCGGCAACAGCAGACGATTAAATTTAACTTTTATTAACTTTTATTGCAAATTTTTAAACTTTTAAATATCGCGCATTTCCAATTTTTACATTGTCGAATAGGGGAAAAATGTACTTTCAAATACAATTTGTTTGAAATTTATATCGCAATTTATTTGAAAACTGTATCGAAATTTACTCAATTTTTATTGTTTTAAAATTAGTTTTCAAACATGAATTTTTTCATCATTTTTTACATGAAATCTACATCTCTATCGCATGCAGACTATTACGAAAGATAAATCCTTTTGCACTTTAAATTAATATAAATAGCACATTATTTGATTTCAGCTTACATATTCCATAAAGAATTTAAAACATTCACCAATCAATAAATAAAACAATAAAATATAAATAAAATACAAATTTAAGACATTAAATGGAATTTTGTCCTTAACCCACTGAAATCGAGAGAATCAAAAAGGCTGATTGTAAATAGCGATCTTTGGAGATTTCTTGGACTCCTGACGTGAGGTCAGTATGAAAATTCCGCTTTTATAGTATTGTTAGTGAGCATTCTAAAAAATATATTATACGTAAAAAATCTATTGGAGTTATATATATATATAATTCATTAACTTTTGATTAACTGCAATTCTTTTTATCAAGCAACGTGTTTTAACGATACCTACTCTCTCTATATAAAATAATAATGAAACGCATTTATGAAACGGATATATGAAACGACTGAAATGAAACGAATTTATGAAACGATTCTTTGAAACGACTGATTAAACAACTGATTTTGCTTCACTGTGATTTCTCCTAAAATATGGAATATTTTGCGATGAAAATAACGCCAAAAATCCATATTGATACACAGATCTCAAAACTGGTATTAGAATTTTAAAATTCGAATTAGTTTTTGAAATATTAAATTTTTTCTAATTTTAAATACTTCTTTCTAATGATGGCAACTCAAATATTAATCTGTTTTTTTTTCATATTTCAGAAAAGGTTATTATTTTAAACTAATTTGGCGACTAGTTTGGCCTCCCTTAAATCTATTCTAAGAGCAATGCTTTTTTTTTTGTATTTCGTTATCATGTTAACGAATAATACCATGTTTTCATTTAAAACTGAAACATTTAAAATTAATGGCTTTCACTTCTTTCTTTTTTTTAAACGAAACAAAAAGAAAAATATTATGCGCATATGTCATGTATGCACCGGGGTACCTAATTGGTGTCAAAATGGAGTTATTTTGCCTGACATGGTAACCCGGCTATTGTTGCTTATTTATTAATAAATGTTTATTTACATTTATTTTCTTTTTATTAAAAAAATGTTATAAATGGTTTTGTTCTATAATTATTAATTAATTTTTTATTTATTTATTGTTATTTTATTTAAAAAATAATAACAAATAATTTAAAAATACATATGTAACTGGTATTCGAAAACGAGGTTTTCGCCAAATTGTCGTAAAAAAAAAAAAAAAAAAAAAAAAAATCACGCCAAACCCGATTAAATAATGCAACAAATCATGGCATTTAATTTAAAATTCAAAGTAATGTTTTAATGGTACTACTTAGTTATCCTGTCGTCCTGTTTTTATGATCCTATTTAGAACAATTCCTTCTTATTTTGAAAATTTCCTAAGAATCATTCCCTAAATTCAATTAAAAATTAAATCGTTAAAATTATTCATTTTAAAGTTGTCATGAAGTTTTTTTGGTACTACTTAGTTATCCCGTCGACCAATTTCCTCAAATTATATAAATCACCAAACCACTCGCCAAATTATACAAATTGACATAATTTTTATTTTAAATAACGAAAGAAAAAATAAATTAGTATAACATTAATGAAAATATAAATAAAACGCGAAATAAAAATCACTTTATAGCATAAACACGTGTAACTTTCTTACAGTCAAGTGAATGTGACATTTACGATCAACCATTATTGGCATTCAATCTTATAGTCTGGCGATAGATTTTTGGTCGATCGGATAACCAAGTAGAACCGTTTTAATTTACCACTCAAAAAATAAAAAATTGCTTACTGGCAAGTTAAGTAATAGCTATTGACGAGATTTGCACCCGGCTAACATAAAAGTACCAAGAATTCTTTGCGATCATGGCAACTTTTATGTAGTTTTATTCGAAAAAATAACTTTTATTCTTTAATCAAAATGGAAACCTTCCTTATGAAAAGGGGAAATGATGGCAGTAAAATAATATTTGGCGACTTATCCCTATTATAGAGATTGTTTTCAATTCTAAAAACAGCGTAAAGAATAATATTTCCTAACGGTTAAAAATTTATTTACATGTGACTATTAAAAACTGAAAAAAGACTTTAAAATTACTATTAAATAAGTACGTGTTAAAAGCAGGAAAATATTGAAAATTATGTCTTGAAAATTGTATTTACACGTGAATAATAAAAGAGAAAGGAAACTTTAAAATAATAAATACATTAATATGCGTTTAACCCTTTCAGGAGCAAAATACTTCTATTCGTAAAATGTTGAAATCAGTGAATGGCACCAGAATTTGCGAACAAATTTCGAAATACTGAAATGCTTTTGTTCACTTTTTTTTTTTGACACCCAGCCAGGACTCCAACCGGGAGGTTTATGGAACTAATGTCCTAGCGGGAAAAAAAACCCTCCACAATCCAGCTCTGCGCACTACCAAAGGACCGGGCAAACCAACGGCATATATAATAACAAAATAAATAACAAAAGCATAAACTATTATACAAAAATAAAACATAGCAACTCGCTATGATCAACAATATACAAAAAGCATGTTTAGAGATTACCATGCAACTTTTACAAGAGTGTGGGTTTATGGGTAACTGCACAACCAACTGAAAAACAGAAACAATATCAATAACTGAAGATAGTCCAATAAAATAAATAGTCCCTAAAATCAAAAATATTTAAAAACTCAAGTTCACTTACTTAATAAAAGGAAAATTTTCATTCCAATATTCTGGTGCAAATGTGGCATTTAAGAATTAAAATTAAGTGTTCCAAAAATGAACCATTGCCCTTGAAGGGGTTAAAGCAGTAAATTGCAGTAATTGTAGTAAATTGTATTGTGTCAATCGTTTTTATAACGGTGGTAAAAAACCCCGGGAGGCAAAGTCTCTGTTTACTTAATTCATTTTATTTTAGTTTCTTTTTAAATATTTAACTGACCCAGCAAAGAGGAAATTGCTGGCCAGCAGCTAGATAGGTACTGGCAATGATGGAGAAGTGCTGGCTGATGGTCTACCACTGCATGATCACTGCTGGACAGTTTCAGTCAACTTTTCTGTTGGAAATGATCAGATAAAATTCTGGTGGGCATCCATTTTATCTCATGCGCTGACCCACCACTACATGGAAGTGTACGAACTTTTGCAGTATTATTGCTGGGAACCCTTACGCTAGATGGCGCTGCGAAATATCGAAGACATTGAGTATTTGAATACAAATCTGTAATGAATATCTTACACACAATTTAAGCTGTGAAGCTATTTTTTTTTAAACTGTAAAAAAATAGTACCACTGCCACCAACAAAATAAATAAGTAAATGAATAAATAAATAAATTCTTTATTTCAACGCACTTTTTTTTTCTCCTTAAATCTGCTTTTACTAGGTTACAAAGGATTTCGGTTTTCATAATTTATGCAGTTCAAAATCAATAATAAAAACAGCGTATAAAATACATAGGATTTCTATATAATAGAATAATTTCTATACCAGTTTAATGATTGGGAACGTAAATCACAAAAGAAACAAACTTGAAATAGTGTAATGAGAGCTTGAAAACTACGAGCAGTCGTAGCGTACGCTGAAAGCACTTGTTCTTGCCAGATCACGAAAACCAAGCAGCATCGAGCGCAGTTAGTACTTGGGAGGATGACCACATGGAAACCGCTGAAAGTTCAAATATTTCTATAGACATTTCTATTATAGACACTTCTACAGATCTATAGCTCTTGGTGAAACTAGCTTATAGAAAAAAGAGCCATAATTATATAATACTTTGTTTTTTTTATAGATTTCTATGAGAAATTTTTGCAAGGGAAAGTGCTGGGCCAGCAAAGGAATAGCAGCGGGATAGGCCGGATTGAAGTAATGTGATGGCATACCAATGCTGACTTGCTGTTGGCCATCACTGATGGGCCAGCTGCATTCGGCTCGGACACTTTTCGACAGGTTTAAGTAATGGCACCCTTGCACTTTACCGCTGATGCTGGCTGCCATCTTTTTTCCAGCTGATGGTCCACTGTTTCTTTTTTTTTCTGGGGATCTTCTTTAATCAAACACGAAAACAACAATTGGATGTTTAACATCCTCTGATTCGGCCTTAAATTTTCGCAATCAAAGGGAATTGAATGGAAACCCATTCACAGGGAGATCGCTATAGGTTTTTTTCATTATAATTCAATCTTCTGTAATCTATTTAAAACAGATCAAATTAGAGTGCTTTTAGATTCTGCGATGCCTGAACGGGGAGTAGCAAGCATAGCTTGCAGGGGGCAGAGCCCCCTAGTACAAGTATACTATTAAAAGCCGCTTGCAGAACCTTTCGAAAATACCTCATTTACCGCTGTGTCTTTAGCATATGCAGAGAAAATGAATGTTAACGTCAGAAATAATATGTACTAGAAAACCGGAATTCTGGTTTTTCAGACTTTAGTGCCGCCTCCGATGAAAAAGAAAATATGTATGCATATAAACATAGATAGTACATAACATATTTCAGTTTTAACACTTAAAACACACGCCTTTTTTTTATATATAAAATGACGTCATTTGCACAAGCAGGAAGAATTCCTCATTTACGATCGAATCTTGAAGAACGTCTTTAAAGTATGCATAGGACCAGGGTCGTACTGGCCCACCGGGCAACGAGGCAAATGCCCGGTGCGCCCATCGTCACTTTTTTCTTTTTTCTTTTTTTTTTTTAATCTTTTTTTTAAGCACGCATTTTGAAAGCATAAAATTTTCAAAGATTTTCATTTGGAAAATTAAAAAGTAATGCTTTTTATTTTTTAAAGTATAGCATAAGCAAACTATGTGCGATCAAAGACAATTAGATAAACCAATTTCGAGATAACATAAGTTATCGACAATCAGATATGCCATTGTTACACATTGTATCCAGGACCAGACTTTGTTCCAAAGCCTGTAATAATGATAAATTCTAAGAAAAATAATATTAAGTACTCACTTATTTAGATGTACGCCTAAATAATTTCTGTTCTAGGAATGCTTCTAATAAGTGTCTAATGAGTCTGCGTCTAATACGTTTGCATATTTTCTGCGTCTAAGTATTTAGCGCCCCTGGTGTTGTGAGGTATTTTTGTATTTCTGCCTTTTGTGCAAGTATAAACGACGAAACACTGTATAAGAAACATATTCTCATTTTAAATGGATTCATTCACAGAGACTTTGATAGTCATGG
Source organism: Maratus speciosus (assembly GCA_963932465.1). Classification (NCBI taxonomy): domain Eukaryota; kingdom Metazoa; phylum Arthropoda; class Arachnida; order Araneae; family Salticidae; genus Maratus; species Maratus speciosus. Next base: position 29,970,743 of record OZ010786.1, read on the forward strand.
CGCCCTGGTCCAGATTTTATTCAGTACCCCGAAGAATATTAACTTCTACATAAATTAATATTGGTATTAATGATGTATTTAGTATATTTTCTGTCAAATATTCAGCGCCCTGGGTGGCTGCCCGGTAGTTTGGTATTTCTGTTTTTTGTGAAAGAACGAAAAAAAAAATGCCAATTTAAGACAGTTGATTTTCATTTTAATTTCATTTGGTCCCTATGTCAGAGGCGGCTTTGGTAATCATGGCGCCCTTGGTCAATTTTTTTAACGCCTCTGTAAAAATAAGTTTAAAAAAACTAATATCGTGTTTACGTAATAATGGCGCCCTTGGTCTTTTTCAGCGCCTCTGTAAAAATAAATTTCAAAAAACTAACATCGTGTTTTTGTAATCATGGCGCCCTTGGGCAGTTTTTTTTTTTTCAGCGCCTCTCTGTAAAAATAACTTTCAAAAGACTAATGTCGTGTTTTCGTAATCAATGCGTTCTTGGTGAGATTTTTTCAGCGCCCTGTAAAAATAACTTTCAGAAAACTAATATGCTTTTATAATCATGGCGCCCTTGGTCAGATTTTTTCAGCGCCTCTGTAAAAATAATTTTGAAAAATTATTATCGTGTTTTTTTAATCATGGCGCCCTTAGAGAGATTTTTTTCAGCGCATCTGTAAAAATAAATTTCAAAAACTTAATATCGTGTTTTTTAATTACGGCGCCCTCAGTCAGATTTTTTCAGCGCCTCTGTAAAAATAAGTTTTAAAAAACTAATATCGTGTTTTTGTAATCATGGCGCCCTTGGTCAGATATTTTTCAGCGTCTCTGTAAAAATTAATCCCTTTCAAAAAACTATCATCGTGTTTTTGTTATCATGGCGCCCTTGGACAGATTTTTTTTAGCGCCTCTGTAAAAATAAGTTAAAAAAAACTAATACCGTGTTTTTGTAATCATGGCGCCCTTGGTCACTTGGCCAGATTTTTTTCAGCGCCTCTGCAAAAATAACTTGAAAAAAAGTAGTATCGTGTTTTTGTAATAGCAACCCCCCCCTCCCCCCACACGCACACTCCCCACAAACACACACACAAATTGATGCCCTTAGTTCTACTAAAGTGGAGCATTCCATAATTTCTTAATGATAATATAAGTGTTAGACCGCCAAGGGCGCCAAGACTAAATCTTCACAAGATTTTGCAATGGAAACTTATGTAAACTTTGCTTTTGAAAGAAGAAAATGTTAATTTTTCATATCTATTTAAAAATTCGATAATATTTTTAGCATCCAAAAAAGCCAATATGTAAAAACGTTATTTTTTTTAAAAACGGATCTGCTTAACCTCTTTAAACTTCAAACACCACCCGAATATATAAATTGAAAAATACATATGTAATTAAAATAAATAGATAAACCACTAAAATTGTAAAAGTCCTTTTACAAAAGAATGGATAAATATAAGTAAAGAGAAGTGCAGATGTATTTAGTTTCAGTTTTCAATGCTGTTAGTCAGTAACGTGGGAGTTCCTAAGAAGACAAATTACCATTTCGGCGGGGTTTCAAATCGGTTCTATAGATACCCAGTGGTTTCTGTAGTAATACCAGGTGTGACACTTTTTTTTTATTATTATACCGTATTCTGGAGAAAATAGAAATCGGCGGATGTGGAGGTATTTTCCCATGAAATACTAATTAACACACGACACATGCGCGACACGACGCACTGTTGGTGGTTTTTTTTTTTTTTTTTTTTTTTTTTTTTGTGCGTGTGAGTTGCGACGACCATTGTAGTTTAAAATTGGCTTATCTGAAATTAAAATAAACAGTAATTGTCTGAGCGAAGCGAAGGCTAATACTCAGCGAAATATTACTGTCCGGACACATTACTACTACGATGGATATTAACGCCATGTCCTACTAAAAAAAAAGCCTAATAAAAACCTTTCGTCAAGCATAACTCAAAAAATATTTATCGGATTTCGTTTCTGATTGCACCAGAAGGTACCTATGAGGGTCGCCTACTGAATGCACCTACTATGAAAAATAAGTTCCAAACCGTTTAAAAATTATATAGAAAAAAATTATAAAAAAGCACATTTTATCTGCATACGTCACAGAAATTTGGTGTGCGTCACTTTCACCGGTTGATGTTTTCGTAGACAACTGGTTTGACCACATGGAACAAAAAAAAAAAAAAAAAAATACGCACGCAGTAATATCGAATAGATCAGTTTCAACCACGTGATCACAAACCTTGCAACAACCCGTGGCAACCAGTTTTGGTGAGCAAACAAATAATAATACAGTACTCCGTACCACGGTGACCGTTTTTAGCCTGTTGTATGAAATATACAATTGTGGATGATTAAAACAAAAGACATGAGTGTTTATTGCTCCGGGAGGTTAACTTTCTCTGGATGTCTGTCTGTCTATCATACAGCATGCAATTTTCTTGTAAAGGATGATATTATTATGCAGTAAAACCTCCATAACGGACACACCCGATTAGTGGACACCTCTATTTAGTGGGCATTTTTTCGATTATCAACCCTTAAATAACTGTACATTTTTTACTCTCAGTAGCGGACACCTCCAAATAGAGAAATAGAGGACAAATTCTGCCCTGCCGAGGTGTTAGCTATTCAGAGGTTTTACTGGTAAAACCTCCATAGCGGACACACCCGATTAGCGGATACCTCTATTTAGCGGACATTTTTTCGATTACCAACTCTTAAATAACTGTACATGTTTTACTCTCAGTAGCAGTCACCTCTAAATAGAGGACAAATTCTGCATTCTGGTGGTGTCCGCTATTCAGAGGTTTTACTGTATATAATTTTGATAGTTATTTTACAGGGCCACACAGAAGAATAAGAATATATGAAACGAATATAAACTAAATTCGGGATTGGTAGATCGCTGATGGTAATGTAATTTTAGGATGTTGTTACAGTTATCCGCAGCATGTTCTTAGAGTTACGTTCATCTAACGAAACACTACCTGTCACACTCCTTTGTATGTCTGTCTGTCCGTCTGTCACAGAGCCCGTTCTCAGAAACTCTATATGTCGGAGACTGAAAATTTGCATACTTATAGCTGAACTCCACACATCAAACGGCAAATAATAAAATTTTGGAAAAGTCTAATATTTAACCCTCTGGGCTCTAACTTGTGTATTTTAAGCAATTTTTCTAACTCAGACCCTAATTTAATTAAGTTGGAGACATGAAATTTTGCATACTTATAGCTGAACATCTCACATCAAATGACAAATAATAAAATTTTGAAAAAGGTTTAATATTTAACCCTCTGGGCTCTAACTTGTGTATTTTAAGTATTTTTTCTAACTCAGCCTCTAATTAAGTTGGAGACATGAAATTTTGCATACTTATAGCTGAACACCTCAGATCAAACGACAAATAATAAAATTTTGAAAAAGGTCTGTTATTTAACCCTCTGGGCTCTGACTTGTGTATTTTAAGCATTTTTTCTAACTCAGCCACTAATTAAGTTAGAGACATGAAAGTTTGCATACTTATAGCTGAACACTTGCGATAACACGATAAATCATAAAACTTCGAAAAAGTCATATTTAACCCTCCGGTCTCTAACTTCTGTATTTTAAACAATTTTTCTAACTCAGCCCCTAATTAAGTTGGAGACATGACATTTTGCATACTTATAGCTGAACACCTCACATCAAACGACAAATAATAACATTTTGAAAAAGGTCTACTATTTAACCCTCTGGGCTCTAACTTGTGTATTTTAAGCAATTTTTCTAACTCAGCCCCTAATTAAGTTGGAGACATGAAATTTTGCATACTTATAGCTGAAAACCTCACATCAAACGGCAAATTATAAAATTTTGAAAAAGTCTAATATTTAACCCTCTGGGCTCTAACTTGTGTATTTTAAGCAATTTTTCTAACTCAGCCCCTAATTATGTTGGAGACATGAAAATTTGCATACTTATAGTTGAACACCTCACATCAAACGACAAATTATAAAATTTTTAAAAAATCTAATATTTAACCTCTAATATTTTGTCTCGCGCAATTTTTAAATTTAAACTGTTTTGCAATACTATTTTTTGTTCATTTTGCATAATAAGTGTAATGTGACGTAATTTCTTCTATTTCAGACTTCTAACGCATGTTAATGAATTTATTTTACATTATCCTTTCTCTTTTAAAATTCACATGTAAATATAGTTTTTATGGCGTAATTTCCAATAAGTACCTGCTTTTTATACCAAATTATTTAATTCTAATTTGAAGGTTTTTTTCTGTTTATAATAGTAACGTGTAAATATTTTTTTTTTTTTTTTGAAGCAAACATTATTGTTTGCGCTGTTTATACAGTTGGTAACAGTTGAAATTAATACCATTTTCTAAAATATGTAAAAAATATCTGTCAAGATGCTGAATATTTGAATTTAAAATAGAAATAAAACCTCAAAAAAGAGTCAAATTTTAAAAAAAATAATGAAATCAGCACACCGGGATCTTCTATTGAATAAAATGATCTAAAAATGATTAAATTCCCATGTATAGCTTTTGCTCCTATAAATTTTTCTTTAATGGAACGATTTTGTCCAAATTTAGCATTAAATATCTCTTAAAATAATTCTTCGATTTGAAAACTGTATGCATTAGCGTGTTGATCAAACATTTCGCTATAATACCACCAATTTTCATGTTTTTGCAAACAATAGTTTTCTTAATATTAACGAAGAAAGACCTCCGGTCACAAAAAAATCAAAACCAGCGGCGGCAGCGGCGGTGACAGCGTTAGTTACTTTTTTTAGAATAGAGAGATATATAAAAATGAAAACTTGTCTATCTGTCTGTTTGTAATTTTATAAAAATTCACAATTTGGAAGCCAAAATTTTGAAAAGATACGGACATGTGTATTAAAACATGGCCAAGGCAACTAAAGTAATCCGGAATCGAAATAATTTATAGTGAATTTTTAATTAATAAAAAACCATTAATTTAACAGCAATTTCTTATCAAATTTAAACATTTTTCGTTATAGCAGTTGCCAACAATTAAAAAACACAATAAAATTATTACTACAACAATTAATTTTCTACTGCAAGATTTCCACGTGAAAAATGAAAATGAAATAAATAGTTTGATGAATTAAAAAAAAAAAAAAGGTGAATATTACGTCATAACTTTTCTATTGCAAGATATTCACGTGAAATATTAAAATGAAATAAATGGTTTGACGAATTTAAATGAAAGTGAATATAACTTCATAACATTTCAAGGTTTCCACGTGAAAGAGGAAAATATTACGTCATATTGGAAATATAAAGAACGTGGTGGATATAGTATAACGTCATATGAGTGTGAAAAATGTATTGAAGCATGATAAAAACCCGATTAGGGAAATTATTGGCCTATTTTAACATTATTGCTCCAATTATAAATTGAAATAAGTTCATTTATAGCTGTATTCTTTTGCGTCTGTTATATACATTTATACATTTTATGTAGCGTTTTCATATGATTCATTCATACAACATTTCGACTGCTTTTTTTAATGTTTGTTTTGTGTTGTATGTTAAATTTTGAAATTGATTTTTCAGAACAAACATCCTTCAAATTCTGGGCAACGCCGGCACTTTAGTTTGTAACGGATAAATAGCTTTTGTATCTGTACATCTAATGCTAATATTCTAAAGCGTTATAATATTATAAAGTATATAATATTATTAATGCTTGTACGTTTGTGAGGTGTTATCTCTGAAACTACATAGCCAACTTAAAAAAATGTTAGTGGCCATCTCTGCTCCGAAAAAAAGACTATTTTATGTCAGTGCAAGAACCTACATCGCTGCAGGAGCAAAAAAGTTCTAAAATTGTGATTTCTGCGATATTGATTGGGTTAGAAACTTTAAATTTGGTGCGGTAGTTACTTTTAAGATATAAATACTCGTAATGAACGCTCTCTAAAAGGTTCAATTTGACGGATAAATGTAAAAATTTCTAGAAAGGTCCTAAACTATGATTTATTTGGAATACTGAAATTTTTGGGATACTGTTGGGGTTAGAAACTAGAACTTTGGTATGGTAGTAATTAATAAGATGTAAATGCTCGTTGTAGAACGAATTCTAAAAAATAGAAAGACTAAACAAAGCGGAAAAAGATCTAAAGATGATCTAAGTAACGAAGTACATGGAATTGTTAACAATATAAACATGAAAATTGACATGGCTGTATTTACCATGACGTAAATTCTCGCAATAGAACAATTTCTAAAAATGTCGCTATATAAAACAGTGCAAAAACAAAAAACTTTCAAAAATTTTCTATTTCTGTGTTACTGCTGAGCCCAAAATCTTGAAATTTTGCTTCGGGTTAGTTTTAAAATATACAATTGTCTCTATGAATGGTTTGTAAAAAATTTAAAAAGATGAAATTAACGGAAAGCGATCTCAATTACTATTAATTTGGAATTATTAGGTACAGCAACTTTAAATATTTCATAATGCTGCATTTCCTCCGCAAAACATGCGATTTAAATGAAACAAAACTGATAGATACCCACCTAGCATTAAATAAATTGTGTAAATATTGAATAAAGACCTGTATGAAACAGTGAGTAGGTTGCCCGAAAGTACTTGTTAAAGTGTTCCTACTCTAGGCTTTTCTCTCTCTCGCCAAGGCCACTAACAGAGGGAAGTACCGTTTTAAATGTGATATGAATTTTTTATCCGATTCATTTTTCTAGACATTTTATCATAAGGTCATGAATATGACCTTATTGAGAAATAAAAATCTCAATTATCATTAGTAAATTTTTTATATATTAACTTATTCTGGTGAAATTTTATAATCGAGTTCATATTGGCGTATGTTAGCTTGCATGATTTGCTGAATAAATGTGTATGGATTTGTAAATTACTTCAAATGACACTTTGACAGCTCAAAAGTTATGCAGACGATATATTCAGATCTTGTGTCATACTTTATGTTGTAATCATTGCCGATTTCTTTTATTTAATACATGCTAAATACAGCTCAACTTGTGCAGAATATGTTTGAAAACAAAACAATACAGTGTATGTAGTGGCCAGCATACACTCATCATTCAAATCCGATCGAGCATATCTAAAACACACTCAAACGAAGCATTGCATGCCACTGTTGATGTATTCGGTACTTTGATACTATATTAGATTTTGAGGAGAGAATCCCTTAAATGTTATCGACAACCTCATTGCATCCGTGGAAAACAGATATTGTACAATATTAACTATTCCGGGGGAGCACGCACCATATAAAGTATAGTCCATTCTTTTTAAACATCATATATTTGTCATTTAAAGTTACTCAAATTGGTGTGGTGCGTCTGATTATGCTCTTGACATCATTTTATACAGTTAAAATTCCGATATAAGTAATTTAGTATTTCATTTTCTATTTTACTTTTAATATATTGCGTACTTTCAATTTTATATCCATGCATGGCTGTGTTGAATGGTTAGATGTCCCATTTTTTAAAACAGTGTATACGAATTTATATATAAGATTTTGTAATTCTACGATTCGTTTATTTTCATCATTTCAATTTATCGCAGCATATGGACAATTAAAGATAACATCTCATTTTCTTTGCTTCCACATGTTATTATTAAATCTATGTTCTCAGTAATATCGCTCAGACTAATCCCTCTGAGGGAAGTCCTAGTTTTTAATTAAATATGACTTATTTTAGTGACTAGACGAGACTAAAGGTGGAAATTATGAAAAGCTCTGTCTCTCTCTTTTTTTTTTCTTTAATGCTGATTATTTGAACAGGGTATTCAACTTTTATCGTAGAAAAATGCTGATTTTTGATGATTGACAAAAAAAAAAAAAAAAAAAAAAAAAAAAAATCCTTAATGCACTGCATAATTATATAAGAAACTAGGGGGTTCTGCCCCCTACGAGCTACGCTCGCCAACCCTCGTTCAGGCACACCAAAATCCAAAAAGCACGCTAATTTGATCGGCTTTAAAAATATTGAATTTAAAAAAAACAAAAGAAAAAAACAGTAGTGATTTTTCTGTAAACGGGTTTCCATTTGTTTTCCTTGGATTGGGGATTTTTAAGACCAAATCTTCTGCTGTTAAGAGATTCAATGGCTGTTTACGTATTTAATTAAAAAATTAGTTAAACATTTGAAAAACATTTTGTAAAATTTTGTAAACATTTGATGTAAAATGAATTAAGTAAACAGTGTCCTTGTCTCCCGGTATTTTTTAACAGCGCTATAAGATAGTTCTTTTAAATAATTCATTTTAAATGTATCGTTTTAAATCTGACGTAATTTACACCAAAGTTTTATTTCTTTTATTAATATTCAGGTGAAAATACTTTAGTTGTTAGAAGGAAATATTATTTGCGCTGTCTTCGAATTCACGATAATAGTTGAAAAGATTATCTCAAAATATCTCGCGCAAATATATTTTTTAATTTAAATGTTTTACCATATTTTTTGGCCATTTTAAATAATGTAATTTCTCCCGTTTACAAGTTTTAGCGCATAATAATTTTTTTATTTTAACATTTTGTTTCTCTTTTAAAATTCAAGTGTGAATATGGTTCTTAGGACGTAATTTTCCTGCTTTTAACATGTGATCATTTAATTCTAATTTTAAAGTTTTTATTTCTGTTTACAATAGTCAAGTGTAAATAAATTTTTAATTTGAAGTAAACATTATTGTTTCGCTGTTTATACAATTGGCAACAGTTTAAATTAATAACATTTTCTAAAATATATAAAAAATATCTCTCGAAAAGCTGAAAATTTGAATTTAAAATAGAAATAAAACCTCAAAAAATGAGTGAAATAAAAAAAATAAATTCAATCTGCACACCGGGAACTTATAACGTATAAAATGATCTAAAAATGATTAAATTCTCATGTATAGTAGTGGTGTAGTCGAGGGGGGGACGCAGGGGGACGGCGTCCCCCACTTTTTTATTTTATTTCAAGCGTCCCCTTACTTTTTTTTCAAGGGGCTTTTTTTTTTTTCTAAGGGCGCGAGGGGACGCAGATCTTCCTGATTTATTAAATGTTTAAAATCAAAAGCACATTAATAAATTAAGAATTTTATGAAGTAAAGAATTGATTTTTAAAACTATTTGAGTTTTCTTTGAGTATTCAGAAAACAAACTGAAAGGAATTGGGAAGAAAGGGATATTTACTTGCCGTTTCACCATAATTAACAGTAGTGAAACACCTGAAATACCGCGCTAACATTAGTTCCTTCAGATGCATACATTAGTTTTACTTGGAATTTTCTAATCGAAAACTATTATCCTCCTCCTTTTCCTAACATAAAGACCCCAAAAGCTCTTTGAAAAAGATCTTTATACACCACAGTCTCCGTTTAAAAAATATCCAGATGTTTCAGTTTTGAAAGACTGGTCATGTTTTTCTCACATGGTAATTAACAACAGCATGTTTCCATTAGTCAGTAAATAAGGTATTTAAAGACGTTCGGCGTAATTGTCATATCTGTCACATACTGTTGGTTAGTAGGGGTCCTCAGATGACTGGTATGGTGTCTGCAATCGAATACAGAATAAATCAACAAAAGGGACACCAATGCAGACCGACAACTTCTGATATATTGCAGTGCCAAGAATCCCACAAAATCATTATCCCCCTTTCTCCTATCTTCCTGTAACATTCACATGGACAATTATTTCTTGGTTTACTATTCGGGGATTACTTCTTTAGACAGGAATAAACTACAAGCATTGGATTATTTTGAATTCCAGCTAATATCTCTGAAGTATCTGTTTTTTTAAATTCTAGCCATAAGTATTTTGCATCAAAATTTCAATTTTTGAAGGAAAAAATAACAATGAAACGATATAGGCAGCCAAAATTGGAAAGTTTTATAATTTCTTCGAAACGTTGGTCGTCGATGATAGTATAACAATGCCGTGATGATAGATACGAAATTATCGAGCAGAATTGAGGATCAAAAGTCCGATGCAAGAGAATCGTAAGCATATTTTGAGTTTTGATCAATAATATTTTTAATTATATGCTATGTTATACCATGAATCTTTGATAAGGATTTCATATTTTCCAAATATCAATATGTTTTTGTATAAAATTATATCTTTTGTACAATGGGATGGAAAGGAAACATGGGTGCCAGAAATGGTAGTTGAGCAGAATTGCCACTCTTTAAATTTTCAAATTTAATTAACTAAATTTTCTTTCCCTCTCGAAAATTTCAAAAAATAACAAAGTTTGTTCTTCGCATAGGATTTAAAGTAATTGAACAGTAAAAGAAACGATACAAAGAATTATTCATCAGAAAGAGGGTCTGTCCTCCTGAACCCCCAGTAAAAGACTATTTTTAGTTCTGTTTTTCTTTTATGTTTGTGTATTTTTTTTCTTCTAAACCACCGATTAAAATATATCAGGTGTGCAGAAAAAAATAGTAATATGTTTTATTAGTTCCTTTTGTAAAAAAAAGCTGATAGAAGTTTAATTTAGGAGTTTTTAATATGCGTTTTATTTGTTATATTTCAAAAATACTTTATTTTAAAATAAAATATAGATTTTATTTAATAACGGCAATATTGTTTGAAAATGTCTGCAATCTCAATAAAATTTGCAGTAGCATAAACAATACAAAATTAAACTACAACATTTTAACACTTTCTAACATAGTTGAAAATTTTATGACTTTGGTTCGTCATTCCGATTGCCCGTAAATAAACTTTGATTGCCACTCTATTTATATACATTATTATGATTTACTATTTACTACAAAGATTCTTTAATGAAAATGAAGTGTTTAGCACTTATAGTTCGTTTGCAGGTATACATAAAAGAATATTCCGTTAAATTATGTCCTATGGAAAGAAAATTCTTTATTTTGTATTTTAATGATGTTACACTACTTCAAACATAAAGAAATTGATATACATCACAGAAGGGCACAACAACACGCTTAATATAGAATATGTATCGTGTAGCTTCTTTCGTTTATGTACAGGGATATAGAAATAAATTACATTGTATTAATCTCGGTTTACAATAATCAGTGTTGAATTCAGACACTTTCCTCGGGGGGGGGGGGGATTTCTGTGGCTCTGAGGGTGACATTATAGAGTTTCGAGGGGGATTGCACTTTTTGACCATTCAAAACGCGAAATCTCAAATCTTCCGGGGGAATGTCCCCTCCGGGCCACCTCCTGAATTCACTAATGACAGTAATTGTTTGAAAAGCGTTTTTTGAAATTTATATACGTTATTGAGGAGGGAGATAACGTCATCCACAGAAAGCATAGGGAATATATCATATCAATTTTCTTTAACAGTCCGTAAGCAACATTGTAAGATGTGCTTTTTCAATCTCAACTAATTTTTATTAAATTCTGTGGAATGAATTCTACAAATTATACGCAGTGCAACAATTCAAAATATTTAAATTGTGTGGGCGGGATTTGATGAAAATGCATTTTCAAGAGTGTTATTTGTTTTTTAGCACAACTAAGTCTTACTGTGTGAATATAATATAAATAAATTCATACATAGGACTGCACAAAAGACATATACACAAATATTGTCGTCAATGAACGGTAAAAACCTTTTTTTGTGAAAAGCGTTGTTCTATTTAATTAGACTTTTAGTTTTACTGTGTGGTATGCATAAAATACAAGGATTATATTACTGAAGATTTTGCATGTTAACATTCGCAAATTCTTCACACCCGCTTTCTAATGTTAATCATTTTTTTTTCTTTTTTTTTTTTTCTTCTTTGACTTTCAATATTTGTAAAAGATTTTTTTTTCATTAGATAGCTGAGGCCAATCTCTACAAAGGCCCAATCTTTTTTTTTTTTTTTCTTCGATTTTGTTTGTATTTTTATTTTTTTTTTCCAATTTAGATAATTTTACTTTCGGAACCGGTTTCGAAAGTCGACCTATCCTCATAAAAAATGACTGCGAACAAAATCGAAAAAGTAAAAAACGGGCATTATGAAAATCGACCTTGGCTATCCAATGCAAAAAAAAAAAAAAAAAAAAAAAAAAAAAAAAAAAAAAAAATCATTTAAAAATTTTTACATGCAAACGATACATCTTTAAAAAAAATTCTCCCATAGGATTAACATTAGTAAGCGAATTCAGTTCCTGTGAGTGAAGTAGTCCCTTAATGTCTTTAGGGACTACTTCAGTCTAGAGAGTAATTACTGAGATAAGGCTTTTAACTTTGTTAAGTATTTTCTAAAATGTCTATTAACGCATCGCTGTCCCTTGTATGAAAAAAATAATTCTAATAAAATATTTTTGATAGTATTAGAAAATATTTCATATTCTATGCATGGCGCATGATTTTTATTCTAGTTAAAGTTGTATTTGGAATAAAAAATGTAAAATCGTTGTAACATAAATTACGTTTAATGAATTTCTTTATCATTTTGAATAACTGTGCACAAAAAAATAAATTAATTATTTATGTAAACAATATGTACCATTTTCAAAAATTTGAAAGAAAATCTTATCTATAGTACGATGTTTAAAACTAAGATTGAAGTAACAGATGTTATTAGTACTAAGAGGCGCAAAAATTATTTATTTTATGAAGTGGGAATGTAGTAACAGATCTTACATTTTTCTATTACAAATGCTGAATTAAATTGCACAAAATTAAAAAATAAATATTTTAATTAATCAGAACACACTATTGAAACTATTAATTACACTGAAACCGAAAAAGATGGTATAACTTTTATTAAGTAATATAGTTTATTAAAGTTGCGTCTAGACATTTGTGATTTGCACCGCGGGTGGATCCAGCTTTCCTTGTAGATGAGGTGGATGGAGTCTGTGTGTCATGTGCCTCTTTTTGTAGGGAAGGGTCATATCGGTATAATATCAATTTTTATATCTTATGGTTTTTCTTCGTCCTCAATTCCAAACTGGCTGTTTTATGACACGTTATCAAAGTTACATTTTCTGTTTGTAAATGCATAAAATTTACCAGTTCTATTCAGATAATAATAGTTAAAATAATCGATTAGGGAAGTGCTTTATATAACGTGGTCTGGTTCAAATATGAACACATTTTAAATTTTAAACACATTTAAAAAGTGCAGCAATTTTCGAAAATTACTTTTTAGTCCCCGGTATGCTTTTTCTTTCTCCCAGCTATTAAAGTGTCGTCTCAAAAAAATAACTTCCGTTGTATAAGCCAGACGTAAAACAAAGCAGATGTATCATTGTACGGTTAAATACTCTACTGCAATTTTTTTTAACTTTTAAGCATCGCATATTTTCAATTTTTATACCGCCGTATTGGGAAAAAAGTATTTTTAAACGCAATTTGTTTGTAAACTGCATCACAATTTATTTTTAAAATATTAATTCTTTTGTAGTTTTTAGCGCATTTGTTTAATCTTGGCAGCTCAAATACTCCATTTATGTTGAAAGTAAAGGAAAAATAGTTGGAAAATAGTAATTATATCTTTTTGTTGCCGTTTTCCCATAACAACTTTTAAAAAATGTAATTAAAATACGTACTATTTTGAAAAACTATAGATGAATGATTTCTGATAAAACATCGAGGTATTATAAACCAAATTTAATTTTAAGTATCTATATTAATATTACAAACAGATGAAGGCATATGAATCATTTGATAGCTGTTTTTTTTTGTCGAGTTTCTTGAATGACATCTCTTTTTTCGAGATTTGTGTATTATTCAGCGATAGTGACGTCATATGCGTACTTTACTATAGCTCATAGATTAACATACGAGATGGGACATTTATGGCGAAATCTGTAATGACAACAGTACTAGCGTTACTACGGACTAAGTTACTACGGTTAAATTTACATATGTTGAAGAAATATGTTTACGCTTTATGTTTTGAATATCTATTCTTTCCAAACGAAGAAGAGGCAGATGATATTGTATTTACGCTTTATTTATTTAGCTGCTTTTTTTTTTTTTTTTTTTTTTTTTTTTTTTTATCGTGCTTGTATCGTTGTTACTTTTAATTTACAAAACGATAATTAGAGTAACGATATAAAAGAAAAACCCTAGAAAATTCTGTTAAGAACGGAAATGTGTAAGTTTATGAGATTAAATTGTAAAAAAATCAAATTCAGGCATTGTGTTAATTTATTCATATCGAATAAAATTTTACTGAGTGTAATGTCGGTACCTCTATTTATTTTTAACTTTTAGATTTATATAATTCTAAAAATTTGTCGAAAGAAATTTTTCAAAATCTGTAATTTTATTATTATTTCTTATATGTTAATATTATAAATATTATTCAATTGGTTGAACGTTATTTACATTAAAAGCAATATTTTTACTTTATCAGTAAGAAAGGGAAAATGCGTAAATTTTAAAAGATTGTAACGATTGTTTAATACGTTAAACTTCATAAATTAATAAAACATCGGCTATAAAAATTTTCCTATTAAATGGGAATATTTATGAAATTTTCTGGGACTTGTAGAGTGCAATATTTCGTATAGTCTTATATTACACCATTGCTTTTGATATATAGCATTCAAGATTAAATGTTTACTTTGTTTTTCGTTGCACTTAAATTGTTCACGCATCATGTTAAATAAAATTTAAAAAAATGCGTATATCAGTACATGAACATAGAACAGATATTAGATATATAAAATAGAATATCTATTCTATATTCATGTATCGGTGTAAGATTCTATTGAAAACGTAAACATGCAACATTAAAAAAAGAAAGATCCCAATGAGGTAGATACTCAATAATAAAATACTACAGGGATGGGGAGTTTCTTCTCCATTGTCACTAAAGGCGCTACGATCGCAATCGCATTACCATTACGCTCTATGGAAGTGTCCCATCTATATGTTAATTTATCCTGTAGATGTTGTTTAAGACTGGATAGTAAATGAAGAATTCTCTAGCGGATGCGGATTACGTCATTTTATATAAAATAAAAGCGTGTATTTTAAGTCTTAAAACTGAAATATGTTTTTTACTATCTATATATACATATATATATTTTTTACCGGGGGGGGGGGGGCACTAAATTCTGAAAGTGTCATTTCTTTTGTTCAGACATGAAAAAGGTTTCAATTTTTTTAATACTACAGTAAGCCAACAAAAAAAAGAACCTTTTAATTAAGTTAATTTTAATTAAATTTAAATTTTTAAATTTAATTTTTCATTTACTTTTCAATGCAGTTGAAAATGTGAAAAGCAAGAAAGTTTGCCCTATGGGTGATGTAAGACCCTAATGTTCGAAAGTATGAGTGTCCCCCCCACTTTTTTTTCCAGGACTACACCACTAGTATAGTTTTTGCTCCAATAAAACTTTTTTAATGGAACGATTTTTTCCAACTTTGGCATTAAATATCTCTTAAAATAATTCTTTGATTTGAAAACTGTCTGCATCAGCGTGTTTATCAAACATTTCTCTGTAATACCACTGATTTTCATATTTTTGTTTGCAACAGTTTTTTTTAATATTAACGAAGAAAGGCCATGCTTAAGCATTCAAATTGGATGCCGATCTACCGGGAATATCTACGCAGATTTTCATTGGTCCATTTCCAATTCGAAACTTTTTTTTATATATAGAAAGAAAAAGCTGACAAAATTAGAAGTGAAAAACAATTCAGTATTTTTAAAGTAATCGTGCCGTGGTCATCTATTAAAAAATGCAATTTTGAGAAAAAAAACTAGTTTCAATTTTATGTTATAATTACAATAGAATGCTTATTGTATTTTTTTATTTTTTTTACTTACATAGAATTGTCTATTCCATATTCTGGCCACATAAAGAAGTCTCAATTCCGTTGATAAAGCCGCTAAAATAAAAACTCGATTTTCCGAAATTTATAAGTTATGATTACGTGTAAATCCTTAAAGCGGTTCTCAAAAAAAAATTTTTTTTAACGTTCAATGATGCGAAAATTTCTGCTCATTTACAAACATAAAAATAGTGTTCGAAAGAAACTGAATTTCGCTTACATTCCTAGTATCGACTGAAAACGAAAGCGAAATTGTTTTAAAAATAAATTCAAAGTAAGTAACATAAACATATATATACGCATGTTATCTGAATAATGTTTTGCGTAGAAACGGCAGTACATAATTAACAAAATAATTTGATTGAAATAAAATTAATTAAATATAAGGTGCTATAAACATAAAAAATATATTAAAAAATAATTTAATTTAAAAATAACGAATTTAATCAATATTAGTAATACCTTCTAGATTTATCTCCTTGTATGTGAATATAAAGTATGTACGGCTCTTTGGATGGGAGTGCCGTTTGGGGGAGGCTAGGGAGGGGCAGTTATAGTAATACCGAATATACGGCAGTATTTTCGCCGAAACTAGGATTTTGGGCTGAAAACGAAAATGAAACCGAATATTCGGCCAAACTCCACATAAAAGAATGAGACTTGCAGGCTTGGTTATTGAAGTGATTTGCAATACAATAGATTCTGTTCTTTAAATTAATTACATCTTGAGTTAAAATTGATTGTTGTCTCATGACAACAGTTTTCTTTCTCTTCCTCCACTGTCGGGTCCGGAAATTCGGTTCAAAACGCCACATTTGGCAGCCTTTTCTGAAAGATCTTTTGTTTTTCTCAAAAAATATAAAAGACAGTTCGATTAAAAAGTTTCTGGTGGGCAATAAAAAATAATTGGTATTTTCAGCCAAGTAAAGCAGTCAGCAGTTACAATGAAATTTAATGAAAACCTTTAAAACAAAACTATCATGCAATAAAATTCAAGTAATACTACTTTTCATAATAATACATTCAGCGTAATACTTTTAAAGAATGTATTACTTTTCCAAAGATTTTCTGCCCCCCCCCCCCCCCCCCTACCCTGCGTACACACATGAATTGCGGTAAAAAAGAACAAGATCTTTGAAAAACAGAAACAACTCCATTATTGGGCACAGCCTTTGTAAGTTTGCTGATTTGAAAGCAGGGCCGAAATTAAGAGGGGCAGAGGGGGCATGTGCCCCGGGCGCCAAATGAAGATTTTGTTTGTCGATTTTTCTCGCATCTGTGTTTTGCACGGTATTGTTAAAATCATTCTGTCTGGCGTATGACAAAACATAGAAGAATCTAAAGATGATATGGCATAAGGATCCTGTATAAAGCGGATTTTTTTTCGATTCCGCTTCCGAGATTTTAATCAATCAATATTCGACAAAGCCAAGGACGGATTCAGCTCATCATTTAGAGGGGGTCATGGATTTCCTTTTTTGGGGTGGGGGGCGATCACATCCTCGTTATGAGAATTTTTTATATTGAAAGCTATTCCCAAATCCAAACTAACTACTTTTCTGATACTTTCGCGAAGTCATTTTCATTCGTAAATACAAAAAATTTGCATTAATATTCGTAAAAATATAAAATTTGCCCATTTTGTTCAGATACCAGGAAATTAGTTTCCCATTTTCTTATAAAGGCAAAGATTCATTCCGAAAATGTTGTCAAAGATAGCACTTTTAGCCAAGTTTTACGAGTTGAAGCCAGAGGAATGTCGTAGCAAGGGAACAATTGGCTGTCACTTCCGGAATTTCAGTTTAAAAAGTCTTACAATTGTCAACGATTAAATATGGCAAACATTTGTGTTAAATTTTAGAGGTAACTAAACCGTACACATTGGCAGCTATGGGATTCTATTAGTGTCATAAAAATTGCAGGTGTAGCCTCTTCTTTCTGCTCAAAGTATTAAATAGTTTTTTTCAATCGAACTTATACCTTTGGAATGGATCATTTTCTTCTGATGGACTGGTGCCATCCATTATTTTGAAACAGCCGTTATAAATGAAGTGTTAGGTAAAGATGAAAGAGCTGTCGTAAAAAGTTAGAACTCTGATTTTCTGGTCAGAAAAGGAAAAAAAAATGGTCATAATTTTTTTTTCTGGTCAGGATGAAAAAAAAAAAAAATGGCCATAATTTTGTTTCTGATCAGAATGGAAAAAAAAATGGCCATAATTAAAAAAAAAAAAATCTATGATATCTTTTGAATGTTGAAAAAATAAAGAAATAAAACATATTTTAAAAATAATTAACTTAAAATAGACGTCACTCTTGAACTAAACAAAAATAACTTTCCTGAAATTTTATACACCATAATTAGTATTTGTATTCTAGAGATTGTATTATATAAAATATTATTGAATTGTATTAAATAATGTTTTGCACTTTTGAGTTTTGACCCAACGAAATTGTTTTTGTTTGTTTTATTTTAATATTTTATTTTCCATTTGGAGATAATTGTATGGAGATTGTTATTCGGTTATTCGGGGTAAAGTTTGAATTAACGCATTAGATAAGGTGAGCGAAATTCGAAAATAGAGATAGCTTTCTTAGAAAAGTGTGGTGGAAAAAAATACCTCTAAATTGGCAACACTGGTCTAACATCAGATTTTTTTAAAGTGCAATGTCTTGCGGGTAACTATTTTTGTGCCTATTACATTTCTATAGTGTAAAATACTAATTTGGGTGTGATAATTATTTTAGGAATAAAGTTTTCGCTATAGCAATATACTCGCATATATTTTTAAAGTGATTTTTTATACATAATTTATATAGTATGTGCATGTATGTATATATAAGCATTTGCGCCCTTTTGTAAGGCAATCGGCGCCCTTTTTATCCATTTTGCCACCGCCCTCTCAGTTATGCCAGTACGACCCTGCATAGGACATCACTATCGCTGAATAATACACAAAACCAAGAGAGAGAGATGTCATCATTCAAGAAGCTCTACAAAAAAGTAATCGGCTATCTAATAATTCATATACCTTCATTTGTTTGTAATATTAATATAGATGCCTAAAATTAAATATAGTTTATAATACCTCCATGTTTTATCAGAAATCATTCATTTATATATTTTTCTAAAATAACACGTATTTTAATTACAAATTTTTTTCAGTTGTTATGGGAAAATAGCAGCAAAAAGATATAATTACTATTTTCCAACCATTTTTCCTTTACTTTCTAGAGAAATGGAGTACTTGAGTTGCCAAAATTAAACAAATGGCGCTAAAGACTAAAAAAAGATTAATATCTCAAAAATAAATTGAGATGCAGATTTAAACAAATTGCATTAAAAAGCACTTTTTTTCCCAATACGACGGTATGAAACTGAAAATGTGCGATGCTTAGAAGTTAAAAAAATTGCAGTAGAGTATTTAACAGTACAATGATACATCTGCTTTGTTTTTCGGCTATCTTATACAATGGAACGTTATTTTTCGAAGACGAAACTTTAAAAACTGGGGAAAGAAATAGCATACTGGGGGTTATAATGATTTTCACCTATATTTTGTAACCGGGAGGCTCGGGTTTATCCTCTTGTTATATTTAAAAGTAAAAGAAATTTCAAAACTCAGTGTTTTACCGAGAAATAGTTTTGTATTACTGCAACTGCAACTGACAAAGCTTGATATTTCAAATATAACATATGCATTGTTATTTTTTCTATCTTAACGAATATCAACATGGCAAATTTTCTTTTTAATTGTACTAGGGGGCTCTGCCCCCTACGAGCTACGCTCGTCAACCCTCGTTCAGACACCGCAGACTCTAACAGCACGCTAATTTGATCGGCTTTAAGAAGATTTCGGTAGATTGAATTATAATTTGAATCTGACAATCATAATCTGACGTAATTTTCACGAAACTTTTCTTTCTCTTTTTAATATTCACGTAAAAATACTTTGTTAGAAATGAAATATTATGATCATCTTAAAATATCAAATAAATGTCTCGCGCAATTTTTAAATTTAAACTGTTTTGCAATATTACTTTTTGTTCATTTTACGTAATAAGTGTAATGTTACGTAAATGTTACGTAAGTTCTCCTATTTAAGACTTCTAACGCATGTTAATGAATTTATTATTTTACAATATTCTTTCTCTTTTAAAATTCAAGTGTAAATATAGTTTTTATGACGTAATTTTCAATGAGTTCCTGCTTTTCATATTTTCTGTTTATAATAGTCACGTGTAAAATAAATTTTTAATTTGAAGCAAACATTATTGATTGCGCTGTTTATACAGTTGGCAACAGTTTAAGTTACTACAATTTTCTAAAATATATAAAAAATATCTCTCGAAATGCTGAAAATTTGAATTTAATATAGAAATAAAACCTCAAAAAATGAGTCAAATTAAAAAACTAAATGCAGTGGGCACACCGGAAAATTCTAACGCATAAAATGAACTATTCCTATGTACAGTTTTTGCTCCTATAAAACTTTTTTAATGGAACGATTTTGCCCAACTTTGGCATTAAATATCTTTTAAAATAATTCTTTGATTTGAAAACTGTCTGCATCAGCGTGTTTATCAAACATTTCTCTATAATACTACCGATTTTCATATTTTTGTATGCAACAGTTGTTTTAATATTAACGAAGAAAAGGCCATGCTTAAGCATTCAAATTGGATGCCGATCTGCCGAGAATATCTACGCAGATTTTCATTGGTCCATTTCCAAATCAAAACTTTTTTTTATATATATAGAAGGATAGTTTATGATTTTAAACATTTTGTAGTACCAACAATGGGTTAGATTAAATGCACATATGGTATGAATGCTCATATATCGTTATACATATTTACTCATTTCGTTTCTGACGTTTCCAAATCAGTATGTTTCAAGTAATGTTAACTTGAATTATAACACAATTGGTATTTCTCTCTGTAGAATGTTTAACTGAGCTGCTATTCTATTAACGAAGTTTGAAGATTAACATAAATAACATACTGCTTCTATAGCATTAATTATATACTTGAAAGGAAATGTATTTACGTTAATATGTTTTACAGTTACAGTTTGCAGAACAAGGAACAGTAACTGATATTTTAAATTATAATTTTAATGTTCAAGAATTTTATGAAAGGTAAAAATTAATTTTGTTAAGTTGTTTTACACAAAATAATACACGACATTCAGTTGATACTATCAGTTTTTAGATGGACAGCTATTAATCATTGTGAGTGCATGATTTTGTCAAGAAAAAAATGATTGTTTGTAAAAAATAAAACTTTTATAAATAATATTATTAATGCTTTAGATATAAGTTGTTAAGCTTCAACTGCTTTGAGAACAACACTTTAATGTTACAAAGCAGAAATTATTTAGTATTAAGGATTAGAATTTTTATACGAAGAGGAATAAGATTTTTTTATAATCAAGAAAATATTTAAGGATTTTATTTATGCACGCAGGATGTAATTATTTGTCATATTTTCTGAAAAGAACTTTTTTTTAATATTAAGAACTCTGCAAATTATAAGCAAAAAACTTGGCAAAATTTGGGAATATTTTTATAAAAACTTTAATTTCTCTACTATTATGCATGTTATTCTCATAAAAATGAATACAATTTATTACAATAAGGCACTTAATCATAATCTACAGTTTGCACACTTTTGCTGCATTAGTTTTTACAGGGTTGTCCAAAAGATATTCGTTTTTTTTTCAATTTGTTGACGTACCCCTATGGGGTTTCGGGAAAAACTCTTCACGGAAATATATGACCTGTACTATTCTATTTACACACCTGGAATTTCAGGATAATTCTTCATGTATTTTTCTAGATATGTAAGAAAACGTCAAAAATCGCAGGTGGCCGGTCACCTTTGGCCATATAGCGTATACAGAACTGCACAAAAGAATCGGATATTTTTCAGATTATAGAATGTAATTGTTAAAAGCGGGTTTTCAAAGATGTCATGAGTTTTCTAAAGCGTTTACGTAGACAGTATTATAATTTATTAATCGGAGAAGTTTCATTATAAGTATTCTGAATGTGTTGGAAAGTGTTTCATAATCTAAGTCTAACGGATGATTTTTCTTTCTTATTCTACTTACGACTATTAGCCGAATATTGAAAATAAGAAAGTATAACAAAATTAACTTATATGCGTTATTTTGGAAAGTGTCTTATAATTTAACTATAAAACCTTTTTTATTTCTTGTTAAATACTTCCTAAGGAAATTAATTATTTCCCGCTAATGAGACAGTTGAAGGTAATAAAAATTACATTTATATAAAAAATGAAAGCAAACTGTTATTCAGTTATTAGCATAATGATGCAGAGACGATGTTTATCGTTTTTACATTCAATATCAGATGCTTTTGCAGTATAGCTCTTCTCTTATGTAACAGATGATTTTGTTTTCAAAGAGTGGTTTTTAACTCATCAGCTTTATTTTAGCTATTAGCTTTTAACCCTTAAATGCCTGGTGTTGCTTTTCGGCAACATAACCAATTTAGGATGATAAATACTGTTAGAGTAATATTGAAGCTATAATGCCTAATTTTACCAATAAAATACATTCTGAAAATATTATTAAATCGATTTTCAACATTTAGATGGCAACATTTGTGCTGTTGAAGAATAAAGATAGATTTATTTTCTCAATTATTGATATATGTTCTTTTTGTTTTGTTTAGAAGCTTGCGAAATACCCTATTTTGTTCTGCACTGAGCAAGTAAAATTTATTTCTTATCATAGTTCTCAAAATTCTTGTGTGATTAATATTGTAGAATTTTATCAAGGAAAATTATTTTTTAAAATAAACACCAGTATTGCCAATTAGTAACAAACAGTTTTTTAGCCGTAAACCATACTTAAAACAAAATACGATTTTTTTAAAGTATTTTTTCCATGATTTATTTAAAAAAAGAAAGCCGAAAAACATTTTTTAAATAATTTTTGAAAACTCAAGTATTTAAGGGTTAAGAATTAGAATGAAACAAATATAAATAGATTATTAATGTATAATAGACATATAATATGTTGTTATATTTAGAAACTGTACTAAATGATTATAATTACATTTTTATCTATATTTAAGTTTGCTGAGGGTAATGCTAAGGGCGCTGCCCTTATACTTAAAATTAAAATTATGATGGCTGTAATAAGTTAAAAAAAATAAAAACGCATAGTTACTAGTGATATCTTCTCTCTTTGAGCTACATTTTTTTTCAACTTATTGTTACCAGCTTCAAATTTACAATTTTGGAAAAATATTTTTTTTTCTAAGGTTATATGGCCAGTGAATGTGATTCGCTCACTCTCCTATTTTTCTTAGCAAATCCATTTCTACTTACTTTACTTAAGCAAAAAGCGCAATGACAAAAATACATAACAACCTCATTATTTTTATAAACAGAACTTTTTTTCTGTTTGAATTGAATTGAATATAAATTAAAGACATGCAAAAAATCAAATTGCTAAACATTTTTATAATCCATACTCGAAACATAAATGATTAAGAAAAAGATCATAATACATCAGTCTAGGGCATGAAAAACCTTAACAGATTCAACAATTAATTATATTTTTCCAATTCAGTAACTAAAAGAAGAAAATGCAAACTTACCAGATCAAAATATGAACGACTGACCGGGATGCTTTTTCAGGAAAGCTCACGTTTTCAGCACCAGCCTTGGCGAGTTGGCGAAAGAGAGGACGTTCAGCCAGCTCTAACGCCAAACGTAGTCTTGTGTTTCGTTTTGAACCGAAATGGCGAAAGACAAATTAGCGTATTTTAGAATAAGTCCTACCTAAATTAAAGAAATATTTTCAATTATGTGTTCTAAATGAAAAGAAATATTTTCAAAAGAAATTGTATTACGAACTCTTATAGTGTGTTTTATCAAAGGTCTTTATTACTTTTGATGATATAGACTAAAATTTTGATTATTTGATTTCTTCAAAAATCTACATTTTCATTCAATTGAGTATTATTAATTACATACCTGTTAAACAAAAACTCTTTACCTTCATAAATCTAGATATTTGATTACATATAAAGATGAATTTATGGGGATGATGAATTAATGCAGTTTCAGTGTATTTTGATGTATATAAACACAGATTTTAAAAAATTACTGTGGCAGAAAATTACTATATTCTCTGCCATGAACTTATATAATTAATTTAATACCAAATCATTCTGCAGAAACAGTCCACAAAGTCGAGTGAAAATAGGCCAAACCAGAGGAAGAAAAAAAAAATCTATTACACCCCCAACCAGGATGTTTAGAAATTGCCTTTTTAATGCGAGATGAAACTCTTAAGAGGAGAAGGAATATTGAATGACTATCTTTTGTTACTTCAAAGTAACAAATAAAATCACTAGAGAAATTTTCAAACTGTGTATGATAGTGAGGGCTGTAGATTTAAATAGTTAAATTTATCAATTAACAAATAGAAAAAAACAAACCAAAAAATTAAACTTTTGTGGGGATGAAACAAAAACAAGCTTTTCTTTTTTCGGGGGAGGGGGGGGGGTAGAATTTGAATATTTGGTCCTTTACTTATAGTTACTTCAAAGTAATAAATAGAACCTAATTTTTTTTTTAATGTAAAGAATTGCGTGTGCACAACAGGTTAATCCTGATTTTCTTTTCTTACCTTTCATTCTATTTCTTTCCTTTTCTTTTTTTATGGTAAAATATTTATTTGTCATTTGAAAATCAATAGATAGAGCAAAACAATAAACTTTATGCACTGTTATGGATAAGCGATAAGCGAAGGGATAGTTAACATTTCAGACACAATTTTAACTGATCTTTTCTGCAAGGCAACAATGAATTTTAAATGGTCAAAAAATAGTGTGCTGAAGGAGAGGGGGGGGGGGGGGGGAGAAGAGAAAATTCGAAATGGGAGGTTACCTCAGACGATTTATCATTATTTTATTGCCATTTCAACTTAATAAAAAGTGCAATATGTGTGCAGAATGACGAAAAAAATGGAGTGTGTGTGGGGGGGGGGGGGGGGGGAGGAGGAATTTCATTCGAGAGAAGAATTTAGATGATTTATTCAAATATGACGAATTACTATTTTAAAATAGCAAACGAAACAACTTGGATGAAATAATATTTAAAAATATGGCAAACATTTAAAAATAAACTAAAGAGTTTTAAAGATTTTTAATTTTGTGCATTAGACGCAGACCAAACGTAAAAACTCAAATAATGGTAAAAATTTAACAGTATTAAAATATAATAGTAATTGATTTAATTGCATGCATCAACTTGCAATTATTTTAGCTGATTGATTTAACTGCAGAATACAGCTAAATAATTTGATTTATCGTTCAATCAAATTATAATCGAATTGATTTTAGTTTCAACTTCCTATTAACTTCTAATCGCAATTAAATTAAAAACAATTAATTTTAAATGAATTATTTCAGTAAAATTGTTTTATTAATGCAATAAACACGTCACACAATTATGCCGCTTAATAATAATAATAATAATAATAATAATAATAATAATAAACTAAATTAATTCAGTAGTAATGCTAATAAAACTAAGTTCAATTGTGTCATAAAAACATGAATAGAGTTATATTTATTACAAGAAAATCTTTACGTGTGTTTTTATTTTTCCTAAAAAATAAAATACGTTCTCAATTTCTTCGAACATAGCGAATTAATCAAATAAATGAATATTATTGAACTGAAAAAAAAATAACTTATGTTTGAATTATATATATTGTGAAATTAAAAGCATTTCAATCCGAAAAAGCTCTTTGTTGTTTTGTCAAGGTTTTAATTGTAAACCACGGTGAAATAACATTTCGTCATACTTTTTTCTCTGCTTTATAGCGTTTTACATTTGCGGAAAAACAAATGAAAAAAAAAAAAAAAACAACTCTTTGCTCTCAGCAAAAAAATGGGGGCTGCTGTTCGCTACGCGTATGACGTCACGAACAAGAAAGGGTGCGTAGTGTTGAATTCATCTCCGCGCCAACTGTTACTCTGGCGATAAGGTGCTCAAAACGTGAGCCTTCTTGAAAAAGCGACCGGGATCCCAAGAAAAAATAGATAACCTCTTCAAGACGGTATTCAAGAAATCCCTCTCGGCAATCGACTGTAGTTGTAATGGCATAAACTCAGAAGCCATATGCATCATTAGACAGCCGATTTTTTTGTCGAATTTTTTGAATGACGACTTCGTTTTTTGTGGAGTGTTTATTATTCAGCGATAGTAACGTCCTATCAATACTTTTCTGTGGATGTTGTTTAAGATTGGATCGTAAATGTAGAATTCTCCAGCGGATGCGAATGATGTCATTTCATATGAAATAGCGTGTGTTTTAAGTCTTAAAACTGAAATATGTTTTGCACTAAATATCATGGAAGACGATAGTATTCCAGAGTGACGCAGCTTAAGCCTAAAATCGTAAGAATAGCGAACTCATATATACACCTAACTGGATATCAAAGGAAACGCGAAAAGCCGCCACTTCATAACTCAGCAAATAGAGATTACATTGTTCTGATTCTTTAAAAACGGTCTTATATCTGCAGTCTAATCCTATTCTGCAATTTTTACAGTTCTACGTGCAGTATATTTTGAGATTTCGATACCCATTTTTAAAGCAATTCCGATGGTGCAAGAGTGTATTTCTTGTTCTGGAAACGGCCTGGGCGATTTTCTTTAAATTGATATATAATATGAATCTGTTTTATATGAAGGGAATTAGGTAACACTTGTTTCAGGGAAAACTCCTGTTTTTTATATAATTCGCATTTTTTTTCTCAAAAATAACCTGCGCGATTTTATTAAAATTAATCTATAATATGAATATGTTTTAGATAAAGCGAATAACATAACGCTTAATCGCAGGAAAATTGTTGTTTGTTATATAATTGGTATGAAAAATGAGACTACATTTTTTGTCATTCTATTAGAATTTATCGCAAATGCGCAACAAGTTACTAATGTATTCCTGAGCATGCTTCTTTTTTATTCACTTTTGGAGAAAGCTGGCTATCGAAACACTAGCCGAGCGGTAAAGCGCTACTCTCATAGACGCGAGATGCCGAGTTCAATCCGCAGTGATGCCTTTTCATTTTTTATGAGTTCTTTGTAATTTTTTATTGTCAATTAGATCATTAAATAAAATTTTAAGACTTTTTTAATTGCTATTAAGTTAAACAAAATTAAATTACAATTATAACTAAGCTAAATGAAATAAAACTTCATTTTAAATAAATTTCAATAATAAAATTTGCCATTTCCTGCGGCTGGTAAATGTGGCGCAATCTATATTTTGGATAGATACCTAACTCTAACATTTCATATAAAATACAGATATATACATTTAACATTTTTTTAAATAACAATAACTGGAAAATGTTATTCAATATTATTTCATAGTCCTTTAGGTATTTTGAGAGTCTTATTATCGCTCAGCAAATATATCTAGTACATTGACTTTGTTAACTCGTAAATATAATTGAGTAAAAAATCTTTATCTAAATTTAAGTAATGGATTTTGTTCTATGTATTCCAAATATTTTGTAACTATGTATCTTATCTCCACATAAAGATTAAAAAATCTCAGATTAACTGTTTCAGAAAGTATTTTCACATTTACTTATGTATATATAAATAAATACAGTCTTTTCTTGTCTGATGTATGTTCTTTATATCTGCTAAAAAAAAAAAAAAAAACCTTTCCAAATAGTATTAAATTCAGACATTTTTCTTCGGGAAGGTGAGTGTGTGTGTGTGTGTGTATTAAAAAAATTAATAAAAATTACTTTTCCATATTAAGGAGTATAAAAAATTTAATTTAATTTAAAATGAGAATCTCTTGAAATTGTTCCAATTATTTATTAAGGTTATCAACTACCTGTCATATTTATTTTTTATATATTTTGAAAATATCATACCTTAGACTAGATACTTCTTTTTCGTTTTGAAAAATGATGCAGATTAAAATCATTAAAAATTTGCTGTTTAATGTGTTACATAATAATTCAAAATTATTTTCTGACTAGCAAAATAATTTGTAAGTCTTCTTGTCGAATTGTCTTCTATTCAGTAATATGAGTATGTAAAAAAAGTTTTTAGCAATTTTTATTGAATTAACCTATAATATATATATTTATTGTTACAAATGCAATGCAACTTTCATCTTTACCTGCTCCGTAATGTATGTATACTTGTGGCAACACCTATTTAGTATTGAAGTTTTGGTATGTAATGGCAAAACTATATTTTAGAGAGCCTGAATGGCAACACGAATGTATTATTATGATGGTATGTGCTGGAGCTGCCAGTACGCTCTCTGTAATCACGATGCATGCCGTGATCTTAGTCCAGCTAATATGCTACTAAATATTTATTTTGTTATTAATAAACTTAGGATGATCGTAAGATGTTTCTTCGTAGTTAAATTCAAGTATGCTACATGGTGTCAGTTCGTATTTGACTTGGATGGAAACAGATTTCTAAGACGTTGAGCGATCATGCTGTTTTGCAAAGGAGGTTTAAACTGCTTTAAGTGGAATTTTTGCATTCTATAATCACGTGGTAAATAACATTGAACACTCGTGTTCAAAATAAATATGGATAGTTTCAAGCCCCACAGTGAATTGACATTAAGTGCGCCAAATTTATCAAACAACTGGCTGAAGTGGAAACAAAAGTTTGATAACTTCATGTTGGCCTCTGAAAAGAATGGAAAGGACGATAAAATTAAAATAGCCATTTTATTGAACGTTATTGGGGACAAAGGCGTCAGCGTACTCAATACTTTTAGCTTTGAAGATGGAGAAAGCAAAGAAAAATTTGACGATGTCCTTAAGAAATTTGAAAACCACTGCTTGCCCCAAAGTAACGATTTATCTGAACGCTCCAAATTCTTTTCCTAGTTTCAGAAAGACGGACGAGCTGTAAATGTATATCTGACGCAATTAAAGACATTAGTCTCGTCATGTGGATTTGAAGAACAAGAATAGAGCCTTCTGCGAGATCGAATAGTACTTGGAATTCGGGACAAGAACTTACAGGAAATACTACTTCGGGCATAGGATCTGACGCTGAAGAAAGCTGTGGACAGCATCAGAGTATGTGAAGTTAGTAGAGAACGGATGAAGACCATTAATGACCCCAAATGCAGTGAAGTTAACGTGGTTAATCGAAAGAAAAAAGCCATGAACTTTAAACATTTTAGTGACTGTAAATAGTGAGGAAGAAAACATGTCAAAGGACAGTGTCCAGCATACAACAAACTGTGTAATCTCTATAAAAAAAAGCATCTTTTTGCTGCGATTTGCAAGAGTTCAAATAAGGTAAGCCAAAATAGAAATAATTTTCAAAAAGTCAATGAGGTAAATAGCTCTGACATTAATTGTTTGTATATTGAAAATGTTTTAATTGATGTTTATACTGTAAATTCAACTGAGAAAGAATGGTATAAAACAGTAACAGTTGGAGATCAGCAAGTAAATTTTAAACTAGATACAGGTGCTCAAGTTAATATTCTTGCTGTGTCAGATTTTCAATCTTTTGATTTAAAGTTTAAAAATAATTTGATCCCAACTGATATTGTTTTATTATCATATGGTAATCGTAAGCTGAAACCTGAAGGGTACATTATGCTAACATGTAATACTGATAAATTTTCTAATGTAAAGTTAAATTTTGTTGTTGTGGATGTTAAGGCTAAGCCTTTATTGGATTTACAAGCATGCCATGAGTTACAGCTGATACAATTGATTGATGAAATTAATTTAGATTCTAAATTAAATGTAATTAGTAAGTATCAAAATATCTTTGAGGGTTTAGATAAATTTCCTCGCAAGCCACATCACATTGAAGTGAAAAATGACGTGAAACCCATTATAAATCCACCACGAAGGTTACCTCAGTCCCTTCATAAAGAGCTAGGCAAAACTCTTGATGAATTGACAAAGTTAGGCATTATATCCCCTGTAAATGAACCAACAGATTGGGTCAGTAGCCTTGTACTGGTTGAAAAGCCAAACGGCAAGTTGAGAATTTGTCTTGTCCCTAGAAACTTAAATAAAGTCATTAAAAGGGAGCACTATGTTATTTCTTCTGCAAATGAAATCATTAGTAACAGTATATCCTTTTGAGTATTAAAAATTAAAGTTAGATCCACATATACATTTGTAATCACTAAAATCAAATATAAAATTTGGTGCATTTCAACATAATAAAAATTAAGATACTGAAATAATATTCATCGAATAAAGCATAGGGCTAATATTCCTTAATTGGATTCAGAGCCAAAAGTTGGAGTAAAAAATGAGCGATCCTGTGGCTATCGCGATATATAGTGAAAAACACAGTATAGCAGCGCCATCTGTTGCGCGATGTACAATCAAATCTAATTAGCATACAGTAATGTCAATGTATTATAGCATATAAAATTTTATGAAATTTCGTACTTTAGTTCATGAGAAATAGCAAATCTCAGAAATAGCGAAAAGCGCATCACAGTAGTGGCAACTTGGGTGATATACACCCAAATTTAATAAGTATCTATATGTGTGTCAAGGTATAAGAGAATATGAAGGTTGACAAAGTTCCGTGCATTAGTTCTTGAGATCTATTCTATCACAGAAATAGGAAAAAATGCAGCATAGCAGCGTCACCTGTTGGGGGATGAGTAAACACCTAAAGCTAATAAGTACCAATTTATGTTATGGTACAACTGAATCTGAAGTTTGATTGAATTCCGTGCACTAGTTCGTGAGTTAGAGCACGAAATTTGTGTCACATAAAGACGGACAGACACAGACTCATGTTCAGACATTTGCTAGAAACAGGAAAATCCTGTTCAGGACATTCCAAAGCGTATAAATCTGCCGAAAGTAGAAAATTTTCTCGGATCCAATGCTTTCTTCTTTTGTAGATAGAAAAAAGTAAAAAAAAACTAGAAAACAGGAACTCTGCTTTTTCAGAATTTAGTGTCGTCCCCGAAAAACGGAAAAAAGAGTATATAAATATAGATAGTTCAATTTTAAGACTTAAAACACTCACTTTTACTTTATATAAAATGACGCCATTCGCATTCGTTGAAGAATTCCATATTTACAACCCAGTCTTAAACAACAGTCAAAGAGTGATGTCCTTATTCAAGAAACTCGACCAAAAAAAAAAAAAAAAAATGGCTATCTAATGATTCATATGCTTTCATTTATTTGTAGCATTAATGCACATACTTAAAATTAAATATAGGCAACAAAGAGATATAATTGCTATTTTTCAACTATTTTTCCTTTACTTTGTACAGGAAAGGAGTATGTGATTTGCCAACTTAAAGAAATGGTGTTAAAAACTACAAAAAAAAAAAAAAAATGAATATCTCAAAAATAAATTGAAATGCAGTTTTCAAACAAATTGCATTTAAAATTACAGTAGAACCTTTTTTATCCGAACTCTTTTAACCGAAACTCCCGGTTAACTAAAATCCATTTTTAAAGCTTTTTTTTTTTTTCTATCACATTCCTTGTGTGCAAAATTCATTTTGAAAGGTTACTTTTTTAAACTTTCATATTACTCGTGTGCAAGCGGTCCTTTCCGAACTACGAGTACATAGAAATATTTTCGATCCCTCTTCTTAGAATTCCTTTGAGTTTTACTTGGGCTCTCGTAAGCTGCGGAGTAGAACGAACGAAGAAATTAGCGATTCTGAAGCTTTTGAATGTTTTGCAAAAGGTTTGGCTTGGCTGGAGCAGCAGAAAGACTATGATACTGGCGAACTAATAATATTTAAAAACTTCGTGATAGAGCTTCAAAGCAAAGGCAATAGAAACTGCGACAAACAAAACATTGTTTCAAAACCTTGTGAAATATGTAAAAGGTTTCTAATTTCAAAATTAAAGCTCAGGTAATTTATTCTAGTTTCTATTTTACTATTACTTTAATTTTATTAAGCACTTGTTACTATAATAAGAAATAGCACATATATTTCTCCTTAATCTTAAAATTGCAGCATTCTCGATTATCC
This sequence comes from Maratus speciosus, assembly GCA_963932465.1. Classification (NCBI taxonomy): domain Eukaryota; kingdom Metazoa; phylum Arthropoda; class Arachnida; order Araneae; family Salticidae; genus Maratus; species Maratus speciosus. Next base: position 30,002,549 of record OZ010786.1, read on the forward strand.
GAAAATTTTGATTTTCCGAAAGATGGTCGGTCCCAGTTTCTTCAGATAATCGAGGTTCTACTGTACTTTTTTCCCCTGCACAACGGTATAGAAATTGAAAATGTGGGATGCTTAGAAGCTTAAAAAATTGCAGTAGCTATTATCCCGTACAATGATACATCTGCTTTGTTTTACGACTGGCTGATACAACGGAACGTTATTTTTTGGAGACAACACTTTAATAGATGGGAGAAAGAAAGAACATACCGGGGCCTAAAAAAAAGAAAAACATGATGTTCATCATAGTGTAAAATCCCCAGTAACTAAGGCAGGTCACACACTAAGGCGACACATAAGACATGTCGCTCTATTTCGGGGGAAAAACTGGTTTAGAACTGGAGGTCTACCATGAACAGATCGAATTCTCCCCTTTCTCGTAAAATCTTCTGCATTTCCCGATGTGACGTTGCATTCCGATGACCCTGAAATTAATGCTACCACGACACAATCGAGAACGTCTTCCATCGGATTACTGTCATCGAGATCTCAACGAAAACTTCCGACCCCATTGAATGGAGTGAGAAAAGCATATATTGTCGGAAGTGCGTCTTTGGGGAGAGATTTTAAAGCGGTTGATATTGTTTTCTCTGTTTAGTAAAAATACCATCGACACACGCCTAATTAAGATATTTTCATAATCTTTTTTTTAAACGAGAGTGAAATGTTCAGATTTTCAGTTGTCAAAATCTCAAAGTGATATGACGGATAGTTATTTATAAAATGGAAAATAAAAATAAAATTTCTTTTTTTAACCAAGCAAGGGTTTTTCTTTGAAAATTAATAAAAAATTAACATGTTAACCTACAAATATTTAATTAGTAACATCAGAAAGATCTTATTCTATATTTTTAAATGGTATAAAAAGAAAAGTTTTATAAGTTCTTCTTAAGCAAATATGGGTATAAATACACCAAAATTTCAAGAAATTCTACTTAAATATAAAATAACTGGGAAAATATTATAAGTTTTGAAACTAATTTTTAGCACTAATAATAAGCGGTTTTTTTTTTTTGCAAATACTGCAAACAATTTTTTGTAGATTTAGATTGATTTTTCTTTGTGATACGCTATCTTTTTAAAATGAAATGTTAACTTAAAATAACAAAAACTAATATTAATTTGAAAAAAAGTAATTGAAATGCTTATTAAAACATAGTCTAACAAATCATCACGCACAATCTTATTAATCTGCTTTAAATAAACAACGCGCAATGCCAAGAAAGCTAATTATATCATAGTTCCGGCAAAAATAATTAGCAGTGTGACCAAGCGCTGCATATGCCCCAAAAATAATTGACCCTATACTTTTACTAAAACTTCTGTATACTAAATATAACATTTATGCTAATATTTAAGCCCATGTGCGCTCTATCGTTGTTTACTCAAACAAAATAATTATCCAAAATTTCCAAAAGATTTTCCTTTTCTTTTTTTTTAATTATTATTAAATGCTTGCTGTATCAATTTTAATGACTTGTTGTATAATATATCTATCTATATATAAATATATAAAATCTTTTAATAATATCCAATGAGAATTTCCGATTAGTACAAAATCAAAATATTCAATCAAAAGGTTTTCGGAAAGAAAAAATCTTAGGAAAGTTTTGCATGTTTTTGAACGGCATATTTTATTATGGAATTTAAATAAATTCAAGCGTTTCTAAGGTCATCAAAAAACAATGTATTTCCTCGTAACTTTTTTACAATAAATTTCGAAAACTTTCAAACAAAATAAAAAAAACTATATATATATATTGTTTGAAGATGATGTGAATCAGTCTTCTTCACTTTTCATTTTTTTTTTCTGCCTTTGATTATAAAACTATTTTTTCGGAATATAAAATAATTATTGCTCAAATTAACGAAAAAAAAAGGGAGTTTCGATATTAAATAAAGCTTAATATTAGGATCGCCAGAGAGTCCTCTTTTGTGTGTGTGTGTGTGTGTGTGCGTGTGTGTAGATTGAGTAATATTTAACTTATATTTTGAAAGATTAGTTTTATATAGAAATTAAAGACGGAGACAAAAAAATAAAAATCTAAGAAGACTGATTCACATCATCTTCAAATAATATATTTTTTATCTTTTCTAAATTTACTGTAAAGTTACTATGAAATAAGTTGCTTTTTTATGTTATTAGAAACTTTACAATTTATTTTATATCCAATGAAATATGAAGTATAAAAAATGTAGTATCTTAAAGTATTCAAAATCCTGCAATACTTTCCAAAGATATTTACTTCTTTTTTTTTTCTTTTTTTTTGCGTAAAAATTTTAAATTTAATATTTTTATCTTGTTCTAAAAAGAAATTCCCTATCTATTTACTAAAGTATTTTGTTATTTAAGCAACAAATAACAAATCTTAAAACTGATACAACATTTAATAATCTATATAAATAAATATTTGGAAATTTTGAATATTTGATTTATTTGGGTAAACAATGATAGTGCACACATGGGCTTCGATATTTTCAGAAATGTTATATCTATACTCATATTATAAAGAGGAAAAAATTGTTTATTTGTCGGAGGTAAGCTCTGTAACTACCGAACCGATTCCAAAAGTAATGGTATCAAAATGATGGTGTTAGTCCAACTTAGAACATAGGCTATATCTTATGTCGGTGTCACTACCCCAAAGGGGGTGTAGGAGCAAAAAACGTTCTAAAAATGCGATTTTAGCGTTACTGAAGGGCCTAGAAATATGAAATTTTGAATATTAGTTACATATAAGATATAAATGATGTCTAAGAACAGTTCTTAAACAATTAGAAATTTGAAAGGGGTGAAAATGCGCAAAAAGCGTTCTAAAAAACGTTCTAAATGATAGTTTCTACACAATCTCAGGAAATACCAAACCGATTTAAAAAATATTGGTGTCAAAATTATGGTGACAATGCTTGCTCCAAGATAGGCTATGTTTTATGTCGGTGTCACTACCCCGAAGGGGGTGTAGGAGCAAAAAACGTTCTAAAAATGCGATTTTTGCGTTACTGAAGGGCCTAGAAATATGAAATTTTGAATATTAGTTACATATAAGATATAAATGATGTCTAAGAACAGTTCTTAAACAATTCGAAATTTGAAAGGGGTGAAAATGCGCAAAAAGCGTTCTAAAAAACTTCTAAAAGGTAGTTTCTACACAATCTCAGGAAATACCAAACCGATCTAAAAAATAATGGCGTGAAAATGATGGTGACAACCCTTGCTCCAACATAGGCGATGTTTTATGTCGGTGCCACTACCCCAAAGGGGGTGCAAGGGAAAAACGTTCTAAATTGCGATTTCTATGCAATCTCAGGAAATACTGAACCGATTTCAAATATAATGGTGTAAAAATGATGGTGACATATCTTGCTCCAAGATAGGCTATATTTTATATCTGTTTCCACTACCCCAGAGGAGATGCAGGAGCAAAATGCGCGAAAAGCGTTCTAAAAACGTTTTAAATGCCGATTTGTTGGCAATATCTCAGGAAGAATGAATCTTATTTCAAACGTAATGGTAGGAAATTGATGCTGACAGCCTCTGCTCTAACATAGATGCTATTTTGTGTCGGTATCGCTATCACCAAGACGTTGCACTAGCTAAAAAGCGCTCTAAATTTCGATTTTTGTGATCGGTAGGGGCTAGCAACTTATAATTAGGCAAGGTGCATATTTATTAGATATAAATGATTTTTAAGAACAGTTTCGAAAAAATTGGAAATTTAGAAAGGGGTGAAAATGCGCGAAAAGCGACCTTAAAACGTTCTAAATTGCGATTTCTACTCAATCTAAGGAAATACCAAAGCCATTTCAAAAGTAATGGTTGCAAATCAATGGTGACAATCCCTGCTATAACATAGATTATATTTTATGTTGCTGTCATTACCATCTGAGGGTTGCAAAAGCAAAACATGTTCTAATTTGCGTTTTTTGCACAACTGAGGGGTCTAACACTTTGAAGTATGGCATGGTATTTACTTACAAGATGCAACTGCTTTCTAAGAACAGTCAAAAGAAAATTCCAAATTTAAAAAAATGAAGTGAGTGAAAAGCGTTATAAATTACAATTTTTAAGCAAACTTATAAATTACAAAACCGATTAAAAAAATAATGATGACAAATTTTGGTGATAGAACCTGCTCAAACATAAGCTGTATTTTATGTCTGTTCCACTACCACCAGAGGGTTGCAGGAGCTAAAAACTTTCCAAATTGCGATTTTTGTGATACTGAAAAGGCTAGAAACTTTAAATATGACATGGTAGTTACTTATAAAATATAAATCTCCTCGAAGGAACGTCGAATATAAATTCGAATTAAAAACGGGTGACGCGAAGGGGAGGTGCGAAAAGCATTCTAAAAAATTCTAAATTACGATTCTATGCAATTTCAGGGAATATAAACCGATTATAAAAGTAATAGTTGCGAATCAGTGGTAACAGTCTCTGATCCTACACAGGCTATATTTTATGCCGGTGATTCTACCACCTGGGGTTCACAGGAACAACAAACTTAAAAAAAAAATGGCTTTAAAAGCTTTTTAAATTGCGTTTCTATGGAATATTAGGAAATAACAAACCGATTTCAAAATTAATTTTTGGTAAATTAATGGTGACAGTTCCTGTTTCAACATAACCCTTTATGTCGAAAGAGGTGGTAGGACTTGGAATTTGACATGATGGTTAATTTTAAGATGTAAGAAGATGGTTTCTAAAAAATTCAAAACTTCAAATGAATACTGAAATGAGCGTATTATTTGAGCATAAAAGTTTCAAAATATTTTCTAAATTATCATTTATTTAGTTTTATTTCATTTTATTAATTTAAGTCTCATTTCTGCCTAATGCAGTGTAATAATGATGGTTAATCAAACTGTGTTTTAAATAGTAATTTTTGAATTATTCCTAAAAGTAATAAGTACCTTTTAATAGAAAAAACTTAATAAAGTAAAATATTACCTTTTAATAAAATAAAAATTTAGTTAGTACCTTTTAATAAAAATTAGACATATAAATATCACTTGGCATATTTCAAATATTACGCGAGCAAAGCCGCGGGGTTTGCTAGTTTACTATAAAGAAGTTTTAGCAAAAATATCTAGTCAATTATTTTCTAGTAAGCACAGCATGTTTTCTCTGCTAATTTTTTTATGCGACAACTATTGTATAATTAGAGTTTTCTCAGCATAACACACTGTTTATTTAAAGGAAATTAATAAACTTACACACGATATTTTGTTAAACTATATTTTAATATGTACTGCAATTATTTTTTACTATTATTTTTTTAATTCACATTAGAATTTATTTTTTTAATTTTGTGTTGAATTTTCATTATAAACACAGACTCCATACTGCATCAATCTAAATCTACCAAAAACTGCATGCAATATTTTCAAAGTACACTTATTATTAGTGTTTAAAATGAGTTTCAAAGCTTAAATATTTTCCCGTTTATTTTGTATTTAAGCAGAATTTCTTGAAATTTTTGGGTATTTATGCTAATATTTACTTAACAAAAACTCACAAAAAATTTATTTTCATATCATTTTAAAGTTTAGAATAAGGCCTTTCTTATGATAGTTATTAAATATCTCTAGAGTAATTTGTTAATTTTTTATCAATTTTTAAAGAAAAGCTCCCGCTTAGTCAAAAAAAAAGCTAATTTCATTTTCATTTATCATTTTCTAAAGATCTACCGGTCGTATGATTTTGAGCTTTTAACAGCTAAAAATCTGTATATTTCACATTCGTTAAAAAAAAAGATTATGGAAATATCTTAATTAGGCGTGTGTAGATGGCATTTTTAATAAACACAGAAAGCAAAATTAAACATTTGTTTTCTTTTCAAACGGGAGAAAAAGAGGGAAGGTCAGTGAGAATTGTCTCGTAACTGAAGTGGCCAATCTAGTTTTTTCCGATGCCTACTTGAAAAGGAATCTAGAATCCGAGAGCTTTTGCCGAGCTCTTCGTGGTAGCACTTAATCTGTGTATCGGAAAAAATTTTCGGGAAACATGCAAATTCGACCTCGGGTTCTTCTCACTTCGGAAGGAACTCGATCTGTTCGTGGTAGAGCCCCTGGTTTGAAACACCTTCCTTCTTTGTTTCGTCCAGTTTTTTCTCCCGTGTTGCACTTCATTTTGTCGCTGTCGTTTCAGTGTGTGATGTGCCTAACACCTTATGGATTCTTTCTTTCTCAAATCTCTATTACAAAGTTTTAAATCTATTTTATACCTATCTTTCTTTATGAAAAAATTTTAGAGATACATTAAAAACTTATTCTTGACAAAATTTAGAAAAATTATACTTAATAGAGAGAATAACTTAGAAAAATTAATATTTACCATAAATAATGTTCAAAAACTCCAGTAACTGACATCACCACTATTATGAACTAGTCGAGTGTGCCAATTCCAAAACTTTTTTCTAACCTATACATATTAATAAATCAAAATTCGCTATCACAGTGCCAAAATTAAATGACATTCTCTGCACATCATGAGGATTCTAAAAGTATGGGTTCGTTGAAATATGTGCATTTAAAAATAAGATATAAGCATGTAATTGTTCAAACAAATCCTTGAACTTAGGTAACCACCTTCTTAGGTGTCTGCAACCAAAATTCCCAACCCAAAGAATATAAAAGTGACGCCCGTATACATCCAAGCCTAATAAGAATCTATTTATGTGAAAGTGTAACAGAATATGAAGTTTGATTAAATTCCATGCATTAGTTTTTCAGATGCGGCTATCGCTAAAATCATGTAAATCCTGAAAAATGTATCATAGCAGCGCCACCTGTTGCGCGATTTACACCAAAAATAATTCAGCAACAACTTATGTCAATGTCTAACAGAATCTGATGCTTGATGAAAATCGGTGCATTAGTTCTTGAGATAGAATTATGGTGGAAAGGGCGAAAAATGCAGGATAGCAGCGCGGAATTATACAATTTAGGACCTCCTAAACCGTATAAACACGTCTAAAGTTTTCCTGAATCCGATACTTCCTTCTGGTAAAGATAGAAGATAGTAAAAATCGAAGTTGGTGCAATTTTTAACATGTAGATGATATGTATGTTCCTATTTCAAAAATATCATTTGTATTCAGAAAGAAGACTTTATTGTGAGTCTAATGATGCCTTTGATGTGACTTTGTCCTAAACAGACTGCAAATGAATTATTGAAATATCAATCATGGTAATGAGAACAATATAGAATAAAGCAAAAAACAGTAACTGCCACAAAATGAATCGTTGTCTGACGCTTTATTTGCAAAGACAAAGCATTACTTTTCAGAATTTTACAAGAAAATGCCTATTTAAGTTAGAATTTCACTAAGTGTAAGTTGTTAGGGGTCAATAACCAGGTGTTTCAAGTTTCAACTTACATATACATTTCTACATTTTAATGAGAAGAAATTTCAAAGTTACACCAATGTATTTAATAACGAGGATTTTTATTCAAGCCTGTCTTTCCAAATGGATTAAAGTATTGGGAATAATTTAATTTTACTATTCAGGAGAACATATTTCATAATTCATTACACTTCAAGCACGTAATGTTGAACATAAAATTTTAAGAAATACTTTAGAACGCATTAAAATTCTTCGAATATTTTGAATTACTTGGTAAAATTTTGGAGAGGGCTAAATGAGTAATAACGTTGGTTGATTTCCATGCTTAAACAATTTTTGGAAATATGTAACTTCTAAAAATATATTAATATTTAAAACACTTAATTTTAACCATGAAGTACGAGTATGTAATTTGATTAAAAGTGCGCTCTTTAAGTATTTCATATATATATTTTTTATTAAATAAAATCACATTTTGTAAAAAGTAAGTACATTTGAAAAATTACGATTAACATGAAAAAAGAAATAGACGTGGAACTAATTAAAAGGAAAATATATTAAAAAACAAAAAGAATAACACAAACTCTTTAACTTCCATGTAAACCGTATGATTTCATAGAAAGATTTTCTGAAGTTTCTGCTGTAAAAAATTAAAAAATGCGTAAATTACATATTTAGTTGCAATATTTGTTTATTATTATTCTTCTGCTTATACTTATCATTCTTCCCAACAGACATATTCTGCTTTGGAAATAGAAATACAGGATAAGTTAACGAGTAATTGAGCATTATGTGGAAATTTGTACAAGTTTTAACTCATTACAACATCGTTTAAAAGTGGTTATGATTTAGGCTGTCCGTCTTTTATTGACGTGATTATGTGTAAGAATAAGACGCATCTATATGTGTAAGAACAGAAAATTACACAGAAAGATGTGTATTTATGTGAGCACAATAAATATCGATACTTGAAAACTTGGCTTTTGTAATAGTAGCTGAATGGTTAATGTGTTGCTTTGGAAAGTTGCAGTTCCTCAGTTCGTATCTCTTTTCAATAAGTACTGCTTGTTTATTGCAGATTGAATCAAATAGAAAATTTCTTCTCTTGATATAGATGTATATTTGAAAACATGTGGCTGAAACTGATAGAAAAAAATCCGACAAAATACGGAAATGTACTGCCTTCTCTATTTATGTATTTTAACGAAATTTCATTTTACAGTGTATTTATTTAGATTATACAGTTTCCGCCCATAAATTGTGTATACGATTTTAGGACTTCTAAACAACTCTAACGGAGACATGGTATGCAGTAACGGTAGTTTCAGACGATCCTGCTTCTTGTAAATTATGGTTACACTGTTTTGTGGTCTTAAAACAAATCTGCTGGAAAGAAAACAATTACACTAAGCACAAGAGATTGTTCTTCATGCAAATTTGTTTTGCAGCCATAAAAATATTTAGTTCAAAATTTACATCCTAAACTATAAGGACATGTATTATGTACACAAAATCTTTTTATTTTTTAGGTAGCTTTCATTACAAAAAGCAACCTATTGCAGCCGTTCGGAGGAAAGCGATTTCAAAAAATTTTGGTATATTTTCATCGATCATGACCCCCAGACCCCGAAACCACCCTCCGTTCAAAAGAGTTGATATATATATATATATATATATATATATATCCATATATTTATATATATATATATATATATCTGACCTTTGTCATACTGTAACTCTCGAATTTATGAACCGATTTGGATCTAATTCGGTATGTACATAGTACATACCAATGTCTCGACCGAGTTCGTTGGTCAGCTTCATCCGTCATTTTGTTTCAAAATGGCGGCCATTTAAAAATTTTTTAAAAATTTTAACTTTTAAATTTGGTACCAAAGAATTGAAAATGGAAAAATATTTTTTTCTTATGTATTTGACCTTTATACAAAGATTCCGGAACAGTTTTTGTTTCGTCTATATCTTAAAAAATGGCTGAGTTATAGCATTTTGAATTTCTAGCGTGGCTGATATTTTGAAACGTCCTGAATTTTGTCACGCGATAAAAGGCGTATTTATGAACCGATTTGGATGTAACTTCGTTTGTACATAGTGCATACCAAAGTCTCGACCGAGTTCGTTGGCCAGCTTCATTCGCTATCTTGTTCCAAAAGGGTTGCCATTAAAAAAAATTAAATTTAAAATTTAAAATGAGGTATTAAAAAATTGGAAAATGAAAAAGATTTTTTTTATGTGTTTGTCCTTGATACAAAGATTCCGGAGCAGATTTTGTTTCTGAAAATTTGTTCTTTTGTTTATATCGTAAAAAATGGTTGAATTATAGTACTTTGAATTTCTAGTATGGCTAACATTTTGAAACGATCTTGTATTTGTCACGCGATAACACACGTATTCGCCTATTCCCATATAAGAAGGCATGTGGATAGTATACATCAACAGTTACTTTAAATAAAAGCAGCTTCGATAAAGCTGACTAATTTCGAGATATTCTCATTCATAATGATTTACTATTGATAAAAATTAGTATTGAATCTCCTATATTCGGTTTCCAATGATTGAGCTTCGTGTGTTTGAATAATAATAGTTGGTTTTTTTAAAATAAGGAATTTGAAAGCTACCTCTTCCTCCCGGCACTGGCCGGAAGGACTTTTTGTATATTATACAGATATATGTGCACTCATGTACAATTTAGATGTTAAACTGTGTATTTCAGAGTTATCTGATAATTTTTTGTACATTTAAGCAGCTAGAGTGTATTAAGTGTTATCACTAAAATACACAGAACAATGTGTATTTTGAAATTGACACTCCGGGTGTGTATTTGGCAATTTGCATGCCACTTTACACATATAGACAAATCGTTTTAGGTAGATTTCATTACAAAAAGCTACCTATTGCAGCCGTTCGGAGGAAAGCGATTTCAAAAAATTTTGGTATATTTTCATCGATCATGACCCCCAGACTCCGAAACCACCCTCCGTTCAAAAGTTGATATATATATATCTGATCTTTGTCATTCTGTAACTCTCGTATTTATGAACCGATTTGGATGAAACTCGGTGTGTACATAGTACATACCAATGTCTCAACCGAGTTCGTTGGCCAGCTTCATCCGCCATCTTGTTTCAAAATGGCGGCCATTTAAAATTTTTTTTAAAAATTCAAATTTAAAATGAGATACCAAAAAATTGGAAAATGAAAAAGATTTTTTTTGTATGTGTTTGACCTTAATACAAAGATTCCGGAACAGTTTTTGTTTCGTCTATATCTAAAAAAATGGCTGAGTTATAGCATTTTGAATTTCTATTGTGGCTGACATTTTAAAACGACCTGATTTTTGTCACGCGATAACAAGCGTATTTATGAACCGATTTAGATGTTACTTGGTCTGTACATAGTACATACCAATGTTTCGGCCGAGTTCGTTGACCAGCTTCATTCGCTATCTTGTTCCAAAAGGGTTGCCATTAAAAAAAATTAAATTTAAAATTTAAAATGAGGTATTAAAAAATTGGAAAATGAAAAAGATTTTTTTTATGTGTTTGTCCTTGATACAAAGATTCCGGAGCAGATTTTGTTTCTGAAAATTTGTTCTTTTGTTTATATCATAAAAAATAGTTGAATTATAGTACTTTGAATTTCTAGTATGGCTAACATTTTGAAACGATCTTGTATTTGTCACGCGATAACACACGTATTCGCCTATTTCCATATAAGAAGGCATGTGGATAGTATACATCAACATCTCAGCCAAATATAAGTTACTTTAAATAAAATCAGCTTCGATAAAGCTGACTAATTTCGAGATATTCTCATTCATAATGATTTACTATTGATAAAAATTAGTATTGAATCTCCTATATTCGGTTTCCAATGATTGAGCTTCGTGTGTTTGAATAATAAAAGTTGGTTTTTTTAAAATAAGGAATTTGAAAGCTACCTCTTCCTCCCGGCACTGGCCGGAAGGACTTTTTGTATATTATACATATATATGTCCACTCATGTACAATTTAGATGTTAAACTGTGTATTTCAGAGTTATCTGATAATTTTTTGTACATTTAAGCAGCTAGTGTGTATTAAGTGTTATCACTAAAATACACAGAACAATGTGTATTTTGAAATTGACACTCCAGGTGTGTATTTGGCAATTTGCATGCCACTTTACACATATAGACAAATCGTTTTAGGTAGGTTTCATTACAAAAAGCTACCTATTGCAGCCGTTCGGAGGAAAGCGATTTCAAAAAATTTTGGTATATTTTCATCGATCATGACCCCCAGACCCCGAAACCACCCTCCGTTCAAAAGTTGATATATATATATCTGATCTTTGTCATACTGTAACTCTCGTATTTATGAACCGATTTGGATGAAACTCGGTGTGTACATAGTACATACCAATGTCTCAACCGAGTTCGTTGGCCAGCTTCATCCGCCATCTTCTTTCAAAATGGCGGATATTTAAAATTTTAAAAAAAATTTAAAATTTGAAATGTGGTACCAAAAAATTAAAAATTGAAAAATATTTTTTTCTTATGTATTTGACCTTGATACAAAGATTACGGAGCAGATTTTGTTTTGTCTATATCTTAAAAAATGGCTGAGGTCACTTTCAATTTCTAGCGTGGCTGATATTTTGAAACGACCTGATATTTGTCACGCGATAACAGGCGTATTTATGAACCGATTTAGATGAAACTCCGTGTATACATAGTACATACCAAAGTCTCGACCGAGTTCGTTGGCCAGCTTCATCCGCTATCTTGTTTCAAAATGGCGGCCATTTAAATTAAAAAAAAGTCCTTCCGGCCAGTGCCGGCAGGAACAGGTAGCTTTCAAATTCCTTATTTTTAAAAAGCTAGCTTATGTTATTCAAACACACGAAGCTCAATTTAGTGGAACCCGATTATAGAAGATTCAGTACTAATTTTTATCAATACTAAATCCTTATGAATGAGAATTTCGCGAAATTAGTCAGCTTTATCCAAGCTGATTTTATTTAAAGTTATATTTGGTTTCCAAATTCGGCGATATCTTGAAGTGCCTGCCCTTTTAAAACAACATGGTGGATGAGGCTAACCAGTGAACTTGGTCTAGACCTTAGTAATTCCTATGCACATGCTCACTCACATCGGAATCGGTTGATACATACAAGTGCTGTCGCAGGCAAAAAATCAGATTTTTCAAATTTGTCACCCACATAATGAAATTCAAACTGCTGTATCTGAGCCATTTTTTAAGGTAAAGACAAAACAAAAAATGCTCCGGAATCCTTATATCAAAGTCAAATACTTAAGAAAGAAACCTTTTTCAATTTCTAAATTTTTTGCACCTCATTTTAAATATAATTTTTTTTTAATTTAATGGCCGCCATTTTGATTCAAGATGGCGGATGAAGCTGGCCAGTGAACTTAGTCGAGACATTACTATATACTATCCAAATGGCCAAATAGGTCAATAAATACATGTGTTATCACGTGACAAATATCAGATCGTTTCAAAATGTCAGCCATGCTAGAAATTTCAAAGTGCTATAACTCAACCTTTTTTTAAGATGTAGACGAAAAAAAAAACTGCCCTGAAATCTTTGTATCAAGGTCCAACACATAAAAAAAACCTTTATCATTTTTCATTTTTTTCATACCTCATTTTAAATTTTAAATACTTTTTTTTAAATGTTCCCTTTTGAAACAAAATGGCGAATGAAGGTTGCCTCGGTCGAGACATTGGTATGCACTATGTACGCACCAAGTTATATCTAAATCGGTTCATAAATACGCCTGTTATCGCGTGACAAAAATCAGGTCGTTTCAAAATGTCAGCCATAATAGAAATTAAAAATGCTATAACTCAGCCATTTTTCTAGATATAGACGAAACAAAAACTGTTCCGGAATTTTTATATTAAGGTTAAACATATAAGGAAAAAATCTTTTTCAATTTTTTGATACCTCATTTAAAATTTTTTTATTTTTTTTAAATGGCCGCCATTTTGAAACAAGATGGCGTATGAAGCTGGCCAACGAACTCCGTCGAGACATTGGTATGTACTTTGTACACACCAAGGTACATCCATATTGGTTCATAAATGCGCCTGTTATCGGGTGACAAATATCACGACATTTCAAAATGTCAGCCACGCTAGAAATTCAAAGTGCTATAATTCAGCCATTTTTTAAGATATAGACGAAATAAAACTGCTCCAGAATCTTTGTATCAAGGTCAAAATACATAAGAAATTTTTTTTTTCAATTTTCAATTTTTTGGTATCACATTTCTAATTTTAAATTAAAAAAAATTTAAATGGCCGCCATTTTGAAACAAAATGGCGGATGAAGCTGGCCAACGAACTCGGTTGAGACATTGGTATGTACTATGTACACACCGAGTTTCATATAAATCGGTTCATAAATACGCCTGTTATCGCGTGACAAATATCAGGTCGTTTTAAAATGTCAGCCACAATACAAATTCAAAATGCTGTAACTCAGCCCTTTTTTAAGATATAGACAAAAAAAAAAAACTGTTCCGGAATCTTTGTATCAAGGTCAAACACATAAGGAAAAAATCTTTTTCAATTTTCAATTTTTTGGTATCACATTTCAAATTTTAATTTAAAAAAAAATTTAAATTTCCGCCATTTTGAAACAAGATGGCGGATGAAGCTGGCCAACGAACTCGGTCAAGACTTTGATATGTACTATGTACACACCGAGTTTCATCCAAATCGGTTCATAAATACGAGAGTTACAGTATGACAAAGATCAGATATGGCAAAGTCAGATATATATATATATGTATATATATATGTATATATATATATATATATATATATATATATATATATATATATATATATATATATGTGTGTGTAATAAATAAGTAATGATTTCCAGGTGGTATTGTCATGGATGATGGTTAAGATGGGATGAGAAATTGACTCGGGAACCTTTATGCGAATCGAACTCATTTATTAGGCGTTCATCATACATCTGATTCGCGAGTCGATCGCTGGTCCCGGAGCCAACTTGCGTAGACTTTGGGAGGTTACATGGCCGTAAGTTTAGCTAGCCTCTCAAATAGCCAAAATCCATCTTTCTTCGCGCGTGTTCTGGGTAATATGCTGAAGATTCTAATATTTTCCAGCAGAGGGCAGAATTGCTAATTTGGGAGGAACATTTAATTTAATTGGTTCATTAAGTTTTGATTGATCTGTGGTCAAGACCCGCACAATTCCCAGGGACTGTGACGTATCAGCCCTACCCACAGATGCCTGCAAAAAGCGCTTAGATTAGAAGTTTCACTTTTAAGAATCGTCCTAAAATGATATCTGAAAGTAATAAGATGTATTGCTGGGAAACGAAGTTACAAGGGGTAAAACTGGTTTTAGAATAAGATTTAAAGTTAAAAGAAAGAGACTTCGGAATTTTAATTTAAATTTTTGGAGTTTTAAAGTCTTTTTATCCTTTCATATATATATATATATATATATATATATAACCATTAATTAAACATAACCTTCCACCGTCAAATATTATGAATTAAAGCTGTAAGTATTAAAAAAAAAAAAAAAATTAATATAAGAATTATTATGGAAGAAAAAGAAAAAAGTGGACACCGACAAAAATTGAAAAGCTTATACATTGAATTACGTTATCAAGGGCACAGAATTCAATGATATAAGCAAAATGGTTGTTTTCTGTGGGAAAAATAAGCTAAAGCTAAAAGTTATTTTCCCCTGTGCCCAAACAACCATAAAATCAAGTGAATTGATTAAAAATGAAAGCAGAATAGAAACAAATAATATGAAATGGAAGAATCAATAAAACGTATTTAAATATTTATAGGATATAAAATATAAATAATAAACACCATACCGATTAATATTTCAGTATTTTACAAAAATCCACGCGCACATGGCTGCCAGTATATCAAAAAGAATAAGGTGAATAAAACAGTTAAGAAATCACAGTAAATGATACCAAAAGATGCAGTTAATACATTTTGAAATAAAATTTGAAATACCTTGTTAAACACATTTAATCTAATATAAAATAAATAGATATTAATGTAATTTAAAATGCACTATTAAATTAATTAATAACAGTTTAACAATATCGTCAAAATTTAGCTAAAAATACCCCCTGGTGTATTAAATTATAACTGAAATGGAGCTAGAAAAATTAACAATTAGAGCTATCTTAAAGAGACAAATTTAGTGCTGCCATCTAGTATTACTTCTATTAAACAACTAACGCAAGATAAATATTTGTAAGCATTTGAATGTAAATAATTGTATAAATAATTATAAGCATTTGAATGTAAATAACTGTATAAACAGCAAAACCAAACATATCCTTATATATAGAGAATTATAAACCGAATATAAACCACACAATGTATTTAAAAACTATTGTAAATAAAATTTAAAAGCATACAATATATTCTATTAGCTAACTTATTTAAACTAAACTAAGAAATAAATAATTCTAGAACATCGATGATATATAGCATATAGCTATATGCTATAAAACAAAATAAAATTCAGTAATAATTAATATAAATAATTATTAAATCTAAAAATTATTTTTTATGAATTATATATCAGATATTTATAAAATGAACAGGAAATAAAAAACATGTGGAAGTAAATAGAAGGTTAAATGATACTTAAATACCCATTACTTAAAAAGCACAAATATAGAGTGTGGATTATCTTCAGACATCCATAAAAAACCATAAAGTATGAATGTGGGACATTCAAAAACATTAATCCGATAATAAATATTAAAAAGAATAGAGTAATAATAATAAAAATAATTACCCAATTTTAATGCATACATTATAACTATATTTATATTATACATACTTATATGTATATTATTCACTATAAGAATGGCATACTATTAGTAATTAATATGATATTGTCCTTAGTAAATTTAAAATTTAATAACAAATAATTCTAAATTAGATTAATCAATAATTAGGCTACTTATAATATTAATGAAATTCTCCAATTACATATAAAATATCAAATCAACATCCATATAAAATACGTAACAAAAATATAGTAATAATACAAGAGCCCCATATATATATATATATATATATATATATATCAATTTTTGAACGGAGGGTGGTTTAGGGGTCTGGGGGTCATGATCGATGAAAATATACCAAAATTTTTTGAAATCGCTTTCCTCCGAACGGCTGCAATATGTAGCTTTTAGGTAGCTTTCATTACAAAAAGCTACCTATTGCAGCCGTTCGGAGGAAAGCGATTTCAAAAAAATTTGACATATTTTCATCGATCATGACCCCCCGACCCCGAAACCACCCTCCGTTCAAAATTGATTTATATATATATATATATATATCAATATATATATATATATATATATATCTGACCTATGTCACACTGTAACTCTCGTAATTATGAACCGATTTCGATGTAATTCGGTGTGTACACAGTACATACCAATGTCTTGACCGAGTTCGTTGGCCAGCTTCATCCGCCGTTTTGTTTAAAAATGGCGGCCATTTAAAATTAAAAAAAAAATTTAAAATTTGAAATGTGGTACCAAAAAATTAAAAATGGAAAAATATTTTTTTCTTATGTATTTGACCTTTATATAAAGATTCCGGAGCAGTTTTTGTTTCGTCTATATCTTAAAAAATGGCTGAGTTATAGCATTTTAAATTTCTAGCGTGGCTGACAGTTTGAAACGTCCTGAAATTTGTCACGCGATAAAAGGCGTATTTATGAACCGATTTCAATGTAATTCGGTGTGTACATAGTACATACCAATGTCTCGACCGAGTTCGTTGGCCAGCTTCATCCGCTATTTTGTTTCAAAATAGCGGCCATTTAAATTTTTTTAAAAACATTAAAATTTGAAATGTGGTACCAAAAAAAATGAAAATGGAAAAATATTTTTTTCTTATATATTTGACCTTTATACAAAGATTTCGGAGCAGTTTTTGTTTTGTCTATATCTTAAAAAATGGCTGAGTTGCAGCATTTTGAATTTCTAGCGTGGCTGACATTTTGAAACGTCCTGAATTTTGTCACGCGATAAAAGGCGTATTTATGAACCGATTTGGATGTAACTTCGTTTATACATAGTACATACCAATGTCTCGACCGCGTTCGTTGGCCAGCTTCATCCGCCATCTTGTTTAAAAATGGCGGCCATATAAATTTTTAAGAAAAATTTAAATTTGAAATGTGGTACCAAAAAATTGAAATTTGAAAAAATATTTTCTTCTTATGTGTTTGACCTTGATAAAAGGATTTGGGAGCAGTTTTTGTTTCGTCTGTATCTTAAGAAATGGCTGAGTTATAGCATTTTGAATTTCTAGCGTGGGTGACATTTTGAAACGTCCTGATTTTTGTCACGTAATAACAGGCGTATTTATGAACCGATTTGGATGTACCTTGGTGTGTACATAGTACATACAAATATCTCGACCGAGTTCGTTGGCCAGCTTCATCCGCTGTCTTGTTTCAAAATAGCAGCTATTTAAAAAAATTTAAAAAATAAAAAAATTAAAAGGAGATACCAAAAAATTGGAAAATGAAAAAGATTTTTTTGTATGTGTTTGACCTTAATACAAAGATTCCCGAACAGTTTTTGTTTCGTCTATATATAAAAAAATGGCTGAGTAATAGCATTTTGAATTTCTATTGTGGCTGGCGTTTTAAAACGACCTGATTTTTGTCACGCGATAACAGGCGTATTTATGAACCGATTTGGATGTAACTTGGTCTGTACATAGTACACACCAATGTCTCGAGCGAGTTCGTTGGCCAGCATCATTCGCCATGTTTCAAAAGGGTTGCCATTTAAAAAAATTAAATTCAAAATTTAAAATGAGGTATTAAAAAATTGGAAAATGAAAAAGATTTTTTTTTATGTGTTTGGCCTTGATACAAAGATTCCGGAGCAGTTTTTGTTTATGAAAATTTGTTCTTTTGTTTATATCTTAAAAAATGGTTGAATTATAGCACTTTGAATTTCTAGCATGGCTAACATTTTGAAACGATCTTGTATTTGTCACGCGATAACATACGTATTCGCCTATTTCGATGTAAGAAGGCATGTGGATAGTATACATGAATACCTCGACCAAGTTCGCTGGCCAAATTCATCAGCCATCTTGTTTCAAAATGGCGGCATTAAATGAAAAATATATATATATTTAAAGTGAGGTGCAAAAATATTAGAAATTGCAAAAGGTTTCTTTCTTAAGTATTTGACCTTGACATAAGGATTCAGGAGCATTTTTTGTTTGTCTTTACTTTAAAAAATGGCTCAGATATAGCAGTTTCAATTTCTATTGTGGGTGACATTTTGAAAAATCTGATTTTTTGCATGCGACAACACTCGTATATATCAACCGATTCCGATGTGAGTGAGCATGTGCACAGCACTTACTAAGGTCTCGACCAAGTTCACTGGTTAGCCTCATCCACCATGTTGTCTTAAAATGGCAGGCACTTTAAGAAATCGCCGAATTTGGCAGCTAAATGTAAGTTACTTTAAAGAAAAGCAGCTTGGATAAAGCTGACTAATTTCGCGAAATTCTCATTCATTATATTGATAAAAATTAGTATTGAATCTCCTATATTCGGTATCCACTAAATTGAGCTTCGTGTGTTTGAATGATATAAGTTGGCTTTTTTAAAAATAAGGAATATGGAAGCTACCTCTTCCTCCCGGCACTAGCCGGAAGGACTTTTTGTAATGAAAGCTACCTAAAAAATTAAAATTTGAAATGTGATACCAAAAAATTGAAAATTGAAAAATATTATTTTCTTATGTGTTTGACCTTGATACAAAGATTCCGGAGCAGTTTTTGTTTTGTATATATCTTAAAAAAGGGCTGAGTTATAGCATTTTGAATTTCTATTGTGGCTGTCATTTTGAAACGACCTGATATTTGTCACGCGATAACAGGCGTATTTATGAACCGATTTATATGAAACTCGGTGTGTACATAATACATACTAATGTCTCGACCGAGTTCGTTGGCCAGCTTCATCCGCCATCTTGTTTCAAAATGGCGGCCATTTACATTTAAAAAAAAAATTTAAAATTTGAAATGTGATACCAAAA
This sequence comes from Maratus speciosus, assembly GCA_963932465.1. Lineage (NCBI taxonomy): Eukaryota > Metazoa > Arthropoda > Arachnida > Araneae > Salticidae > Maratus > Maratus speciosus. The sequence goes on from OZ010786.1 coordinate 30,022,073, forward strand.
ATTTGATGATTGAAAAATATTTTTTTCTTATGTGTTTGACCTTGATACAAAGATTTCGGAACAGTTTTTGTTTTGTCTATATCTTATAAAATGGCTGAATTACAGCACTTTGAATTTCTAGCGTGGCTGACATTTTGAAACACCCTGATATTTGTCACCCGAAAACAGGCCTATTCATGAACCGATATGGATGTACCTTGGTGTGTACAAAGAACATACTAATGTCTCGACCGAGTTCGTTGGCCAGCTTCATCTGCCATCTTGTTTCAAAATGGCGGCCATTTAAAAAAATTTTTTAAATTTAAAATTTAAAATGAGGTATCAAAAAAATTGAATAAGATTTTTTAATTATGTGTTTGACCTTAATATAAAGATTCCGGAACAGTTTTTGTTTCGTCTATATCTAGCAAAAGGGCTGAGTTATAGCATTTTTAATTTCTATTGTGGCTGACATTTGAAACGACCTGATTTTTGTCACGCGATAACAGGCGTATATATGAACCGATTTGGATGTAACTTGGTGTGCACATAGTGCATACGAATGTCTCGACCGAGTTCGTAGGCAACCTTCATTGGCCATTTTGATTCGAAAGGGAACATTTAAAAAAAATTATTTAAAATTTAAAATGAGATATGAAAAAATTGGAAAATGAAAATGATTTTTTTTATGTGTTTGACCTTGATACAAAGATTTCAGGGCAGTTTTTTTTTTCGTCTACATCTTAAAAAAGTCCTTCCGGCCAGTGCCGGGAGGAAGAGGTAGCTTTCATATTTCTTATTTAAAAAAAAAAAAAAAAAAAAAAAACCCAACTTATATCATTCAAACACACGAAGCTCAATTTAGTGGAAACCGAATATAGGAGATTCAATACTAATTTTTATCAATATAATGAATGAGAATTTCGCGAAATTAGTCAGCTTTATCCAAGCTGCTTTTCTTTAAAGTAACTTATATTTGGCTGCCAAATTCGGCGATTTCTTAAAGTGCTTGCCATTTTAAGACCAATGAACTTGGTCGAGACCTTAGTAATTGCTGCGCACATGCTCACTCACATCGGAATCGGTTGATATATACGAGTGCTGTCGCATGCAAAAAATCAGATTTTTCAAAATGTCACCCACAATAGAAACGAACGGCCAACGAACTCGGTCGAGACATTGGTATGTACTATGTACATACCGAATTACATCGAAATCGGTTCATAAATACGCCTTTTATCGCGTGACAAAATTCAGGACGTTTCAAAATGCCAGCCACACTAGAAATTCAAAATGCTATAACTCAGCCATTTTTTAAGATATAGACGAAACAAAAACTGCTTCGGAATCTTTGTATAAAGGTCAAATGCATAAAAAAAAATATTTTTCCATTTTTAATTTTTTGGTACCACATTTCAAATCTTAAATTTTTTTAAAAATTTTAAATAGCCGCCATTTTGAAACAAAAAGACGGATGAAGCTGGCCAACGAACTCGGTCGAGGCATTGGTATGTACTATGTACACACCGAATTACATCGAAATCGGTTCATAATTACGAGAGTTAGAGTGTGACATAGGTCAGATATATATATATATATATATATATCAATTTTGAACGGAGGGTGGTTTCGGGGTCTGGGGGTCATGATCGATGAAAATATACAAAAATTTTTTGAAATCGCTTTCCTCCGAACGGCTGCAATAGGTAGCTTTTTGTAATGAAAGCTACCTAAAAGGGTTGAGTTATAGCACTTTGAAATTTTTAGCATGGTTGACATTTTGAAATGATCTGATATTTGTCACGCGATAACACACGTATTTATTAACCTATTCGGAGTAAGAAGGCATTTGGATAGTATATAGCAATGTCTCGACGAAGTTCACTGGCCAGCTTCATCCGCCATCTTGAATAAAAATGGCGGCCATTAAATTAAAAAAAAATATATTTAAAGCGAAGTGCAAAAAATTTAGAAATTGAAAAAGGTTTCTTTCTTAAGTATTTGACTTTGATATAAGGATTCCGGAGCATTTTTTGTTTTGTCTTTATCTTAAAAAATGGCTCAGAAACAGCATTTTGAATTTTATTATGTGGGTGACATTTTGAAAAATCTGATTTTTGCCTGCGAGAGCACTCATATATATCAACCGATTCCGATGTGAGCGAGCGTGTGCACAGGAATTACTAAGGTCTCGACCAAGTTCACTGGTTAGCCTCATCCACCATGTTCTCTTAAAATGGCAGGCACTTCACATATCGCCGAATTTGGAAACCAAATATAACTTTAAATAAAATCAGCTTGGATAAAGCTGACTAATTTCGCGAAATTCTCATTCATAAGGATTTAGTATTGATAAAAATTAGTATTGAATCTTCTATAATCGGTTTCCACTAAATTGAGCTTCGTGTGTTTGAATAACATCAGCTAGCTTTTTAAAAATAAGGAATTTGAAAGCTACCTCTTCCTACCGGCACTGGCGGGAAGGACTTTTTGTTTTTTGTATCATTGGTATACCTGCATTTTTACGCATTTATTTTTTAGTGTTCATATTTTAATAATTTCATTTAAAATATAAACCTTTAATTATTTCATTTAAAATGCATCCCTTTGACTCATTTTATTTAAAATAAATAATAATAATAATAATAATAATAATAAGAAGAAGAAATACCATAAACCAAAGCATTTTATTTCAACTTCAAGGCATCGTTTCTAATTTACATATGCAAAAATTTGCTGTGATTGGCGATTTTTTTTGGGGAGATTTGCACCGGGCTAACAGAAAAGTACCATTCAATATTTAAATAAAAAAACCAAGATGAGTTAAATAAAAGAGTGTAAAAATGACCATATTGCTTTTTTTTTGGTGTCTTTTTACGATAAAATTACATCAAATGCATCATTAGGCTCGGAATAAAGTCTTTTCTTTCTGAATATAAATGATATCCTTGAAGTAGGAAAATACATATCCTCTAGAAAGTATAAAAAGTGTACGAAGTTCGATTTTTAATTTCTTCTATCTTTGCAAGAAGAAAGTATTGTATCCGTGAAAAATTTCGACTTCCATTTTTCGACGGATTTATACGTTTTAGAATGTCCTGAACACGACTTGACTATTTTAAGAAAACGTCTATCCCAGAGTCTGTCTGTATGTGACACAAATTCTGTGAATGCTCTATCCCAAGAACTAATGTACACATTTTAATCAAACTTCAGATTCAGTTAGAGCTTGACATTCATTGGTGCTGATTAGGTTTTGGTGTAAATCACCCAAAAATTGTGTAGGGAGGAGATTCCTCCAGAATCGTGATAGTAGTAAAGGAATTAATAACTCACGTTCGCATAAATGTATATAAAAAACTCCAATATAATGTACAAGGATTATTTTATTTAGACATGACGAATACTTAAAGGGGGAGATGTACACAATGAAGACAAAGGCCTAAGCCTCTTCAAACAGACATATCAGTAGGCGAGCCAAGAGCAAAGTGAGGTAACTTCGCAGTTAGATTTTACGTGCTTGGCGTGAAACAATATCACCAATACGCCAGTATATTTGCGCTTCCACAAAGGTAGACAAAACATTGGCCGTGAAAAGATTAGCCAAAAATACGCGGTCAATTTGCTTTTACATTTTTTGAACATGTAAGTGTATGTGATAAGGTTCCTATAAAAATACATTCTTGCGGTGTGAAAAGCGTTGAAAAACATCTGAACTTAGTATAAGTGCGTTTTAAGTTTTAACTGAAAATGTTCTGACACTAGCCCTTTAACCGGCAGTCCCGGATTTTCCCGTTTCTAGAAATCATGCTAAAATGGCTGTACACAAAAATATTTTAAACGGAATTTTATTTTGAACCCTATATAGAAAGAAGTGATATTAAAGATATTATAGCATCAAACTGCGATTAGAAAAAATATATATTCTAGAATTTACAAGCATTATTATAGAAATACAGGAAAACCCTCGGACGGTGAAAGGGCTAGACAAAAGGCTAGGAGATGAAATTGCTGGCCATTAGGCACATCCTGCACAAGATAGTGTCTGTTATTGCGGTAGCCGACAAATGTGAACTCAAAGTGCGTTCTGAAAAGGAGAGATTGCAGCTGTCAGAAAATTAATATGTAGCTTTATAATACATATGAAATTAACGGTCTGAATTTTTAGAGTATAGCGCGAGTCGGAGGCATGAATAAAATGCAAGTTAAGTAATTTTGATGATGGGCGATGACGCAATAATGCCGAATAAGGGCAGCTGGGAAAATGAAATGCCTTTGTATTAACCGAAAGCTGTAATGTTTTCTAAAGGCTGAATACATGTGAGAAAAAGATCTCAAAGTTGGATGGGAAGACTGAATTACTGATTTTATTTTATTAAATCTAATGAGTGATTAAAAATTAATTTAATTTAAATGTGAGGAGTTATTAGTACAAGCGATAAACTTTTAAATATTAGATTTAATTTAGCAACCGCACCGGGGAGAGCGTATTAAATAGTTAAATGAAGTATTAAATTGATTTTTAAAGTGAATGTGCGGGGGGGGGGACGGGACTAGAAAGATAACATACATAACAGGATAACTGTTATAATGTGGCACTGATATGTTACATTTTTCACAATTAACACGATAAATATATTTCAAAAACAAATGTACGGAATTTCTTCAAACTTCATATTCTGTTAGACTTTGACATAGATAGATCTTTATTAGATTTGGGCGTATGCTGCCCAACAAATGTCGATTCTATTCTCTGTTTTTCACTATTTCTGCGATAACTATATCTCAAGAACGAATAAATTGTCATTTAATTTTGTTTGCAGACGATTTAATTTATATAGTAGAAAGTTTTGTGATAACCACAGCATACTAGTTCAAATTTTAATGCTGACTTTTGAGTTTTTGCTTGAGTTTTTTTAATCACATCATTTTGTAAAGGTATATGGTTTATTTATTTTTGTTAAATCTTCATGGAGTTAGAAGAGGGAGGTCAAAATTTGATGATGTTACTGTTAATATCACGTGATAAACTTTAATTTATATCTATCCAAAATATCATCCGATTTAAAATTTTTGTTGTCAATGAGATACATTAAACAAGCCCAAACATATTCCTGGATTTTCTTTATTTAAAAGTTTAAACTGAATTAGAAAAAAAAAATCAATAAATTCTTATAAAAAATTATGAATACCTACATCAATTTTTTACATAAATAGAATGGATGTCGTTTAAAACATGGGTGTGTGAGTTTAGAGTTCGTTTCAATCATTATTTTTAAAGTTTTTGCGAAATTTCAATTTTCGAATGCCTAAGCTCTAAAGGTATCGTATTTAATCACTGCTCAATCTCACATAAGAAAATCAAAAACATAGCAACCAGAAAATTTACGTGAGAGTTTCTTTCAAATAAATTTGGAAAATAAAAGTTTCGTTTAGTTCATTGTATACCTATACATAGATCAAAGCAGGATACAAAGTAAGCATCTTATCTTAAACGGGAGAGGTCACAAGATTATAGGCGAGGTCACAACAATCAAGGTCACATGCCACATAGCGGGCGGTGTTGAACTACAGAAATATACTTAACTGTTTTCTTCTTTATGGATAAACTATTATTTGTACATCTATGAAATAATTGCGCGACTCAAACGTCGTGTTTGTAATAGTTACATTCTAACAGAATAGAGTAGTCTATTATTTTTTATTCGTAATTATTTAATTTACTTATCGCAGTTAATTATTTAAATAAAAAATTACTTTTAGAACTAATTTTATTTGTTAAAATGGCAAAATGTTGGCCATCGAATACCTGTAGTTTTCGAAATTGTAAGAAAATTATTTTCCTGGTAGAATTAATCTTTATCCTTTTCCAATGAGTAAAACAAGTTAGTTACGTGTTTTTATTTTAATTTATATAAAAAAAAGATAACATCTTATTTAATTATATAATACAGATATTGCTGATTTAAATACGTTCGATTTTAATTAGTTTTATTAATGTAATGGAAAATGACACATAAAAATTAGTAAGTAGTTAATGTGTAAAGACTGAATTTTGTAGTCTTATTTTTTACTCAATTCTTGATGTGCTAAAGCTATAAAAAATAATATACACAGTTGTATTCCCTATGAAAACACAACGTTTATCAATGTTTAAAATACCGGGTGTCCTAAAAAGGACTGATTGATTTTAAAATTCAATAACTTGCAAACGGTGACAGATATTTAAAAATTTCTTGCAGGAGGTTTATGCATAAGGTCAAAAGTTTTATTACAGTGATTTTCGATTTTAGTTCGAATTACAAACAATAGATGGCGCTGTAAGCAATAGTCGCTAAATACAGGCTCGATTTTTGGTCCTTTCTCTTGTTTTATGCGGAAAAAGAAGATGGAAATGTATTATCCGGGTCACGAAGTACCAAAAATCGAGCCTGAATTTAGCGTCTATTGATCGCAGCGCCATCTATTGTTTGTAATTCGAACTAAAATTGAAAATCACTGTAAAAAAACTTTTGACCTTATGCATAACTCTCCTGCAAGAATTTTTTAAATATCTGTCACCGTTTACAAGTTATTGAATTTTAAAATCAGTCAGTCCTTTTTGGGACTCCCGGTATGTATAGATATTAATAATAAATAAAATATTCAATTTTAAGTCCTTTTCTTCGTTTATCAAGCGCAGACGATATATCGGAAACTTATTCCAATATTCTTTTGATCGTATTGTACTCATGTTATTGCCGAAAAGTCAGTGAAAGCTTACTGTGGAGACACGAAAGGTTTTGGTTTCTGTTAGTCAGTCTGTTAGTCTGTCTGTTAGTCTGTTTGTTAGTCTGTCTGTCTGTTCCGCGATAACTGCCGCAAAAAAATCAGATCGGCTTGAAATTCACTGGGCATGTTGATGAAGTACCCGGACTTAGCTGTATAGTTTTTGGTTACATTTGGTTCATTCGTTCGGGAAATATGGAACATTTTATTTTGCTCTATAATTCTTTTCTATGGCAAGTCAGACGATTTTCAGATTTTCATTTGTTGAAAGAAATGGCTCATATGAAAAATGGATTTAAATGGTAAATTTTTTATGCTGAAATTTTTAAATAAGATTATTAAATTATTCCAATTAGTTTGAAATTTTGTCAATATTTGCGAGATTTTTTTAATTAGGTTTATAATATTGGGGGGAATTTTATGCATGTTTTCCAATAATATAAAGGATTTTGTTTTATCAATTTGACATAAAGCATATTTCATTTTTTTCCTTTTCTTTCATCTGTTGCCTAGCAACGTATTTGGTCCTAATAATACTAGTATAATTGCGTGTATAATGTTTGAGTAAAGCCAACGTCAAAACGGATGAATAAATGCATTTGTATCTTTGCATATAGATGGATTTTAGCACAGAAATAAAAATAGGCAATATTTCATTTATTTTATTCAAATATTTTGCTTAAAAATACAAAAGTTCATTATTTTTATAGATAATAAGGTAACATTTTCCCATAACATTTACCAATATTTCTTTAATTGTTGCCAAGAAAATCAAAACCCGGAATAATATTTTCTTTTAAACAATTTTCAATCGAAATGTTTTGTCGTGAAACAGGAAAATGAAAAATAAAATTAAGAATAGAAAAATTAATATGGCGGCATATTGGAAATAAAAAGAAAACTCTCGAGTATTTCTTAATATAACAAGATGAAAAGTTTTGAGTAAGTATGCATAGCAGATGAATTAGACGTCATTTATCGAAAACAAAGATGTTGGAATAAAAAGATCTTGGGTAAAATAAAATTAACTATTATTCACGGAGGAAAGAGATAGATGGAGATGCAGTATGCCGTAAAAACAGTTTGCAATACAATGTGCGTTATCGCTCAGATTTAAATGCCCTCATTTGGCCCAAACAAAACAAGCACGTGGAACAGGGACCGAATTCTTTGACTTCATGCGTGCATTTTTTCTGTAAAATGAAAATGATCTGCTTATATTTAAGCAATAAGCATTCTAAGGTAGCATTTCATTGTACTCTGAATTAAAAACTGTATTACTAAAAATATTATTATTATTATTATTTTAAGCACGTCGTTGTGTTGTGCCGAATGTAGCGGATTTTAGGGTTACATTTTTGGCGTCACTTCAAGATTTATTGTCTGTGTACGGTTAACATGAATATTTGATTTTAAATTTAAATTTTATTAATTTATAAAACAAAAACTTATGCTTATCCTTATAAATCACTGCGTAAAAAAAAACTAAGATATACTATAACCCTTCGCACAATCAATAAAAAATTACGAATGTAAATTTAAATAGACTACGGGTGGTTCAGGGGGGCAGAGCTCCCCCTGAAGAAATGCAATTTTTGATTTAAAAAGTTACCAGAATAATTAGCTCATCAGAATTTCAGAACATCAATGTATAACAACTTGTTTAACACTTTTAATTTCTGAAACTTTACGAAGTATCTTGTATGCTTATAAATATTTATGTAATTTGAAAACTTTAAAAAGCGATTTGTAGGAAGTTGAATATTACGCAATGAGTGTTAAAAAACAATGACTTGCAAAGATGACGTTGAGGCTCCTGATCTGCAGATTTACTAGTTTAAGTTACAAATAGTTCATTAATTTAATTTAAAACTCATTTAATTTTATATTCAGAATCACTTTAATTTAAAATGCCTGCATTAAATGTTGTACTATTAAAAGAGCAAGTATTGTTCGTTTATTTGTTTAAATATTTTGCGAAACTAGACAATAACTGCAATAATTTTCGTAAAATCATCAAATTATTTTTTTTTTGAAACATACAAAGCCATTTAGAGAATCCCTGTTAAAAATTCAATCACGAATTTCATATCGTTACTCACTGACAGAAGGTGAATCTCGTTTACCATATTTATTGCAAAATATTTTTGTTATAGCTTGTTTTGAAAAAAATATGTGTATTTAATAAAAAGTCCCAATGTCATTTTAGTTTAAGGGTAAAATGCAATAATGTTTTCGTAGCATTAGCGCTTTTTCTCCCGAAATTAAAATATTGTGACTATTTTTTTTTAATGTACATAATTTTATCGAACCAAACTGTAATAAAAATATTTTGCAATAAACCTGGTAAACAAATTTCATCTTCCATAGGTGAGATTCTGTCATGTATGACGTCATACTATAAACCTCGCGTACTTGTATTATCAACTCCGCCCACCAGATGGCACAGCTGTGTCAATTTACGCCAGATTCCAGCATTAACAATGTACGCTTAATATGTATACAGTTTTGACACAGATTTCTACAACAATATTACTGGTGTGACCCTGGAAGTTTCCCTCTGCGGTCTTAAATATTTTTTCTCAGTTTGACGATACCCCTATTATACCCACACAGCACACACACGTAGATATTTCGTTTATTTAGAGCGGTTTACATCTAGAATACATACATGTACATCAAAATGATGTTCATTCAAAACCGTAAGATGGATGGTTGAACACATTATATTCATATAACATTTATATCCCATCAATCTATGGACCAACATAATATGGAGGTAGACTTAACGTTCATTCTAAAATATAAACTGGATTGTCAAAGAAACTACGTCAACATGACGTTTATATACCAACACTTTATGGAGGTAGACACAGTGCCCTCTATAAAGAGCACTAAAAGAGTCAAATATCTTACTTCCGATACACTTTTTCGTGTGGCAACATGAGCTTTCTGTTGTTTTGTAAACACGCCAGACGCGACGCCATTATGTTATGCAGATGTTTATGCATTTTTTGGATGGTTTAATTTAGACTATCAAAGTTCACCTTGGTTTTTAATTTTATAAATTTTTAGTTGTATCAAACAGTTAGCATTTACAACAACCACTGAATCTAATAATAGAAGTAATGTTTATTTTACTTTAGGTTGTGCATGGTGTTGTTTGAGATTTGGATTAAATATCAAGCAGGATTATATGTAAGTAAGTCCTTTGATTTCTTTTTTTTTTTTTTTCAGGTTTTTATTTGCTATTCTATTTTGGTGCTTTTTGTAGCATTTACGATTTTTAACCTTATCTTTAAAAAACTACAAAGAAATTAGCCATATAAATTTTTTATTAACTCCTCAAATTTTATAACCTTCTCTATCCCTATCATATAATTGACTGATCATAGTAATCTCTATACTTGACTTACATGGTTACTCATCGGTTTTACATTTAAAATGTTTTGATTTTTCAGTGAATCTTAATTTTGTATATAAAACTTTACAAAGTTTGGATTATATTTAATTTCTTATATTCCTTCTCCCATACCCCAGAAACTTTATCTAATGCGAACGATATAAAATTGTATAATTATAGTGCAAACACTTTTTTGGGGTCAACAGTCTGTTTTGGCAAAAAAAAAAAAAAAAAAAAAAAAAAAAAGAGAATGTGTATTATCAATAAAAACTTTCAAATGGTGAATTTGTCTTGAATAAAAGAAAATAATGCTAACAAATTAGATCCAATGAAAACAAGGATAAGTTAACAGTTTGCCTAATAATAATAAATATTTTTTTAACATTGAAAGTAACTTATCACTTTATTATGTTGTTAAATTACGTTATTAAAAATTTATTGTTTCATAAAAAAGGTTTCTTAATCTCAAAAGTTTATTTTCATATATTTAATTTTATCTATTCAATGTATTTTAAGTTAAATCTGCATATCTTGTTAACGATGGAATGATTATTTACATTTATTGAAAAAGCATTGATACCGAAATAATAGGGGTTCTCCATTTGAAATACATATTTACAAAATTTTATTTAAATTGATATTTAGGTGCATTTCTTTTACAAGTATAGCTACTATAGATTTTTCTTATAGCATAGGTCCTCAGTTTAAATGTAATTATCTATTAAATTAAAAATTTACCTTTTTTTTTTTTTTTTTTTTTTTTTTTTTTTCAAAAAGCATTTACTTATTATTCTTACTATTTTTGAAAATGGGATTCATTATCCAAACATGAAATACTTTCTATGAAAGATTCTTTGATTTGAGTCTATATGTTTGAGTGTATAATAAAATTTTTGACGAATCAATGAATTCAATAAATTCAGTGGTCAAAATAGTATATTAGAAGTAACGAAAAACTATAGTAGGTCCTAGTTTTAACATTGTTTGTTGTGTAATATGCTATTTTTTAGAACACATAATTTAGCGAGTAATGTAATCTAAAAAAAATAAACTAGTTTGTACGGAGCATCAATGTTATTTTTGACGTTACGTCCAGAAACAGTATCTCAATCAATACAAAGTATACCAGTGGAGATGTGCGTCTGGTGGATCAGCTGGTGGATCATCTTCAAATTTGAATGCTCTCAGAAAATCACAGTGTGTAGTTTTATTATAAAATAAGTAACTACCATTAGTGATCTTCTGCAAGCAACTGGAATTTGTCTGGTGTCCTTTGACGGTATGCTCTTTTGCAAGGATTATGGATTCAGCATCGAAGATTTCAAAAAATCTGTGAGTATGTAGGACTCCCATTGCTTTCAAAAGAGGAGATAATAAAGTAAGTTTATTAAAGTAACCTCAATAATAATATTGGCGCTCCCTACGAACTAGTTTTTTTAATCACATTACTCGCTAACTTATATTTTCCAAAAATAGTATGTTACGCTACAAACTATGAATGCACAATAAGAAAAGTAAGTACAGGAATTATTTAGCTGAAAATATTTTTAAATGCCCATGTAATAATAAAGTAAAATTGTAAATATAATGTGAAATAAACATTTATATATGTCAGTCTGGGGCATAAATAAAATCTGCCGCTAAGTAAAAATAATAGTGTGGGACAACCCTACGTATACTCCCACCTTGTTAGTTACCAGAGTAATTACACTATTTGGTTTGATTTTAAAAGATAAAAAAAAAGGGGGTGGGGGAGATATGATGTTTTTATATAATAAAGTTTCTGTTTTTGAAAGTAAAATAATAAAAAAAAAATACATTTTTAAAAAATAAAGCATTTATGTTGTTTTAAGATAATAAAAAGTATTTTTTTCCCTGATATTTTCTTATGTTAATTATATTTACTGTCATCAAAGCAGTTACACGATACAGTTGGTATGACTTAAAATACAGTTATTACAGTTTAGCTAATATTGCTAATAATTTGTGCTTTTTACCAATAATTTTGATACTTTAAAATATTTTTTTTAAATCATAAACTTTTCATGAATAACGTTTTCTTGTAATTTACAAAAATAAGATGCAGAAGAGTCTGGGTATACGCATACTGTTCCATATTACATATATATATGTAAACATTACATAGATATGATGTATATATATGTACATATTACATAGATATGTGTAGTTTAAATACGTACATATTACATAGATATGTGTAGTATATATACGTACATATTACATAGATATGATGTATATATACATACATATTATGTCTAGGATATGATCTATATGGACATAGACATCCGTTTTACATAGATTTATGTCAGATCTGGATGTCCAACAAATGGTATATGGATGTATTCGGAGAGACATCTGATGGTAATATCTACGTAGATACTATGTTATATGGAATTCTTTGGATGAATTATGGACATGGTATATGGATGTACTTTACGTTATATGGATGTCATATTTACCAATTTGTGCTGTGTGGGATATTTTCTGATGTAACTCGGTGAAGATTTAATAAAAATATAAAAACTTTTTATTATCATATATATTAAACGAGCAAACGATTTCCTCGATTATGAATGATATAGTAAACAGACTAAGTATATGTATAGTTATATATTTAATGTAGTCTGTAAGAAAATAGATCCAATAGAACCAAATCAGTTATCCGGAGTATATGAAATACTTTTCACCAAAATGATGGAATAATGCAATTTATATAGGAATGACAAACAGAAAATTTAAAACTAGAATCAAAGAATACACAGTGGACATCAAATACAACAAGAGAACTACAGCTTTGGCCAGATTGCATAGCAAAGAACCTTTGGAAATTGATTTTAAAAATAGTAGAATAATTTATCCACCAAGATTTTATTTGCCATCCATTATCCGGGAATCAATAGAGATCTTTTTAGGCAGTGAGAATATTTGCAATGATTTAGTAAGTTGAGTTACTTAACTTTTGGAAAGAAATGCTCTGTAGAATTAAGAAACAATAGTATAAATCAATTCACATTTAGAATTATCCATTTTTACTTTCTTCTATCTTCAATAGAAGAAAGTATTGTAATCGAAATTTTTTTCGACTTCCGGTTTTCGACGGATTTACATGTTTTAGGGGGCAGAGATCCCAAGAAACATGTTTATAGAAAATGTTTGTCTGTTCGTGTGTCCGTCTGTCTGTCGCCATTGTACCATGAAAAAGTGTATGAAGTTATGCATGGAATTGAACCAAATTTTTATTTTAAGTTTTTGGCTATGGCAAGCAGATCCTCCCTGAATTTGGAAAAAAGTCGCCGGTAGGGGGCGCTGTAATAGCTATTTTTGTGCGATTTTGAATATTGTACCATCCAAAAGTACATGAAGTTATGTATAGAATTGAACCAAATTTTTATTTTAAGTTTTTGGATATGGCAAGTAGGTCCTCCCTGAATTTAGAAAAAAATCGCCGGTAGTGGGCGCTGTAATAGCGATTTTGCATATTGTACCATCGAAAAGTGTATGAAGTTATGCATAGAATTGAATCAGATTTTTATTTTAAGTTCTTGGCTATGGCAAGTAGGTCCTTCCTTAATTTGGAAAACATTCGCCGGTAGCGGGCGCTTTAATAGCTATTTTTGTGCCATTTTGAATAGTGTACCATCGAAAAGTGTATGAAGTTATGCATAGAATTGAGCCAAATTTTTTGTGTTTCTTGGAATGTCATGGAATGAAGATATAAAACTGAAAAAAAAATGAATTAAGATAATGTATTTTTTCAGTCGTCTGCCCTAACATGTAAACAGCATAGCTGCCAACTTGTACTGAATTTCCATACCACTAAAATGTAACAGAAAATTTTAGTTAATTTAATCACCGCAATTCAAGCAATTTTAACGTTTAAATAAATTAAAAAATTCTATAAAATTTTAGTGGTAAGAAAAATACGTACAAGTTGGCAGCTATGAAACAGAAACTAACAGGAGATGGATGTTGCTATTAAACAACAAAAAGTACATTCAAACCTCATTAACATGTACAGAATTAACCTGGTATACTTTTAATATGAATTGTTCCTACAATGCCTGTCAAAATTAATACAACGATTTTGTTACTAATAATATAAACTATTGATGATAACATGAGGGAAAAACTTTTAATTTGCCTTGAAATTTATGTTAACGAGGTTTGACTGTATAACTACTACAGTAGTATTTTAAATTTTGTTTCAGTCATGAAATTTATGGATTAATAAACAAAAACAGTTAAACATTTTAAATAATATCACGAGCATTAAAGCCTTTCCTTATTCCACGCTGTGTGGATTTGTTCGCATTCAACTATTGTGACCTATGCATCTGGATGCGTAAGTTTAGGTGTTGAAAATTTTTTTCCTACACTTCCAGAGAATGTTGATCCTGTGCTAATGAAGCCCAATTCCATAATGAATATAAATTTATGTAAATTTTTTGAATGAAAAAAATCATCGCAGCAGTGTTTTGGGAAAAAATTATCAGAAAGGCTCAAAAAGTTATTTTCAAATAAATTGGACAATTAGATTGATCAATAATTATTAAAATATTAATTAAAATAGTTTTTCTATCTATTTTTCTTAAATCATATTAAAGATACAAATATTTCAGAGGGGGAAAGACCTACTTTACAGAAGTTTTCACAGACAATACAGTCTTGAAGTATCAGCGTGACATAAGATTTTTCCTTAAACATCTAGGTAGTACTAATAGAAAAGAAATTAACCGTAGACGTGAAAGTTGTGAATATTAACACCTTGAGAGGCGATGGGATATATTTTATCTCACCTAAGTTTAATCAAGATTTGCACCGGAATCTTTTAAATAAATTTTATTTTTGTAACTTTGATGGAAAAAACTTGTAAAATTGCTTTTCCTTATTTTGAAACAAAAATTTTCAAAGATCCGGTGTGAATTTAACATTACAGGAACACAATCACTTGCTCAAGGGGTTAAATGAAATGGATTTGAATTATAAATGGGACTTGCAAAGCTGAACCTAATTCCTACATTTGGTTTAGAAATATAATCTGTTATTACGGTGTGCTTCTTCAAGAGTTTTATTTTTTATACTTTCCAGATATGAATTATGAAATATTTAAGAAAAAAGAAATCATAAGCATACTTATTACCACCTTCCCACGTAATGAAAGAAGAAAAAAACTTTAAACCAGAAATAATTTTACTTAATGAAATAAAGTATATTTCAAATCACTACCACATAGAGGCAAGACACATTTAATTAAATAAATTTTCTGGTTCAAAGTATTTATTTGTGGGAAAAACGGCTTATTGACAAATATGGGTATGTGTTTGGGACAGTTTGTGTGATAAAAAATGGTCTTTATTTAAACGAGGAAGGTGTGAGGGCCTTTTTCTTTTGTATGCCTCTTGTCAAGGATCTCCGAACAGACCTAAATTGTACCTAATTAGACACCTGAATTTCACCTTAACCCTCCCCCCCTCCAAAAAATGCTTATTTAAAAATATACACTCTTGTGAGTTATGAGTGTTTATACAATAGTATAACTTACTGAATTATTCATATGTACCTTGGTAGAAAAAAGGCCCAATGCATTTTTCATCTCTTAAAGTCGAATAAAATGAAAGAAATAACCTTTCACATTTTAAAATGAAAAATTTAAAGGGCAAAAACTTATCAAAGCAGAACAATAATTTAGAATTAACAAAATTCTTTTAAAATATTTCTATCAAACAAAATGATAAACAATAACAGTGGTAATTGTTAGTCCAATATTAATACTTAAAAAATGCATTTGATTTTTTTTTTGAATAAATCAGTTTGAGTTCAGCAAGAAAACTTTATTTAAAATAAAAGGCTCTAGGAAGAGGATAAATAATAGAATTTAATAGGATTATTTAAATGAAGGAGTAGTATTTGTTCAGAAATAAACTAAGAAAATATGGAACTTTAATTCAGCCCCCCCCCTCAAAAAAATAAAACAAAATTTGGATATTTTTGTTTAAATATTTTGTTTCAAATGATTGTAGTAAAGCTAATAGAAATTAAAAATGGGCATATTTAAATTTCTAACGCCTAAAATTTTAATGTATGTATATTTCGCAAAATCTGAAAATAAATATTCTGAAATCGCTTTGATTTTTATCGCTTTCTCATCAAAATTTGCTTGATAACTCATCTAAATGTCATCGCACATTCATCGTCAGGAAATCGTACTCCTCGGGGATTCATCATATATTTTTCTAAAATTCATCAAGTTGCGATCATCCATAGATCTAAGGGCAATGAGACATTTCTGAGTAACTGCCGATGAAAATCATCCCTGTCCTATGAGAATTCGATAATCGGCCACTTATCGTGTAATCGGATGTCGATGAGAGGCCATTCAAGGGCCAGACACAATTTGCTACTAGGGAAGGTCCTCCCTGAATTTGGAAAAATTCCGCTGGAAGGGGGCGCTATAATTACAATGTCTGTACCATTTTCTTTATTTTACAATCGAAAAGTGTATAAAATTATGCATACAATTGAACCAAATTTTTTGTGCATGTTTTTGGCTTTAGCCAACAGGTCCTCCTTGAATTTGGAAATATCGCGCGGTAAAAGGGGCTCTGTGATAGCGATTTTTATATACTTTTCTTGATTTTTCGTAGTTGTATTGTCCATCCGCGGCTCGTGCAAAGGCGGGAACTCACTTCCTGCTAAGCCGGCTATTCGCAAACATCTGATAACAACAGAATAAGGAAAAACTATTAATTGTAACAAATATCATGATATAGATTAACTCGTTTTTAGTTCATTTAATTGACTGAAGCAAGAATTTAAGACGAAAATTAAAGTTGGTATAGTAATGAACTAATAATATTGAAGTATTAACATGTGGAATTAATTTTTGACATATTAAGATGTATAAGATAGAAGAAAGTTTTGGGATTGGCACATCCAACTAGTTCTTTTTCTTTTCATTTTATTTTATGTTTGCACTTGTTTTTCATTATACATGTGGTCTCGTGATTTTATTTATCAACTTCTGGTTTTTAAAAGTTTTTGCGAAACTATTTGTATCTACTGAGATCTAGGGAAAGCCATCGTCTGAACAATGAAGCATATCTCGATCTGATTAAAGGTATTTATGTGACATTTAAGTGTATTTTTTTTTATCACTTTTAGCACGTATTAGATTAGTTCGGATGATCTTAAGTGACTTTCATACATAATTTTGTAAGTATTGTTATATTTAAAACTACAACATGACATCCCTTTTGTACAACTATGAAATCATTTTCACTTACTTTTCACTTTCAACCATGCTAACACTAGGAGTCCTAGACAGGTAGTCGTAAAAAAAAAAAACAGAGGGTCTACGCTCTAAGCAGAGGATATTATGCTCAAGGCAGAGGGCCCTATTATACTATAGCTTTTTTGAGAAACAGAGGGTATACGGTGTTCCTTAAAAAATACAGAAGGTATACGGCGTATGCCACCGTATACCCTCCACTACATCCCTGGTCCTAGATATAAATATATTATGGATGATAATTATGACTTATTAATGTTTTGCCTATAGTAACTTTCAATTTTGTATGTTTATTGAAAAATAAATAAATAAATGTTGAAAAAAAAATACAGAGCAAGGCTTGGTCCACCAGGTACTTTAATATAAAGTATATAAACAATTTTTATTAAATTTTATCTTCCTTACTAGCTGCCGTGTTCCAAGGAACTCAAATATGGTATTAAAAGTGAGTGTTCCTATTTAAAAATACAAAGATGATGCATTTTTTTTGCTATGCAGTCGAATCTTTTTAAAAAATGCATACATGTTTTGAAAAGCAGCTCTGTTTTGTGATTTTATCGTAAATGATCTGCGAATAAAAGCAGCCGTACTTGTTTTCTTCAGACGGACTGTACCATAATGCAATTAGTTTAAACATTTAAATTAATTTAGAATTTTTATTTTTTGCAATATAGCTATCGACAGCAATTACGCTTATAACGAAGCACATATCTAATAATTTGATATTTATGTCAAATTCTAAGAAAGGTATTTAGAATTTAGTGAAATCACATTAACTTAATTGAGTGTTAGAGTCGAAATATGTTTAATGGCTTTATGTATTACATTAATGCCACTAGATGAGCAGATATATTAGTGAAAGTGTAGCTAATGGCATTCTTAATTAACATTATATAAACGATGAATTTGAACAATTGTTTTTAATCTAATTCCAGTGAATAATACATTCAATATTAAATACATAAATAGTACATTTCAATCTCGAAATAATAAAAACTTCTAAAGCTATTTATGACGTATAGGTAAATTCATGCTCTCGCAATATACAGGGTGTTCGAATGAAATGTCCCTGATGTTGAAACTTTGCTACTGTTAACATAAAGGTAGGAAAAAGGAGAAAAATGTAAAAATAGATAACAGTACTCACAAATATTTAAGATTGGAATTTACACTGTGTGATAACTATATGAACAAATATTAATACAATTGCTAAACAGTGTACAATGGGAACTATACAACATATTTAAAATCTACATGACATTTAAAAATGTGTGACGTTTAAACATTAAAATGATGTTAAAATCTCCGCAACAGTTTCAAACCAAAACACTTGGTCTTTTTCAAGTGACACTAAAGATGCACTGGCGAAGGCTCACTCTCCAACACAATGAGGTAACAAGGAAAATATGAAATGGAAATAAGGACAAAAGAAAGAAAACCAGAGGGAAAAAAGTCACAAGTGGCGTCATGCGCGAACAATAATCGAGAGAGAGAGAGAAAAAAAAAAAAGAAAACTGAAAAGAGGAGGAGGGGAATTAAGTATGCTTCAAAGAATTGAACCTAAAAATTAGGATGTTAAATGATAGGTTATCGTTACAAACTTCATTTTGACGCGTGAAAATCTGAACTGACTCTCTTTACAGCAAGGTAGAGATCTGCTAGGCTTTACGCTGAAAGTGAAGTTAAAAGCATTGCTTTTGACAGCACTAATATTATTTCCCGTCAATTCAACCTCTCCTTTGCTTTAATTCGAGAGTCAATTGAGATTTTCACTAGTCAAAATGAAGTTTGTAATGATAACTTGTCATTTAACATCCCAATTATTTGGTTCAATTCTTTGAAGCATATTTAATTCCCTTCCCTCCTCTTTTCAGTTTTTTTCCTCGATTTTTGTACGCGCATGGCGCAATTAGTGACTTTTTTTCCCGCTGGTTTTCTCACTTTTGCCCCTATTTCCGTTTCATATTTTCCTCCTTCCCTCATTGAGTTGTAGAGTGAGCCTTCGCAAGTGCATCTGTAGTATCCCTTGAAAAAGACCAAGTGTTTTGGTGAAACTGTTGGAAAGTTTTTAACATCATTTTAATCATACTCATTTTAATGTTTAAACGTCATGCATTTTTAAATGTCATGTAGATTTTAAATGTGTTGCATAGTTCTCATTGTACACTGTTTAGCAATTGTATTGATATTTTTTCATATAGTACTCACAAAGTTTTTAATAAAAAAATCAGTGCAATTTTTCTTGTGTTTCTTTATTACGCACAACATACTGACTTCTGGGTTATTTCTTTTCATTTCCTGTAAAGGAATAATAACTATCCTTTGCATTGCATATTTTACAGAATGCACATATTAGTGCACTTCATAAATGTATATATGAATTTTGTTATGTTTGAAAGCATGTAACATCATTAAAAATCATTTTAAACGATTTTTTCCCATAGGTTGTAATATAACGGAAAACCTTTGATTGTCCCTGTAAATGAACTAAACATGCTACAAACTTCATTTGAAATAGGGAACGTGCAATATTAAACTTCAATAACATCGAAAAATTTCAGGGCAATCCGAGTATATTTAAGGCACTTAGAGCGAGGACAGACGGACAGACAAACCGAAGTCATAATCACTTTTCCATTTTGTTGGAAAGTGTTAAAAAAGATTTATTAGAAGAATTTTAATAAATTTATGTAAGTTTCTTCTTATTTATAACATGAAAAATCTATGAAATTATTATCTATAAATGTCTTTATCTCTTACCGAGAGGTGACAGCATATAATGGATATTTATTTGCTTAAATGAAAGTTTTTTTTTCGGAGTTCATACATTTTTTAATTTTCAAGATTGCGAAATGTAAAAAGTAAGTTTATTTGTATTTTTTCTATCAAGGATCCAAATAAATAATTCATAATCTCAGCTTGTAGACTTCTTTGAAATACGTATTTTTTTAAATAGCGATATTATATGTTCAAGTCTATTTTTTATGCATTTTTGTAACGTACAAAATATAAGGCGCTAGGCTCGAATGGGTACATATGTTTGTTAGTCATTTGGGGGACAGTTATTTACGCAAAGTCCTTTTCAAGAGGATTATGAAATACATTGTGTTTAAGCCTCAAATACGAGTATTTTTAGTTTATTATTAATAATACTTATAATGTTAATAGTCTTTGTAAAGAAATAAATATAATATTTTAGTAGTTCATAAAAATACTAATTACAGTATGTATAATATACAATTTAAAATCTTATTTCATATAAATTTAGACAAAACATATAATTATGCATATTATATTACTATAAATGTTACGCATTTTTAAATATTTAGTACGTTTACATTCTATCAAATAAATAAATAAAAAAATTAGCGCAATTTTTTTTTTAGTACTAGGGGGCTCGGCTCCCTACGAGCTACGCTCGCCAACCCACCGTTCAGACACTGCAGTCTCTAAAAGCACGCTAATTTGATCGGCCTTAAAAAGATTTTGGAAGATTGAATTATAATTTAAAAAACAAAGGCGATCTCCCTATTAACGGGTTTCTATTCATTTCTCTTTGATTGGGGAATTTTACGGAAAAATCAGCTGCTGTTAAAAGATACAATGGCATTTCAAAATCATCTAATACAAAATGAATTAAGTAAACAGAGTCTTTGTCTCCCGGTATTTTTTAACAAAGCGAAAAGAAAGTCCTTTTAAATTAGACATTTTAAATATATCGTTTTTAATCTGACGTAATTTTCACCAAACTTTTCTTTCCCTTTTTAATATTCACGTGAAAATACTTTTATTAGAAATGAAATATTATTTGCGCTGTCCAAAAAAAAAAAAAAAAATAGTTGAAAAGTTCATCTCAAAATATCAGGTAGATGTCTCGCGCTATTTTTAAATTTAAACTGTTTAGCAATATTATTTTTTGTTCATTTTAAGTAATAAGTGTAATGTGACGTAAATGTGATGTAATTTCTCCTATTTAAGACTTCTAACGCATGTTAATGAATTTATTATTTTACAATATCCTTTCTCTGTTAAAATTCACGTGCAATTATAGATGAAGTAATTTTCAATAAGTTCCTGCTTTTTATACGTAATTATTTAATTCTAATTTGAAAGTTTTTTTTTCTGTTTATAATAGTCACGTGTAAATAAATTTTTAATTTGAAGCAAACATTATTGTTTCCGTTGTTTATACAGTTGGCAACAGGTTAAATTAGTACAATTTTCTAGTAAAAAATATCTCTCGAAATGCTGAAAATTTGAATTTAAAATAGAAATGAAACTCGAAAAATGAGTCAAATTAAAAAAATAAATTAATTCTGCACACCGGGAAATTATAACGCAAAAAATGATCTAAAAATGATTAAATTCCGATGTATAGTTTTTGCTCCTATAAAATTGATTTAGTGGAACGATTTTGTCCAACTTTAGCATTAAATATCTCTTAAAATAATTCTTCGATTTGAAAACTGTCTTCATCAGCGTGTTTATCAAACATTTCTGTATAATACTACCAATTTTCATATTTTTGTATGCATTATTTTTCTTAATATTAACGAAGAAAGACCTCCGGTCACAAAAAATTCAAAACCGGCGGCGGCGGCGGTGACAGCGGTAGTTACTTTTTTTTAGAATAGAGAGATTTTTCCAGTTCACTTTGCAACATTTTAAAGTGATTTTACCAACAAATTTGAAAAAAACAAAAATTCAGGCATAAACGTTTTAAAGTGTTTTCTAAGGGACAAAAACAGTGCAAAGAACAGTTGATTCATCCCTTAACATATTTAATATTTGCAATATGCAGTGTAACGCAATAAAAAATGAGTTTCATCGAAAAATATTTAAATTTAGTCTACGAATAAATAACTAATAAATAAATAATTTTCATTTAAAATATTTTACTTTTTATTGCAAACATTTATGATTATATCATTCGCATTCAGACGAATGCAACATTAGTTTCTTTGTTTTAATTTTGTTGTTATTTCTTTTAACCATTTGGAAATGGTTGTTGTTTTCGGTCGAGGATGGGGCCAAATGATGCTCGCATTTTATTTTTTTAACGAAATTCAATGATGTTCTTTACTTTTAGAAGAATTTTTATTTGAATAGGTAATAGAAAGGCATAAAATCGTCAAAAATTGTTTGAATAAGTAATCGAAAGTTATAAAATCGTTAAAAATTGAAAAAGTTACAAAATGCGTAGGCGCAAATTATCAGATATGGAAAAATCCAAAGCCAAAGAGCGACGCCGAAATGAAAATTGTCTTGCAAAGCAAAAATCGAGGTCTTCAACTCATTATGTAGGCCATGAAAATCGAGGTCTTCAACTGATTATGTAGCCCATGAAAATCGATTACAGAATAAAAGACGAACGTGAAAAGGAAAACAATCTAATGTTTAATCGATTGATAGTAAAAGGCCATGTCTCGAGGGGCTCCAATCCACTAGCCACGGCGTTTTACAATCGGTCGATTCTAACCGGGAAAAATTGAGCTCAACGTAGGTAATTTGTCGCAATCTGTGGATGATTCGGTAGAACTGCTTTCGATTTATAAACTGTTTTTCTTCTCGAAACGGGACTTGGAGAGTTTATCGATGAAGGTGTTAGTCGTCTGAAGTTTGATCTTTGCGATCTGTTGTTGAAGAGGATGCGACGGAATTTGGTGGACGAAATAAATTCCAAATGGTCGTTGTAATCTATTAAATTATAATTTTTTTTTTTTTTACTTAACTTCACTCTAAATCAAAAATTAGCTGCTCAAATGAGAAAAGTTTATAGATTTCTAATTACACAAAGGTAGCTCAGTTATGCTGTACATTTCTTAAACTGTTCAGCGGATGATCATCTAATGCAGTACAGTGATAGCTACTATAGCAGCGCATTTTTGCGTAAAAAAAGAAAGGAAAAAAAGACAGAAATCGTGTCGAGAAATAATTATGGATTATCAGTGTCATAGATGCAACATTGAAGTTAGCACAAAAAATGGTGGCCATGAAAGATTGCGGTTGCTTGGTCTCAGTCTTTGACATCCAAGAACTTTACCAAAACTATTGCAGATATATTGTTGCTCCTCTAAACAAAAAAATCAGATGGTGTTAACGGCAACTCAACTATCACATAGTAGTTGAAAGTTCACCGACTGATTATTTTGCTACGATTATTCTGGATACATTGTTTCATTGTCAATATATTAAAACTAAAATTGGTTCGAGTCAACAGTAGCATATTCTACCGTATAGGTGTCTAATATTGAGATCTAGGTAGGAAAAATATTCAAGACCGCTGGAGTTTCAAACCTGTCAAAATCTTATAGTCGTAGTACAAGTATTAAAACTCGAGTTTTTGAAATGTTCGAAGACAGTCTTTCTTTCGACAATTAAAGTAATCTTAATGTTCCTTCCAAAATTTGAAATTACCCATGTCTCCTTAAAGACATCAAATAAATGTTTGCAAATTATCTCACTGAGCTCAATTTTGTGCAAGTCCCGCATGCGCTTTCATAGTTTTATCTTTGAGGTTCAGAAAGTTTTCATAATGTTGACCAAACATTATTTATTGCGAGGTGATAAAATTGGTTGGAGTCAACTTGCAACGACTTCTATCGTATAGGAGACGAATTTTGCGATCTAGGCAGGAAAAATATTCAAGGCCGCTGGAGTTTCAAACCTGTGAAAATCTTATAGCTGCATTGCAAATATTAAAGGTCGAGTCCTTCAAGCTGCTGTCAAGTCGAGCTGTCCGAAGACAATCTTTTTTTCGTCATCTAAAGTAATCTTAATGTTTTTTTCAAAATTAGAAATTATGTATGTATTCCTGACGGCATTAAATAAATGTTCCTAAATTAACAAGCTGAGCTCGGTTTTGTGCAAGTCCCGCATGCGCTTTCATAGTTTTATCTTTGGGGCACAGAAAGGCCTCGTAATGTTCACCAAAGATTAATTCTTGTCAGGATAAATTATATTAGATTTTGCATTCCGTGTTTACTCACTTGCATATATCTGATTTTGTACCGTTCTACCCATATTTTTTTATTTACCCATATTTTACATGTGTTTTGCGTATTTCATTTACTGAAGAGAACAAAAAAGAGCTAATGACAAGATTTCTCCTACAAGATTGCTCAGACATCCCAGATAATTAAAATTATGTTGTAATTATGGGAGTAAAATAAATATTGTTTTAAATAATGTAAAGATTTTGCCCATAGAAAATAATCCTTAGAAATAATACTACAGAATAAAAAATCAAAATCATACAAGTAAATACATTAATACCAATTATACAGGATCATCGAAAAAGGTTGGACGCATTAAAAAAAATCCTACCTCCAAAAGTAATCGAGAAATGCAATAATCTTCTTTTTAAGTACTCCGCACACAATAATACCCGGAAAAATGAAATTATTCGGCGTGAAAATACTCTGTTTTTCTATTTCTGTTATTATCCTTTTGCTCTCCTACCCTATTTTTTTGCTACATATTTTTCAGTAGCAACTTTATTATCATAATCCACTATAGATAAATTTAAACCATTTCCTTTTCGTTTGCTTTTTATCTTTTCAATAATAAAAACTGTAATATTTTCAGCCAGAAGTAAAATAATATGCTTTTAAACATCAATATATATTTCAATAGCACTAAATTGTCGAGAATGGTTATCCTTTTTCTCTCCCACCCTCATATTTTGCTACATATTTTTGAATAGCAACTTTATTATCATAATCCACTATAGATAAATTTAAACCATTTCCTTTTCGTTTGCTTTTTATCTTTTCAATAATAAAAACTGAATTTTTTCATCCTATAGGAAAATAATATGCTTTTAAACATCAATATCTACTTTAATAGCACTAAATTGTCGAAAATGGTTATCCTTTTTCTCTTCCACCCTATTTTTTGCTGCATATTTTTCAGTTGGAACTTTATTATCATAATCAACTATAGATAAATTTAAACTATTTCCTTTTCGTTTGCTTTATATCTTTTCAATAATAAAAACTGTAATCTTTTCATCCAGAAGGAAAATAATATGCTTTTAAACATCAATATATATTTCAATAGCACTAAATATTCGAGAATGGTTATCCATATCCTCTCCCACCCTCTTTTTTGCTGCTGTATGTTTTTGAGTAGCAACTTTATTATCATAATCCACTATAGATAAATTTAAACCATTTCCTTTTCGTTTGCTTTTTATCTCTTCAATAATAAAAACTGTAATCTTTTCATTTAGAAGGAAAATAATATGGTTTTAAACATCAATGTATTTTTCAATAGCACTAAATTGTCGAGAATGGTTATCTTTTTTCTCTCCCGCCCTCTGTTTTTGCTACATTTTTTTGAGTAGGAATTTTATTATCATAATCCACTATAGATAAATTCAAACCATTTACTTTTCGTTTGCTTTTTAACTTTTCAATAATAAAAACTGTAATATTTTCATCCAGAAGGAAAATAATATGCTTTTAAACATCAATATATATTTCAATAGCACTAAATTGTCGAGAATGGTTATCCTTTTTCTCCCCTGGCCTCTTTTTTTGCTACATATTTTTGAGTAGGAACTTTATTATCATAATCTACTATAGATAAATTTAAACCATTTGCTTTTCGTTTGCTTTTTATCTTTTCAATAATAAAAACTGAAATCTTTTCATCCAGAAGGAAAATAAGATGCTTTTAAACATCAATATATATTCCAGTAGCATTAAATTGTCGAGAATGGTTATCCTTTTTTCTCGTGCCCACTTTTTTTACTACATATTTTTGAGTAGGAACTTTATTATCATAATCCACTATAGATAAATTTAAATCATTTCCTTTTCGTTTGCTTTTTATCTTTTCAATAATAAAAACTGTAATCTTTTTATCCAAAAAGAAAATAATATGCTTTTAAACATCAATATACATTTCAATAGAGCTAAATTGTCGAGATTGGATATCCTTTTTCTCTCCCGTCCTCTTTTTTTGCTACATTTTTTTCGAGTAGAAATTTTATTATCATAATCCACTATAGATAAATTTAAACCATTTCCTTTTCGTTTGCTTTTTATCTTTTCAATAATAAAAACTGTAATATTTTCATTCAGAAGGAAAATAATATGCTTTTAAATATCAATATACGTTTCAATAGCACTAAATTATCCAGAATGGTTATCCTTTTTCTCTCCCGCCCTCTTTTTTTGCTACACATTTTTGAGTAGGAACTTTATTATCATAATCCACTGTAGATAAATTTAAACCATTTCCTTTTCGTTTGCTTTTTATCTTTTCAATAATAAAAACTGTAATATTTTCATTCAGAAGGAAAATAATATGCTTTTAAGCATCAATATATATTTCAATAGCACTAAATTGTCGAGAATGGTTATCCTTTTTCTCTCCCGCCCTCTTTTTTAGCTACATTTTTTTTTATTAGGAATTTTATTATCATAATCCACTATAGATAAATTGAACCCATTTCTTTCTCGTTTGCTTTTTACCTTTTCAATAATAAAAACTGTATTATTTTCATTCCGAAGGTAAATAATATGCTTTTAAACATCAATATATTTTTCAATAGCACTAAATTATCCAGAATGGTTATCCTTTTTCTCCCCCGTCCTCTTCTTTTGCTACATATTTTTGAGTAGGGATTTTATTATCATAATCCACTATAGATAAATTTAAACCATTTCCTTTTCGTTTGCTTTTTATCTTTTCAATAATAAAAACTGTAATCTTTTCATCCAGAAGGAAAATAAAATGCTTTTAAACATCAATATATATTCCAGTAGCATTAAATTGTCGAGAATGGTTATCCTTTTTCTCTCGTACCCACTTTTTTTGCTACATATTTTTTAGTAGGAACTTTATTATCATAATCCACTATAGATAAATTTAAACCATTTCCTTTTCGTTTGCTTTTTATATTTTCAATAATAAAAACTGTAATCTTTTTATCCAAAAGGAAAATAATATGCTTTTAAACATCAATATACATTTCAATAGCGCTAAATTGTCGAGATTGGTTATCCTTTTTCTCTCCCGTCCTCTTTTTTTGCTACATTTTTTTTGAGTAGGAATTTTATTATCATAATCCACTATAGATAAATTTAGCCATTTCCTTTTCGTTTGATTTTTATCTTTTTATTAATAAAAACTGTAATCTTTTCATCCAGAAGGAAAATAATATTCTTTTAAACATCAATATATATTTCAATAGCACTAAATTATCCAGAATGGCTATCCTTTTTCTCTCCCGCCCTCTTTTTTTTTTTTGCTACATATTTTTGAGTCGGAACTTTATTATCATAATCCAATTATAGATAGATTTAAACCATTTCCTTTTCGTTTGCTTTTTATCTTTTCAATAATAAAAACTATAATCTTTTCATCCAGAAGGAAAATAATATGCTTTTAAACATCATTATATATTTCAATAGCACTAAATTGTCGAGAATGGTTATCCTTTTTCTCTCCCGCCCTCTTTTTTTGCTACATTTTTTTTTGAGTAGGAATTTTATTATCATAATCCACTATAGATAAATTCAAACCATTTCCTTCTGGTTTGCTTTTTATCTTTTCAATAATAAAAACTGTAATCTTTTCATTCAGAAGGGAAATAATATGTTTTTAAACATCAATATATATTTCAATAGCACTAAATTATCCTGAATTGTTATCCTTTTAATCTCCCACCCTCTCTTTTTGCTACATATTTTTGAGTAGGATTTTTTATTATCATAATCCACTATACATAAATTTAAACCATTTCCTTTTCGTTTGCTTTTTATCTTTTCAATAATAAAAACTGTAATATTTTCATTCCGAAGGTAAATAATATGCTTTTAAACATCAATATATATTTCAATAGCACTAAATTTTCGATATTGGTTATCAATGTTTTACTACTAGACTATGCAATGAAACTGTTTTCTTTTTTCATTGAGTAATGCTTTGAGAAGAGACTTTGGTAGAAGTTTCCTTTTTTAAACAAAGGAGAAAGGATAGGTAACACTGAAAGAAACCTAAAGTAAATTTGCTAAAGATGTAATATAGCTCCCTTTCAGTAAACATGTACGCAAATGACTTTGAAAGAGACTTATTTCCAACAACTAAGAGTAGCTTCTTTATTTGTTTCTTCTTTCATGCTTTGTGTGCGAAGCTTTTCTTCGAAAGAAAGGTATTCGGTGATAACGAATTTATATCATAAAAATACTTTGTTGTGATATTCTACAGATCCTTTTACTGGAATCCAAATTACAATATTAAATATATTTTCATCAGCATGTAATTATCTTTTTATCAAAATATTACGATATCGATGCAGTTTACATAGACCAAATAATAGAAAATATCTTTACCTAAAATAGAAAATGTGGAGAAAAACATACGTAATTCGCTAAATTGTTTATTAAGTAACAAGTCAATATGTTCTTCAGTAAAAAAATAACCAGTACTCTTTCAAATCGGGAAGATATCATATGCGATGCATTTCAATATTTATGCGCAAATAATGCTGGACTAAAAAATAAACAAAACTTATTTTTGCATTGTCTGCAACTAAACTCTGCTGCGCTGTAATCCAGAAAGGATCATGGCCTACAGTGCCCAACTCTGTTTTCTTGACCATGGCTCTGAGGTGCATAACACCATATGTACCGGTCAGGTGGTCAGCCTAACGCAGGACGCAGGAGTGTTTAGTTCCCAAGCAATCTTGATACGCATTTGATCGACACCAAAGGTATGAAAGGTTGATCCGGCCGACGTCGAACTCCTCACCTGTAACATAGTAGCGCGACAAACCAGTAAGCTGTCGGCCTTAAACTCGCAACCAACAGCTGTGCAACTTATATGTGTGAGTGGGGCACGAGCCTACTCTATATTCTCCATCCATCCACCCAATTCACATTTTATTTATTTGTTTATTTATTTAATCGCTGGAATAAAATATGGTTTACTTGAATTTATAAACATAATTTTGTTTGAAAAATAATAAGGACATCAATTAGACTTACACGAGCATTGAAAGCCCCTTCAGCGGATGTAAAAATGCTTTTCTCTGAAAAACAAATTTCTTGCTTATTTTGCGCATCAGTTTTATCTCTTGATGAATCGATGAAGGTGACTAAAATGATATTTAGTTTTATTGATATTTAGTTTTTCGCATTTCTAATATAGCAATGTTTATGTTATCTATATATAAAAGCCGTTCTCTGAGTGTATGTCCTTTATACAAATTTTCAATTTTTGACCGATTTGCACGAAACTTTGATAATAGTTAAATCTAAATAAAAATCAGTTTCTTTATAAAAATTAAAAGGACGCAAAAAGGTATTACTATCCGTACAATTTCTGGAAAGACGAAATTTGGCATTGAAATGTTACAAAATGTGTTTTATTATGGAAACGGGAAAAAGGCGACTAAATAGAAATGCCTTCAACAAATTGGAAACATATTATTTTAGACGTTTAAGGGATTTTTCTAAATCTTTATAAATAATAATTAGGCTCTTAAAATATAGTAATAATCATTAAAATAATAATACATTGAAAAAAATCGATCACCGTTATTAAATATTATAGTATGTCACATCACAAAAAAGAATTTTTTTTTTTTTTTTTTTAATCATGGCGTTGTGTAATTACCAAGCTAATTTGTTGTTGTTTCTGATGTCTGCAAGTGAGACAAGACAAGCCGTAGACAAGTTAAGTTCAGCTTTCATTTAACAAGTACCACATTGACGGAAGACCAATTTGGCCTGAAAGTTTTCCCACAATTTTGATCCTTACTGGAAGGAGAGGATTTCCTGGTATGGTACCGCTTTTCTCACCAACCGACTTTCCAGCGGGAGGAATGTACACACCAATGATTTTAACACAGAAGTGATAGAAAAGCAGTAATCAAGGAGGTTCAAAATCTAATTACTAATCAAGTTCAATGATGCTGCCAGGTTCTGAGGAACATATGCTATTAGAACTATGGTTATATATTATTTTACTGCTTGTATATTGTCTGTGTACTGGGATTTTTAAAGTAACACTCTTTTCCTTATCTGAAATTCAATCCGAGCTAGTGAGTTATACAGAGTAGGTGAAGGAATATAGTTATGAATAGAGTGGGGTCCCTGCTATTCAAATGTATACATGAGATAAGGCAGACAAAACGATTTCACAAGACAACGAAATAACGGGCGTCACGGAAAGTGACAGGGGGAGGTTCAATGGATTGGAGGAAGGAAAGGTGGTTCTGGGGGCAGAAAGGAAAACACCGTTTATGTTTTTGGGAGAGGGGTGATATAGCTGAGGGAGATCAGTGAAGACGTATAGCTGAAAGTGTGTGGTCGCTTTCTCGCAGAGCAGATTTGATGCCTGGAACTCAATGACTGAGTTCGTTCCAGAGTAGAGTTCTTAAGTGTAAACAGTGTTTTGTGATTTTTAAATAGTGTGTAAATAAACTGTTAATTAAGTTTAATTGAAAGAGTTGGTTTTCTTTTCAACAATCCTCTCATAGCGTGACCGATATCACGTAATCATATCGGTGGTGGCAGCATATAAATAGTAAAGGATTTCTTCAAAGTTGTGTGGACTTAGAGGAAATCCGACAAATACCCCCCCCCCCCCACACACACACACACCTTAGCGGAAAATATGCCATTTAGGGGCTAATTTTCCCGAACATATAGTAATATCAGAGAAGAGTTCAACAGTTCCTTTGAAGGTTTCTTCGTTATTATTATTACACGCATATTTCAAGGTGCCTGAACATTACCTACTGACATCTCTAATGAACCGTAGACTAATATGATTATTAAAGAAAAATTGCACATGCTAATACACTTTTATAAACACAAGATTCAAGTACAATTACACATACACACAAAAAAAAATAAAACGTGATGATACTCATTTAAGGTTTGTCAATTATAGTCATTGATGCCGATGGGCTAGCTACTGGCTGTTCCTCCCATCTCTTTCTATGTAGTCTTGAAACTGCGTCAGCATTCAAATGTTGTGCCCCTGGACGATGTGAAATAGGTTCCTGCGTTGCAAGGCAAGAGCCCATCTAGTGAGTTTGGGGGACCTTGGGGTTGTTTCAGTGAGAAATTTTAATGGGTTATGATCAGTGATGATCTTAATTTGGGATCCATATGTCCATTTTTCAAACTTTCGCAACCCGAAGAGAGTGCTCCAAGCCTCTTTCTCTATACTCGGCCAAGCACGTTGAGCCTTTGATAATTTCTGACTGGCAAAAAGCTATCAGCTTAAACTGACCCTTTTCATCTTTATGAGTAAGACAACATCCTATTGCCAGGTCTGAAGCATCGGTGTGAAGCTGATATTCCAGGCATACAGTAGGTGTAGCCAAACGCGTCACATAACTTATCTTTAAGGGTATTAAATGCTTCTTCTGCCCTTTTATCCCATGGTACAGTATTTTTAACCTTCCTTTTAATTAATTCATTTAAAGGTATGGCAATTTCAGCATAATTTGGAATATAAGATCAGTAAAATCCCATTAATCCCAAAGCAGATATAACTTCCTTTTTAGTTTTTGGTCCCTTTAAATCCCTCATTGCTCCTATTTTTTCCTCATCCGGTGCATGTGTTCCACCCCCAATAACATGACCTAAAAACTTAGTTAACTTCTCTCCAAATTTCAATTTATCCAGCCTAATCGTAAAATTTTGATTTTTAAGTCCCTCGATGACTGCTCTAACATGCTTACAATGCTCTTCCCAAGTGTCGGAGAAAATGATGACATCATCAATATATGCTTGCGCATACCTCCGATGAGCTTGAAGAACCTCATTCATATCCTTTTGGAAAGTAGCAGCCGCCCCTGCTAAACCAAAAAGCATAGTACGCCACTGATAAGTCCCATTATGAGTTGTAAATGCTGTCAAATGTTTACATTTCTCAGCCATTTTAATCTGCCAATAACCCCTCAATAAATCGATCGAAGACACATATTTAGCTGCCCCCGCAGTATACATGATTTCTTGCGAATCTTTCATAGCTAATGTTGGAACCTGCGTTACTGAATTTAAAGCCCTATAATATATACAAAGTCTAACAGTTGCGTCTTTTTTCGCCACGCAAACAATTGGATGACAAATTTCTGCATTTGACACTTCGATTAGATTTAATTCTAATAACTCCTGGACCTGTCTATCTATTTCCTCTTTATAAGCAACAGGTACACTATATAATTTTAGCTTTTTCCTTACCACACCCGGTTTCAAATCAATACGGTGTTCCCGTACTTTCGCTAGTCACACAGGACCCATAAATACCTCTTTATTTTCCCTCAAAAGGGACTTTATATTCCTGACTTGAGTATTTGGTAACCCTTTTATTTCAAACCTTTCTATGTCCCGTTTTACCTCTTGTTCCCGGTTTAAAATAGGAATTTCCCCAACTTCTCCAAATTCTTCATCATTTTCAAAAACAATATTAACTATATTACATTTGACAATAAATTCTCCTTTATTTTGATACACATACTTTTTGCTACCATCCGCCAACTCAACTAACCTCCTATCACTCACTTTCACTTTTCTAGATAATTGACATTCTAGACATATTAATTCATGGAAATTATTCCAGAGAGGAACATCTTGTGCTGCGTTTGTAGCCTTGACAACATATAATAGTGAGAAATTTTCCAGACTGGGTATCGTTCCATGTGGTTTAGTCGGTAGAACGTCAGTATGCTATAGTGACGGTCCGGGTTCGAGTCCCGACATGGAATCTTTTTCACTATGTTGGCCTTTGCGCCTTTTAAGCAATTACTTTGAAATTTGGTTTTCATTTGAAATATTCTAGACATAATTTACAAATTCGTTTAGTTTCTTTAGCCATACCTTCACAATAAAAAGATTGCCTAGTTCTCTCTAAGGTTTTCTTTGCCGTATGATGCTCTCCCTGATTAGAAACATGCGCTGACTTTAAGATTCCTTCTCTTTTGACTTTAAGCACCACTAATTGAGCAACAGCTTCTCCTACAAATTGCTCTTTATGATACAATAAGTTATTTTCAATATAATAACCCCCTTTATCAATTTTAGCTAATTCCCAAGCTCTCTCTAACTCTTTACATTCCAATTGAGATTCCTTAAACATATCTGAATTACTAACGGTAACTTTATTATTCTCATTTTCCTCTTCTTCCGTCTTTTAACAAATTATCCGCCTTATCTCCTAACATGTGGCCGTCCCTCCGGGTGGTTCCGACCCGACCCCTTGAGTGGGGGAGGTGACCGGAAGCTCGGCAGAGTTCGTTGTGTACGAATGCGAGGGGGCCGGATGGGGGCGATTCGCCACCTCCTCGAGAGGCTCATCTCCGACAGGCGTTGAGCACGGTGGCCACGGTTAGCGGACGTTGTACATAGGGCCGGCGCCCGCTTCGGCGGGCTCTGGATGGCGGTCCTCCGGCACCCGGGTTCTCTGGGCAAGCCGGGTAGCGACGCTCCATAGTCTGATCCCAGAGCCGGCGGTGGCCGGGTGGTGACTCTGGGCAAAGGATAGCTAAGGCGATAGGACCCCATCCACCAATTGACTAAGAGGGAGCCTGAAGTATGAGTGAGGGCTTTGTAGTGGAAAGTCCTCGGTGCTCGCTAGTGACGACGGGGCTCGCGGGAACGCCATGCAGGGACTCCCGGAGCAACCGAAGGGCGAGGGTTACGGACAGCGCCCAGGTTACTTTATGACTTGGGTGGCTCATCCCTCCGAGGACCTCAGCTGGAGCAGTTGTGAGCCGACCCTTAGGGTGGTAGGGTTTGGCGGTGCCCCCGTTGACCAAGGAGCGGTCGCGTGGGGAGGCCAGTATGGCTCTGGTTGCTCCATGTCGTGCCGTGACCCATGGGAGGGGGTCGGCCGGCAGGTCTACCATCGAACGCTATTCCCGCAGGAAAACGGGCCGGAGGCTCGCCGGTAACGCGGCGGCTCATCGTGCCTCAGGTGAACTCTTGGTCCGATCCAGGTCCTCCGTGTCTATGCGGTACCGGAGTTTGCCTCGC
The DNA here is from genome assembly GCA_963932465.1 of Maratus speciosus. NCBI lineage: Eukaryota > Metazoa > Arthropoda > Arachnida > Araneae > Salticidae > Maratus > Maratus speciosus. The sequence goes on from OZ010786.1 coordinate 30,056,535, forward strand.
CTGGTGATGAGGACCTAGAGGTGTCTCCACCTAACTTTCGAACGCACTAACAAAGGTAGCGGTCGGTCACTGCACGGTGTCAGGGGTCTTCGGGCCTGGGTACCCTCGACGGCCGTGAGGTAAGGTAGTGGCGGGCGGGCTTCTGTCGGCCTCCACTGGCTTCTCTGTCCTAGGATGGAGTCGAGTCGGTGGGGGCTGGTGGGACTCCGTTCCGTCCGACACCCTAGCGAGGCGGAGTCTATTCCGTCTAGGTGGAGCTTTCCGTGCCCGCCTGGGGTCGCTAACGGCACCTAGTCTGGACCAACTGACTCCCGGCGTGATCCGCGAGGGGTTCCGTCGGTTGAGCCGGGTGGTCTGGGCGAAAAGCCAGGAGCTGGGTCGCTTTACGGCCGGAGTGATTTTCCCCGTCCTCCCTGGTTTTCAAGCTAGGGGCTCCTCACTAACTTTCCTATCGGCTGGCCCACAAAAATGTCTCTGCCGGAAAATGGTATCTGATCTTGGGGGCCTGTCCGTAAATTAAATTCGGGTCAGGAAGCCTCGGTTCAGTCCGTGGGCCCAGCGTCTTTATAGGCGTCTGGATCCTGCGATGGCTTGCGGGGTCTACCGGCTCGAGTAACCAAGTTTAGGGACCACTTGGTTTTTCTAGCTGGGTGGTGAGGACTGTCGTAGCGGCCGTTCGTCTCTTCTTGGGAATAGCCGTCACCGTGTGCGCTGGGCAGCGGTGTCGGTTTGGCCGGAGTTGGCGTGGGGTTCCGCTATGTTGGAGCTTGTCTGGCGGCGACCTTCGGGACGCGTCGCGGGGCTCGCTTCACGGGTGGTTTCTTGCGTCGACAAATGGGCCTGAAAAGGGCCCGGGACCGGAAGATGAACCCCTCATCTTATCTCCTAACATGTGGCCGCCCCTCCGGGTGGTTCCGACCCGACCCCTTGAGTGGGGGAGGTGACCGGAAGCTCGGCAGAGTTCGTTGTGTACGAATGCGAGGGGGCCGGATGGGGACGATTCGCCACCTCCTCGAGAGGCTCATCTCCGACAGGCGTTGAGCACGGTGGCCACGGTTAACGGACGTTGTGCATAGGGCCGTAGCCCGCCTCGGCGGGTAGTGAGGTGCGGTCCTCCGGCATCCGGGTTCTCTGGGCAAGCCGGGTAGCGACGATCCCGGCTACGACATAGGTCGATCCCGGTGCCGGTCTACGGGCCGGACGGTGTCGCCGGGCAAAGACTAGCTAAGGCGATAGGACCCCATCCACCAATTGACTAAGAGGGAGCCTGAAGTATGAGTGAGGGCTTTGTAGTGGAAAGTCCTCGGTGCTCGCTAGTGACGACGGGGCTCGCGGGAACGCCATGCAGGGACTCCCGGAGCAACCGAAGGGCGAGGGTTACGGACAGCGCCCAGGTTACTTTATGACTTGGGTGGCTCATCCCTCCGAGGACCTCAGCTGGAGCAGTTGTGAGCCGACCCTAAGGGTGGTAGGGTTTGGCGGTGCCCCCGTTGACCAAGGAGCGGTCGCGTGGGGAGGCCAGTATGGCTCTGGTTGCTCCATGTCGTGCCGTGACCCATGGGAGGGGGTCGGCCGGCAGGTCCACCATCAAACGCTATTCCCGCAGGGAAACGGGCCGGAAGCTCGCCGGTAACGCGGCGGCTCATCGTGCCTCAGGTGAACTCTTGGTCCGATCCAGGTCCTCCGTGTCTATGCGGTACCGGAGTTTTCCTCGCCTGGTGATGAGGACCTAGAGGTGTCTCCACCTAACTTTCGAACGCACTAACAAAGGTAGCGGTCGGTCACTGCACGGGGTCAGGGGCCTTCGGGCCTGGGTACCCTCGACGGCCGTGAGGTAAGGTAGTGGCGGGCGGGCTTCTGTCGGCCTCCACTGGCTTCTCTGTCCTAGGATGGGGTCGAGTCGGTGGGGGCTGGCGGGACTCCGTTCCGTCCGACCCCCTAGCGAGGCGGAGTCTATTCCGTCTAGGTGGAGCTTTCCGTGCCCGCCTGGGGTCGCTAACGGCACCTAGTCTGGACCAACTGGTTCCCGGCGTGATCCGCGAGGGGTTCCGTCGGTTGAGCCGGGTGGTTTGGGTGAAAAGCCAGGAGCTGGGTCGCTTTACGGCCGGAGGGACTTTCCCCGTCCTCCCTGGTCTTCAAGTTAGGGGCTCTTCAATAACTTTCCTATCGGCTGGCCCACAAAAATGTCTCTGCCGGAAAATGGTATCTGATCTTGGGGGACTTCCGTAAATTAAATTCGGGTCGGGAAGCCTCGGCTCAGTCCGTGGGCCCAGCGTCTTTATAGGCGTCTGGTTCCTGCGATGGCTTGCGGGGTCTACCGGCTCGAGTAACCAAGTTTAGGGACCACTTGGTTTTTCTAGCTGGGTGGTGAGGACTGTCGTAGCGGCCGTTCGTCTCTTGTTGGGAATAGCCGTCACCGTGTGCGCTGGGCAGCGGTGTCGGTCTGACCGGAGTTTGCGTGGGGTTCTGCTCTGTTGGAGCTTGTCTGGCGGCGACCTTCGGGATGCGCCGCGGGGCTTGCTTCACGGGTGGTTCCTTGCGTCGACAAATGGGCCTGAAAAGGGCCCGGGACCGGAAGATGGACCCCCCATCTTATCTCCTAACCTATTTAATCCAGCCTGCTGGTTTTCCGGTACATTTTTAGTTTTGAATGCCTTTTCTAATCTGTTAAAAAACAAATTTCATCGCTCAGTCCCTTCCGGTACTTTGATAGACAGAGTTTTAACACTTTTGATCAATTTTTCTATGCTACTTTCATTATTAGGTTCCCTACTCCCATTAGAATTATTTGCCGCGCCTGGAATCTTTAGCCTCTCCATTTCTAATTCATGTTCCATCCTCAATTTTTCAGCCCTTTCTTCCCTTTCTAAATTTTCCCGCCTTTCTTCGCTTTCTAACCTTTCACTCTCTAACTTTTCCTGTTTTTCTAAATCACGCTTTTCCCGTTCTAAACGTCCCGTAACAATAGTATTAGCTAATTCCATAATGAGCCCTTCCTCATAGTCCTTACTCTCCATTATCTTTTTCCTAAGTTGAATTCTGATATCATCTTCCATGAATTCAACTCCTAATTCTTCGGATATCATCTGAAGATCCGCCTTTTTTTAATTTTAGTAAGAAAGCCATACCTTCTACAATAATATTTAAACTTATTAAATTAATATTTCTGAAATTTCTACTCTAGTACAGTTACCTCCCCCTATTACTACTTAATACATTTCAAATAATCGATATAGTATTTCTAATTTAACATACGGTATAAAATAATTTTATTAACATTGATATCACACAATTTACTTTCAATAAAAAAGTAAAAAAAATAATTTCAGTTTGATTACTATGCAATACAGATTCCAATTTATACAATTAAATAATCACATATTATTTACATAATAATACTGATACGTTGCAAATTGAATAAAAGTATTGATGCAAATCACTAAATAGAGATATCCACATAAAAAAATTGCATAAAATACACATATATAAACTCCTAAAATTATCCTCAGTAAAATATTTCCAAATTCAACACTGGTTCTCACACTTAAAACAAATAAACTCACGACACTTTTTTTTTTCTCTCTGTGGGTCTTTTTTTTTTTTTCGAAATTTATTTCCAGCCTATTAAAATTCTAAACAAATGTACCTTGCTCGTTTGTTATCAGCTCTTCAAACTTAAAGTAGTATTGCTTAATTTAAATATTATTTAATAAGAATTTAAATTTAATTAAATTCAATTACTCCCACTATTAACACAAACATTAATTTTATTCACTACCATTATCAGTTAAAATAAAAAAAATGGAAATCAATTTTAGCACAAAGATTTTATAACCTTTTCTTAAAACAATAGTAAATATGGCTGTTAATGTCTTATACCCATCTCAACACAATTATTTGATTGCACATCAATTATCTAAATTTACCAATAATTTATCTTAAATTACCAAATTACTATCAATAAAAAAAACAACAACACACATTTGGCTCGAGAATGTCAGCAGAAAAGAATGATCAAAACACCTTACCTTATACTTTATCTGCTGGGGTACTCCGCTGCTCACAAGTAGTTCCACGATGAACTACATATTTCACACTTTGGAGTCACTTTGATGAAATAAATATTCAACACTCGGGCTGTAACACACTATAATTTGATTCACTATAAATGACGATAGTGCAGAAACACTACTTCGATTCACTATAACGACGATAGGGCACAAACACTTCAGCTCGGTTCACTGTAACGACGATAGGGCACATACACTCTGTATTTCCACTCGACGCTCGGTTGTTAGCTCTCTAAAATTCCGCTCGACGATCCAGCATTACCACGCAAAAATTCCACTGGGTGCTCCGGCACTAACACAGTGTAACACGGCTCGTTGGTCACTGGTCTCAGGCGATGCGATCCCACCGCTGCCACCACTGCCACCAATTTGTCGGGTTTCCTCTAAGCCCACACAACTTGGAAGAAATCCTTTACTATTCATATGCTGTCACCACCGATATGATTACGTGATATCGGTCACGCTATGAGAGGATTGTTGAAAAGAAAACCAACTCTTTCAATTAAACTTAATTAATAGTTTATTTACACACTATTTACAAGTCACAAAACACTATTTACACTTACGAACTGGGATATAGGTGATCCGGTTCAGCATTAAATTAAATACAGCAAATACTTGCTGTGTACTGTTAAACTACTTTATGGTCCTCTCATCCTACGCTTGTTAAATTAGATTTATCGGAGATCACTATTAATCTCCCAACACATTAGCTCTATAATCTAAGAGCTTCACTGCCTAATCAAGCTCTATCCACGATCTACTCTGGAACGAACTCACACATTGTGTTCCAGGCATCAACTCTGCTCTGCGAGAAAGCGACCACACACTTTCAGCTATATGCCTTCACTGATCTCCCTCAGCTATATCACCCCCCAACCAAAAACATAAACGGGGTTTTTCCTTCTGCCCTCAGGACCACATTTCCTTCCCCCAATCCATCGAACCTCCCCCTGTCACCCTCCGTGACGCCCGTTATTTCGTTGTCTGGTGAAATCGTTTTGTCTGCCTCATCTAAGGTATGCATTTGAATAGCAGGGACCCCACTCTATTCATAACTACATTCCTTCTCCTACTCTGTATAACTCACTAGCTCGGATTAAATTTCAGATATGAAAAAGAGTGTTACTTTAAATTTCCCAGTACACAGACAATATACAAGCAAGAAAATAATATATAACCATAGTTCTAATAGCATATGTTTCTCAGAAACTGACAGATGCTTTGTTTCGGTTTTTATGAGAACTAATTTTGTTTGACTTATTTCCCATTATTTTTAAAGGATAATTTACATTCCAGTTTAAAACAATTTGCAATTGATGCGATAAATTACGAGTTATGTTCAACTAACACATACTTTGATACAAAGAATTTTCGGATTTTATTAAATCTATAATGTATGTTTTAATAAGTCAAAAATATGTATCATTTTGTTAAAAACAGAAAAAAAGAATTATTTAATCTCTCTATTCTAAAAAAAAGTAACTACCGCTGTCACCGCCGCCGCCGCCGCCGCCGGTTTTGAATTTTTTGTGACCGGAGGTCTTTCTTCGTTAATATTAAGAAAAATAATGCATACAAAAATATGAAAGTTGGTAGTATTATACAGAAATGTTTGATAAACACGCTGATGCGGACAATTTTCAAATCGAAGAATTATTTTAAGAGATATTTAATGCTAAAGTTAGACAAAATCGTTCCACTAAAAAAGTTTTATAGGAGCAAAAACTATACATCGGAATTTAATAATTTTTAGATCATTTTATATGTTATAATTTTTCGGTGTGCAGAATTAATTAATTTTTTTAATTTGACTCATTTTTCGAGGTTTCATTTCTATTTTAAATTCAAATTTTCAGCATTTCGAGAGATATTTTTTACTTATTTCAGAAAATTGTACTAATTTAACCTGTTGCCAACTGTAAAAACAACGGAAACAATAATGTTTGCTTCAAATTAAAAAGTTATTTACACGTGACTATTATAAACAGAGAAAAATCTTTCAAATTAGAATTAAATAATTACGTATAAAAAGCAGGAACTTATTGAAAATTACTTCATCTATAATTACACGTGAATTTTAACAGAGAAAGGATATTGTAAAGTAATAAATTTATTAACATGCGTTAGAGGTCTTAAATAGGAGAAATTACATCACATTTACGTCACATTACACTTATTATGTAAAAAGAACAAAAAATAACATTGCAAAACAGTTTAAATTTAAAAATATCGCGAGACATTTACTTGATATTTTGAGTTGAACTTTTCAACTATTTTTTTTTTTTGGACAGCGCAAATAATATTTCATTTCTAATAAAAGTACTTTCACGTGAATATTAAAAAGGGAAAGAAAAGTTTGGTGAAAATTACGTCAGATTAAAAACGATATATTTAAAATGTCTTATTTAAAAGGACTTTCTTTTCGCTTTGTTAAAAAATACCGAGAGACAAAGACTCTGTTTACTTAATTCATTTTATATTAGATGATTTTGAAATGCCATTGTATCTTTTAACAGCAGCTGATTTTTCCGTAAAATTCCCCAATCAAAGAGAAATGAATAAAAACCCGTTTATAGAGAGATCGCCTTTGTTTTTTTAATTATAATTCTATCTTCCAAAATATTTTTAAAGTTGATCAAATTAGCGTGCTTTTAGAGACTGCAGTGTCTGAACGGGGGTTGGCGAGCGTAGCTCGTAGGGGGCCGAGCCCCCTAGTAACTTAAAAGTTACTTGAAAATGATTTTTAAATACTTTTGAATTAAATTATTGTAACATACTTAAAGTGTTATTTTAAAATAATTTAAAGTATTATTTTAAAATATTTAAAAGGAAAAAAAAATCATTATTCCATCATTTAGCTAGATTTTCTCATTATTTAAATGGTTATTTACTTATACTCGTTGATCATTAAAATTTCAATGAATATAACAATTGTAGATTTTTATCCAGAATGAGTGATAGCAGAAATAATGCAGCGGAATTAAAATATATACATATATAAAATATTTAAATAATTTTACATTTTAGAGTCACTGGTGATTTTTTACAACGATAGGATGACATTTCATTTCTTTATATGTTATTGAAATCTCTATCAACATTTCCTTTTTAACTCAAGAACCCACAGTCAGAAGAGCTGTATACTTGAATGTTTCAGAAATCTTAAAAATAGATAGAAATGTGAATACTAGAAAAATTATGTCTTTTGTTGATATGGTTTTGTATGAATAGACTTCAGGCAGTACAAGTTGAGTATTCTTTCTTATTTCCAGCGCATAATCTCTTGCTGAAAGCCATCATATAGTAGCCCAACATGAAGCTTTTAGCAAATATACTTTCTTCTGCTATATCAGTGGCTATATCAGTTGAAAGAAAGTATGCTGAATTTATATGCTTTTGCAGGTATATCGTATTCGTGTGATGTTGCAGTCTTACGCTTCGATAACTGGCATTTTCAAATTAAAATATTTACTTTTAAATAAAAGGATAAATGATAAATAATTTTATTACTTTTAAATAATAAAAATGATAACTTTATCTATAAAAGGGAACATTTCATCTGTCATACATGGTTTAATAATATGGTTGCAAAAATAATACAGTAAAGACATCTGTGCAATTACATAGCTGCAAAAATTATTTTGATACAACAATTTATTGGGATTTATTATTATTATTATTATTATTTTTCAGGAAATTAATTTTGAAATAAGGCATTCCGAAAACCTATTTTTCCGGATAACTATATATTTTTAAGGTGAAATATATCAGGTAAATACTATATATATGAGGACGTGAGTTTAAAAACTCGCCTTATCCATAGAATTAAATTTTGGGAAATCGCAAAGATTCTCAACTATGTCCATTGGTTTTCATTGTAAACCAAGATTTTAAAATGCCAGAAATACAGGATAAAACTAGTTTTTTTTTGCATATTGTAGAGTTTCTTCGGCACAGAAACCAATTTACCGTAATTCTAGGGCGTATATTATTACGTACGTATTATACGTAATGTATAGATTAGCGTAATACAGCAAAGACATCTGTGCAATTACATAGCTGCAAAAATTATTTTGATACAACAATTTATTGGGATTTATTATTATTATTATTATTATTTTTCAGGAAATTAATTTTGAACTAAGGCATTCCGAAAACCTATTTTTCCAGATAACTATATATTTTTAAGGTGAAATATATCAGGTAAATACTATATATATGAGGACGTGAGTTTAAAAACTCGCCTTATCCATAGAATTAAATGTTGGGAAATCGCAAAGATCCTCAACTATGTCCATTGGTTTTCATTGTAAACCAAGATTTTAAAATGCCAGAAATACAGGATAAAACTAGTTTTTTTTTGCATATTGTAGAGTTTCTTCGGTACAGAAACCAATTTACCGTAATTCTAGGGCGTATATTATTACGTACGTATTATACGTAATGTATAGATTAGCGTAATACAGCAAAGACATCTGTGCAATTACATAGCTGCAAAAATTATTTTGATACAACAATTTATTGGGATTTATTATTATTATTATTATTATTTTTCAGGAAATTAATTTTGAACTAAGGCATTCCGAAAACCTATTTTTCCAGATAACTATATATTTTTAAGGTGAAATATATCAGGTAAATACTACATATATGAGGACGTGAGTTTAAAAACTCGCCTTATCCATAGAATTAAATTTTGGGAAATCGCAAAGATCCTCAACTATGTCCATTGGTTTTCAATCCATCAATTCTATTTACCAATAGAATAGATGGATAGAGAAAACATGATTTTTAAAATTTTGGATAAGGCGAGTTTTGTAACTCACGTCATCATATATATATATATATATATATATTAATTTTATCATTTTAACTCAAAACTTGAAGCCGCGATTGTCAGCAATATCTTTGCATGTCGCACTCTTAAGTCGAGATTCTAATCTCAGTACCGGAGAGTAAAAATTGACGTAATTTATGTTTTTTACACGCATTGTAAAAATGTTTAGTTTTATCTAAGAAAATGATCGTTTTCTTTTAAATATGACGTCATTTTCACTTACTTAAGCATTTCGCTTAGTGTCTGAAACTTAGTATTAGTACATATGCAGAAAGAAACAAATATGAAATTTTTTTGAGAAAATGCGTGTTTTCAAAAGAAGTGCATCATTTCCCGTTCAAAATATTATGTCTCTAATGGTATTTTGCACCTCTAAAAACTATACAACAATTTGTATCAACAGCTTTATAAACGGCATGAATAAAGATAAATAAACCTCATTTTTTCCCTCTCTTCTCTGCAATAATGAAAGCTATCTAATTACCACCATTATGAAGAAATTCCATAAAATACTTTAAAAATAAAAAATAAAAAGGGGGATATTTAAAAAAAAAAACAGCCAGTGCGGTGCATCTACAAATGAACAGCTTTCAGTTAAAACAATTATTAGTAAAATTAATTCAGCAGAAAGCTCAGGCCAGATGACTAAAAAACTGCCTTGTGTTTTAAATATGCAGATTATATATAAAATTATGAAAAATTAAATTAAACAAATTATGTTATTTTCATAAAATTATAGTAGGATGTCTTAAAGAATAGCAATAAAATTTTAGAAAGAGAAATAAAAGAGAATTTGGACAAAAACTTGGGAAACCTCATATTATTTTAAACCTGAAATTATTGCCAATAACTCCTTTGTTTATTTGTCTAATTCGCGAAGCGAATTCATTCAGGCGAGAATCATCGATCTGAGTATGAATTCTGTATGTCATTGCTCCTCTATAAAGACACTCTAAACTTTTGTAAAACGTTGTGCTTTATCAGTGTGTGATTTCGATTAAGTGGAGCATTTTCACCGTGAAAAATTTCAAATCTGCTGGGGTGAAAATGGCGCACTTCTACAAAATACATTTCAGTTTTCTATAATTAATAAGAATTAAAACGCACGTGTTTTCTTATATAAAATGACGTCATTTGCATCCGCGAAAGCATTCGAATTTTACGACCCAGTCTTAAACAACACCTCTAGAAATATATGCATATGACTTCATTATCGCGGAATAATACAAAAACCAAACAAAAAGCAATGTTTTCATTCAAGAAGCTCGTCAAAACAAATCGGGTGCCTAATAATTCATATGCCCTCATTTCTTTGTTTTATAGCTCCATGTTTTATCCGAAATCATTTATTAATATTTTTTCAAAATTCGGAAAATGTTATTACACACGATTAATAAAATTGCATTCTTTCAGCTTTTTTATACGAATTAAGTAAATGCGTAGAAAATAAGTCACACAAATATCCTTTAAAATACATTTTTATAAAGCAAAAGTGTTATATCGTTTGCAAATTAAGTTTCAATAAACTAAAAATCATTTATTTGAAAAACAAAAACGAAATAAAACCAAAATTCACAGGGTTTTATAACAAATGATATTCTTAACATAGCACGTATTTTAATTTCAATTTTTTTTCAGTTTATATTAGAAAATGGCAACAAAAAGATACAGTAATCTACAATTTTCCCTTTACTTTCAATAGAAATGGAGTACTTCAGTTGCCACGAATACAAAAAAATTGTAAAACCAAAATTTTATTTCAAATTTCAAAGTGTTGCCATTCGCAAAATGACGTATTCGTTACTCACAGATATGTTTGTCCTTTATAATATAGATATGTAACTATTCGAAAACAAGGTTTTCGCCAAATTGGCGTCAGAAAAAAAATCACCCCAACGTGGTGCATATATGACATCTGTGCCTAATCAAGTAGTACCGAAAAATGCAACTCAACAATTTTATTACATAAAATCTCAGTATTAGAAGTTTAAAAATTTGCAGTAGCGAAAATTGTAAACCAAATTTTCATTTTGAACTTGAAAGTGTTGCCATTCGCAAAATGACGTATGCGTTACGCACATATATCTTTGTCCTTTATAATATGGATAGATATATACATATTACAAAAATATTTTTTTTTAAAATTCAAAATATTAAATTTTAGCCATGTTTAAATTTCTCTTCAATTAATAACTATTTTGGCTTACTTTTACAGAAATGCTTTACAGAAATGTTTACAGAAACATTTAAAAAGAAACGTTTTAAAACATTTTTGTGATTACTTTTTATTACGAAAATCATATTTTCAAAAGTTTTTTTTTTTTAAACAAAAGAATTCCGAAAGCAATTTAATGAATATGAAACTGAGAGATATTGTACAAAGTTTCACTTTATCTTTGAAAGAAATTTAGGTGTACCAAATTAAATTTGACAAGCCGTTAAAAAAGGATTCTGAGATAAATGCAATTAAAATTTGGAAAAAAGTGGAAACCACAGCATAAAAAGCATTATAACTCTTGAGTATTTTAAAGCCCGCTTCTCCCCTAAAAAAATTAATATTACAGAGATATTTGTGTCCCACAAAAGTTTTTTTTTTAATGTAGAGAAATACTTGAAATAAATAATCTGAACTAAAATTTGAAAACTTTAATGTGAGTTATTTTTTTAATTTTATATCAGCCTAAATTCATGACTTTATTGTGAAATTAAAGGGTACTAAATTATAGAACGTTAATTATTTTTAAATGACCATTTGTAAAAGAATTTTTTATTTTTTTAGAGTTGTAAATTTTTTTAAAGAAAATATTTAAATGAGCTTAGTTTTTGTCTGGATTTTTGTTTGCTTTAAATGTATCTTTGCTCATGTTGTACATGTAAAGTACATACCGGGTGCCCTAAAAAGGACTGACTGATTTTAAAATTTAATAACTTGCAAACGGTGACAGGTATTTAAAAAAATCTTGCAAGAGGGTTATGCATGAGGTCAATAGATTTTTACAGTGATTTTCGATTTTAGTTTGAATTACAAACAATAGATGGCGCTGCGATCATTAGAAGCTAAATTCAGGCTCGATTTTTGATACTTCGGGACCCACTCAATACATTTTAATCTCCTTTTCCGGCATTGAAGAAGAGAAAGGCCAAAAAATCGCGCCTGTATGTAGCGCCTATTGCTTACAGCGCCGTCCATTTTTTGTAATTTGAATTTAAATCAAAAATCACTGTAAAAAAAAACTTTTGACCTCATGCATAACCCTCCTGCAAGAATTTTTGAAATATCTGTCCCCGTTTGCAAGTTATTTAATTTTAAAATCAGCCAGTCCTTTTTAGGATACCCGGTATGCGTACAGTATTTTGTTTTTTAATTTCCCAAATCATATAGAAGTACTCTCTTCAGATTTTTTTATGTACTCTAGAAAACTAAAAATACTATATATATATACATATTACCTTACAAATATATAGTTATCTGAAAAAAGGGGCAATAAAACATTATATAGAAATAATTTTCTGTTCATGTAATTGTTCAGATGCCTTTATTGCATTACTTCGGAAACATAATAATGAATACTGTGTGGCAGATGAAAATTTAACTTTCATTGTTAAATTTATTACAAGGTGTCATAAGATGCATATATTCTGTAAAAGTAGCATCAGGCTCAAGAATTATTTACGTAAGTTTCTAAATATTCTTCATTTTTTATTAAAAAAAATACGGTACTTTGTGGTATAACTGTCATCCGGGTCAAGAGTTAGATCGCCAAAAATGGTTGGCAATTGAAATCTTGTTTATCGTAACCATTCAAGCGCGAAACATTTGACGTATAATTTATTAAACACATAACATTGTTAAAAATGATAAATAACATTAATTTAGTAACATTAATAATTGGTAAATTACATGTAATACCGCTAAGTGTATAACACTTCCGGAGTGATCCAGGGCTTGCTTAATAATACCAGGCTATGCCGGCTACTCACTCTGATCTTACGCTTATATCAAGATGGCCTTGAGTGAACTCATCTGGATCCCGATAATCTTTCGTTAAAATCAGCCATTTTATTTTAATTTCAGAGATTAAATTTTTTCAACAAAGCTGCATGAGAGTACTTTTTTTAAAAAGATTGTAAACTAGTATGTTGTGGCCATCACAAAACTTTCTTCTATATAAATCATGTAAATTAAATAATTTAAATAGTACAAGAAATTACTTCAATTTATTACGAATTCATATCAAAGTAATCTCAATTTGAAATTTGAGGAAAATTCGTAGATTAGTTATTGAGATAGAGTTATAGGGGAAATTCTAAAAAATGCAGCATAGCAGCGACACCTGTTGAGCGATTTACACCAAAATGTATAAAACATCAATTTATGTCAAGGACTAACTGAATCTGAAGTTTGATGAAAATCCGTGCATTAGATCTGGAGATTGAGCTATTGTGGAAATCGTGAAAAATGCTGCATAGCAGAGCCATCTATTGAGCGATTTACACCAAAAAGTAAACAGCACTAATTCATATCCAGATATACCTAAATATGAAGTTTGTTGAAAACCTAAGCATTAGTTCTATTGCGGAAATCACAAAAAAGCAGCATAGCAGCGACACCTGATGAGCGATTTACACCAAATGGTACAAAACGTCAATTCATGTCAAAGAGTAACTGAATCTGAAGTTTGATGAAAATCCGTGCATTATTTCTTGAGATAGAGCTATTACGAAAATCGTGTAAATGCTGCAAAATGCAGCATAGCAGTGACATCTGTTGGGCGATTTATACCAAAACGTTACCAGCACCAATTCATATCAAAGAATAACTAAATCTGAAGTTTGATGAAAATCCGTGCATTAGTTCTTGAGATAGAGCTACTGCAGGAATTGCGAAAATGCAGCATAGCAGTGTCGCCTGTTGGGCGATTGGCACCAAAAACTAATCAGCACCAATTTATATTAGGTACTTCTTGAATATAAATTTTTGTTAAATTCCGTGCATTAGCTCTTGAGATAAAGCCCCCACAAAATTTGTGTCACACACAGACAGACAGACTCACAGATTCACAGACTCACAGACAGACATTTTGTAAAACATGTTTTTCGGAATCTCTGACCTCTAAAACGTGTAAATCCCTCGAAAACTGGGGGTCGAAAATTTTTACGAATCCAATACTTTCTTCTAGTAAAGATAGAAGATAGTAAAAACAAAAACAACTTGAGTGCTTGGATTTTCAACAAGCTTCAGATTCAGGTATACCTTGATATGAATTAGTGCTCTTTATGTTTTGGTGTAAATCGCTCAATAGGTGGCGCTGCTTGGCAGCATTTTACACGATATCCAAAATAGCACAATCTCCAGAACTACTGCACGGATTTTCATCCAACTTCAGATTCAGTTAGTTATTGACATGAATTGACGTTTTATATATTTTGGTGTAAATTGCTCAACAGATGGCGCTGCTATGCTGCATTTTTTGAGTTTTCCGAAATAGCTCTATCTCAAGAACTAATGCACGGATTTTCATCAAACTTCAGATTCAGTAAGTCCTTGACATGAATTGACGTTTAATACATTTTGGTATAAATTGCTCAACAGGTGACGCTGCTATGCTGCATTTTCTGCGATTTCCGCAATAGCTCTATCGCAAGTACTAATGCTTGGATTTTCAAATAACTTCAGATTCAGGTATACCTGGATATGAATTAGTGATGTTTATGTTTTGGTGTAAATCGCTCAAATGGTGTCGCTGCTATACCTCATTTTTCAACATTTCCGCTATAGGTCTATCTTGAAAACTAATGCACGAATTTTCATCAAACTTGATACTTTGATATGAATGGGTTTTAAATTAATGTAATTTCTTGCACTATTTAAATAATTTAATTGAAGTGATTTATATAGAAGAAAGTTTTGTGACGGCCACAACATACTAGTTCCCATATATTTTGCTTTGAAAATCGTATCACTCAGCAATCAGCCATGTAAACAATATGCGATTCATTCTTTTGAGATTCATTAAAATACAGACCATGGATGCAATAATTTTACTCAATGGCAATATAAAACATACAAAATTAAAAACATTTTACTGCTTTTTGCAATCATTTCACGCTTTCAAAAATAATGTTTAATTATGAATGTTTCCAATTCATCCCTTTGAGATTGATTAAAATATAGACCATGGAGTTCATTGGCAATATAGCGATCTGAACGAACTCCATTCACTAAAACTTTCTTAAAAAATGCCTATTTAACTCCTTCGGGACGAGCGTCATTTACAGAATTTTTATTCTTTTATCACCGGTTTTTCAAAACTGAAATTTTTGCCTAATTGAATCGGGAAAATACGCGAGGCAAAATTTTCAATAAAAATCTGCTGGTGAGAATAATGAAGGATTCTGAGCACTTTATGTATACGTTATACGTGTCGCCCGTCCCCAAGGGTTTAAGACAAGCGAAGGTGTGCAATATTGTTAGAATATTTATATTCGGATTGTTTTGATTTTTTGTACACAGCGGTGGATGACTCTTGAGAATGATTCGATTGTTATTCCTAAAAATTATATTCTTTCAAGTTGTATCACGAGTGAATGTTTATTGTTTAGATTTGATTTTTCAATCTTAAAACGTGTGTTTTTTTGTTTTTTTTTTTTACTTTCTTCTGCTTTCTTCTACTTTCTTCTATCTTTACAAGAAGGAAGTATTGGATACGTAAAAATTTTCGACTTTCGGTTTTAGACGGATTTGCACATTTTAAGGGCCAGAGATTTCGAAAAACATGTTTTTACAAAATGTCTGTCTGTGAGTCTGTCTGTCTGTATGTGACACACACTTTGTGGGCGCTCTATCTCAATAACTAATGCACGGAATTTAATAAATTGTATATTCAGTTAGTCCCTGATATAAGTTGCTGCTGATTAGTTTTTGGTATAAATCGCTCAACCGGTGGCGCTGCTATGCAGCATTTTTCACTATTTCCGCAATAGCTGAAGCTCCAGAACTAATGTACGGATTTTCATCAAACTTCAGATTCAGTTAGTCCTTGACATGAATTGAGGTTTTACACATTTTGGTGTAAATCGCTCAACAGGTGGCGCTACCATAATGCATTTTTTACGATTTCCGCAATAGCTCTATCTCAGTAACTAATGCTTGGATTTTCAACAAACTTCAGATTCAGGTATACTTTGGTATGAATTAGTGATGTTTATGTTTTGGTGCAAATCGCTCAACAGGTGGCACTACTATGCTGCATTTTTCAGAATTTCCCCTTTAGCTGTATCTCAAGAACTAATACACGAATTTTCATCAAACTTCAGAATCAGTTAATCCTTGACATGAATTAACATTTTATACATGTTGGTGTAAATCGCTCAACAAGTGGCGCTCCTATGTTGCATTTTTTATGCTTTCCGCAATAGCTGTATCTCAAGAACTAATGCATGAATTTTCATCAAACTTTAGATTCAGCTAGTCCCTGATATTAATTGATCGTGATAAATTTTTGGTGTAAATTGCCTAACATGTGCTGCTACTATGCAGAACTTTTCAGGATTTTCGCGATAGCGGTATCTCAAAAACTAATGCACGGATTTTTATCAAACTTCAAATTGAATCAGAAGGTGACATAAGTTGTTGCTGATTAGATTTTGGTATAGACTGTAAAAAAAAAAAAGACATTTTTACAGTACAAAGTACTGTTTACCTCGCGCACAAACTCGACCACAGTGAATGTGCTGTATCTTTCTTTGGTTTCCTGACTATATAAACATGGAAAGTACAGTAGTTGCGTAAAATTAACAGCACAATTAGTCCAGTCAAATTAGAGTTTGAAGTGGAAAATTCTGGTGTAATTGTTTTTAGTATCTTACTTTATGTTTTCGGGGGTGCTGAACACAAATCTGAAGTTGTCCAACAAAATTTCTCTCTGCAAATATGAAAAATCGTTAAAAAACCACTAAAAATCGCAGATTTTTTTGGTTTTTGACCTATAATTTGCATAGTAAGCTTTTTACGCAAAAGGTGACCCTATTTTAAAATACAGACGAAAAAATTACCTACAATTAATGTTCTTATCATTTTTATTGTACGACATATGGCTTCCGAAGAGGCATTGAAAAATCGGCTAAAACCAGTAATTTTGGAAAATCGCAAAAAAGATATTCTTACCCTTTCCGTTCATAACACTAAAAGTAAGCATTTCACTGTAAACATTTGCCGACGTACTCACTTATCATTAGGTTATATATTATTGTGATGTAAGTATGCAGTGTGACCTCGAAAATCCGGCATTCAGAGATCCGGCAACTTAAAAAATCCGGCATCAAAGTCATATCCTCCCTCCCTTTTTTTTCACTTTCAACTTACGGGAAAAGTAAAAATAGCAATTATTTTCGAATTAAAAACCGAGATAAAAAAAAAAAAACGATGCATTAGCTGACAGCGATATCGCTGACGCTGTGCCAAATAGAGCCCTCGATAACACTGGTAGCAGCTCAGAGGAACGAGGATTTGGACCTGGCAGAAGATAAGGTCTCACCGAATAAATGTATACATTCGACCGAAAAATTAATGTCATATTCAAAGAAACAAGACTGTATATCCGAAATTGATACAATTCTCTACAATTTATGTGCAAGTAATTTTATTTTACCTTGAATAGCTATGAGAAAAACAATGATGAATGCACGAAATATTCAGCTGCCTCTCTATTGAAAACATACAAAATGCAACATTAGACGTCTGCACAGATATGTGAAACTTTAACGTTTTATAGATACAACAAAAAGATAAAAAATGATTAATAATCGGTTAGTGTTTAATGTTATACAGTATAATAAAATAAGTAGGTAAGTATTTTTTATACAACAGTTATTATTAAATGATTATTGACTTGAATGACACTCATTAGTCAAACCGAACCCTCTTGGCCAAAGGTTGCATGATTGCAGGCATACCTTCCAATTCTTCTGCACCTAAAGAAAAAAATAATTTAATATAATATTTATTTAAGTACCTGAGCGCTAAAGAGCAGTTTTCGTCCCGAGGGAGAAGATTGCTGCCACAGCCGTAAGCGAAGCCTGCAAACATCCAAAGGTCGAAGCTTAGGCTCCTGAGCAGCTCTGGTGCACATAGTTTTTTTAAAAACGGTGGAACTAATTGTAATTAATTAAGTAATGATTCCATGCAACATTTTATCATAACATGATTTTTACATCTTTCTTTTGTTACCCCTCTTTTACAATCAAGTCATGAATAGGTTACTTTTAGACCTCAATTTAGGAGGCATATTAGCCTATTATATTACGAACCACCGTTTAAAAAATATTTTATGATTTATTTCTAATTGTTTGAAAATTGAGTAGTTATACCACTGTATTAAGATAAATATTTTGACCACAATAATAAAAGACCCACCAGTGGCTGAGAGGTTCTGCTCTCGAGGCTGGTAGACGGGAGGTGCTGGGTCCGAACCCAATCGCGCCCGTCGGCCTAACCGTTTCGGAGTTTTCGTGGTTTTCTTCGAAACCTTGTATTTCCATGCGTAAATACGGGTTAGGTTCCTTTAGAAAGACCCCCCACGAAGGGCACCCCCCCCCCTTAGGGCCTATATCCCTCGTGTTGATAATTGGCCGTCATAAACACAACCAACCAACCAACCACAATAATAAAAAAGTTAGTGAAAAAGTAACGGTGAAATAGAATTATTTATGCATATTTACATTCAAGTACTTCAGGGAATTCCGGATCATCCTCGTCTTCCTCGATTTCAGTAAGGATCATGTTATTGCAAGTGCTTTCGCAGTTCATACACATATTGGAGCACTTGAGGCCTGCTTTTTTGCATACACAGTTTTTCTGGTAGGTCTTCTTGCATTTGCAAGAAATAAGTTTCAAAACGGCTTGAGGTGCTGATGGCTGTAGCGTAACCACACTTTCATTTTCTTCCAACCCCGTTGTTCAGGATCTTTTTCATTCCCAAGTCATTGTTGATCTTGAAAATATGCTCTAAAGGAATGTTGCTAAGCTGCAAAGTCAGTAGGAGGTAAGGACGCCAAATGGATCGATGTCTTGTATGCAGACCTAAGGTAGCAAAAATACCTCAATTTGTTTAATGACGTGGCTTCCTTGTCAGCAAATTTATATAATGAGACCAAAAACCGATTGCGAGCATCAGTAACTGCATCAGCATCTGCCATAGGGTCTTTAAAAACCTCAATGGTATTAGTTAATGCAGGGTTTTTCTTGATAATCTGAAGAAACCTCATCTTTCCTAATTTGAACAAGGCTGAAGTAGTATCACACCCTCCCATGGTATGCAAAAATAATATGTTGTTAGCAATCAATTGATCAAGTTTGTAGTCAGAAGAAAAAATGAGTAGTGAAACTGTCCCTTTACCTGGCTTTAGAAAGTATACATTTGAATGTACAACGACAAATCATGATAACTAGCAAATCGACGTCTTTACCCACAATAACTACAGAGTTATGCTCTGAAATGTACCTTGTTGTGGTGACAATAAGTGTATCGGCATCCTCTCGTGTCTGTTTTGTGTGAATGTCAGCTACTGCGAATTTGTAATTGATTTTTGAAAATTATAGATTTCTGAAAAAAATATCAAAAGAACTTACGATTTTCTTGATAGTGGCATTTATTCGTAATTTAGTAGTTACCCAAATGAGAGTGACGTGAGAAAAAGAAAAAAATTGAATGTTTAGAAAACTTACTTTAGTTGATATTTAAAATTATGTTTAAAAATTATTATTTTAAAAATAAAAAATCTGATAAGTAGTGCAGTCATTTCTTCTCATGTAATTTCTCAAGCATCAATGTCAAGTATCTATCTTCTTTCTTGGATTAATTCATAAATTGTAGAGAGTATCGATTTCCGAAATACAGTCTTGTTTCTTTGAAGATGACGCTAATTTTCCGGTCAAATTTATGCATTTTTTCGGTGAGAACTTATCTTCTGCTAGGTCCTCGTCCTCGTTTCTCTGAGCTGCTACCAGTGTTATCGAGGATTCTATTTAGCACAGTGTAAGCGATTTCGCTGCCCGCTAATGATTCGTTTTTACCTCGGTTTTTAAATCGAAAATAAGTGCTATTTTCTCTCTTTCCGTAAGTTGGAAGTGAAACAAAAAGGGGGTGGGGATTTTTTAAGTATTCGTTATCTGAAAACCGAATTTTCGAGGTTACACTATATAATTACATCATAATAATATATAACCTAATGATAAGTGAGTATTTCAAATGTTAACAGTGAAATGCTTACTTTTAGTGTTATGAACGGAAAGGGTAAGAACATCTTTTTTGCGATTTTCCAAAATTACTGTTTTAGCCGATTTTTCAATGCTTCAACGGAAGCCATATATCGTAAAATAAAAATGATAAGAACATGAATTGTAGGTAATTTTCTCGTCTGTATTTTAAAATAGGGTCACCTTTTGCGTAAAAAGCTTACTATGCAAATTTTAAGCCAAAAACCAAAAAAAATCTGCGATTTTTAGTGGTTTTTTAAAGATTTTTCATATTTGCCGAGAGAAATTTTGTTGGAAAACTTCAGATTCGTGTTCAGCACACCCGAAAACATAAAGTAAGACGCTAAAAGCAATTACACCAGAATTTTCCACTTTAAGCCATTTTTTGACCTAATTTGACTGGACTAAATGTGCTGGCAATTCGGAAGCCAGCAGTTTGTGCTGGCGTCACATTGTGCTGTTAATTTTACGCAACTACTGTATTTTCCATGTTTATATAGTCAGAAAACCAAAGAAAGATACAGCACATTCACTGTGATCGAGTTTGTTCTGGCAAATCTACAGTGGTTCTTTTACAGTGTAAATCACCTAACCGGTGGCGCTGCTATGCTGCATTTTTCAGGAAGTATTAGCATGTATGAGATAGAAAAATGTTTTGGGATTGCCACATTCGAGTAGTTTTATTTGTGGGAAAATGAAGGTTATAGATTTTTTCAATTACAATGAACGAAGACGAATGTATGTTGTTTCCGAAAAAGCTCTTCAAATTTTGTAAGTGAAGTTCATTTGCATAGTCTGTTTCGTTATTTTACCAATTCAATTAATAATTTTCTTGCGAGTTAAGTTTGAATGAAAACTGGGCTGTTTTTATGACTATTTTACTCCACCTGACCCAATTAGTCAGATAAGATAAAATTTATTAGCCCCCGGTACGGTATGTATTTCTTTCTCCCAGCTTATTTTGTGTAGTCTCCAAAAAATAACGTTACCATACAGGAGTCAGCCGTAAAACAAAGCAGTACGATTAAATACTCTACAGCAATTTTTTAAACTTCTAAGCACCGCACATTTTCAATGTTTATACTGTCGTATTGGAATTAAAAAGTACTTTTAAATGCAATTTGTTTGAAATTAAAAAGTACTTTTAAATGCAATTTGTTTGAAATTTGCATCTCCATTTGTTTTTGAGATATTAACTTTTTTCTAGTTTTTAATACCCTTTTTCTAATTGTGGCAACAAAAGTACCCCATTTCTATTGAAAGTAAAGGGAAAATAGTCAAAAATAGGAGATTACTTCATCTTTTTGTTGACATTTTCTCATAAAACCTGAAAAATGGCTTCCAATATTATGAAAAAAATGGCCATAATTTTTTTTTTCAAAAAGAAAGAAAGAAAAAATATATAGTTATTTTTTTTCCCATTCTGACCAGAAAATCAGAGTTCTAACTTTTTACGACTGCTCTTTCATCTTCACCTAACACTTTATTTATAATGACTGCTTCATAATAATGGAAGCCATCAGTCCATCAGAAGAAAATGATCCATTCCAAAGGTATAAGTTCGATTAACTTGGATAATCGGGGCTCTACTGTATCTATATTTATATACATATATTTTTTTGTCATCGGGGGCGACACTAAATTCTGAAAAAGCAGAATTCCTATTTTCTTGTGTTTATTACTTCATAATTCGTTTTATAATGCAATGCTGTACTATTCTTTTAATAATGCAAACACGTCATTCTGACGGGCTATCTTCTAGTAATATAATAAATAAGAAAAAATAATAAATAATATTAGAAAAGTTAAAAAATATAACATTAATATTATTTTTTTTTCATATTCAAGGCTGGAGTAGCACAGTTAAAGATTATTCCAACACAGCTAAAAATGTCCAGACCAGGAATCGAACCAGGACAATTGGCGTGCCGCGTCCATGCTTTACCTGTTAAGCTATCCGGACGATACAAGGCTGACATAATTCACTCTTATTCGTTGGACATGTCTTCGAACTGCAGCGCTAGTTTCATTCATCCGAGCTATAATTATAGCATTTACATGATGAAAGTATGTTTTAACACGGAAACTCCTGTATACCATGTAATGAATAAAATATGCCTTCTCTTCATTATGAAATATAACATTAATTCTAAAAGACTAATTTATTACACATTTACTAAATGCATGGCATCAGGTTAGCAGTCTATAGCAATAATATATAGCAATATAACACAAATATCTATAATACGAAATAGAAATTTAGTATGACTTTTTAACATATAAATAACTACTAGATTATAAAAGATTTAAGGTAATATTTTATTCTTCGGCGAGAATATTTTTACAGTAGCCTTTAACATTGTATCACAAGCATTGTTTCCTTGTTTAACATCTAGAAAGAGAAATAATATAAGGGTCATTGTAATTAGTATTATTGGCACCATATTTGGCGCAGTTGTATCTGACCTGGTCCAGATAATACGTAAGTACAAAAAATACTAAGGCAACAGATCCAGAAAAAAATGTATTACTATTTTTACTAGATTCAGTCTTTAGCATTGCATATAATTAAAAATTAGTACAATAATTAAACTAGTCGGATGTATCAATCCGAAAACTTTCTTCTATCTCATACAGTTTAATAGTTCAAAATTCGCTATCACAGTGCCGAAATTAAATGGCAATCTATGCTCATCATGAAGAATCTAAAAAGATGAAATTCCGTGCAATAGTTCTTGAGATATGACTATCGCTGAATTAGTATAAATCCAGCAAAATGCAGCATAGCAGCGCTAACTATTGGGTGATTTGCACCAAAACATAATCAGAAGCAATATTAATCAAGGTACACTTGAATCTGAAGTTTGATGAAAATTCGTGCATTAATTCTTGAGATACGGCTATTGAGAAAATCGTGCAAAATGCAGCACAGAAGTGCCACCTATTGGCCGATTTACACGAGCAGCTAATGAACATCGTTTCATATCAAGGACTAACGGAATCTGAAGTTTGATGAAAATGTGGGCATTAGTTCTTGAGATATAGCTATTGCGGAAATCGTGTAAATCTTGCAAAATGCTGCATAGCAGCGCCATCTGTTGGGAGATTTACACCAATACATAAAGAGCACCCATTCATATCAAGGACTAACTGAATCTGAAGTTTTCTGAAAGTCCGTGCATTAGATCTTAAGATAGAGCTTTTGCGGAAATCGTTAAAAATGTAGCATAGCAGCGCCAACTGTAGAGCGATTTACACCAAAAACTAATCAGCACCAATTTATATCAGGGACTATTTGAATATAAATTTGCATTAAATTCCGAGCATTAGTTTTTGAGATAGAGGGCCCACAAAATTTGTGCCGCATACATACAGTCACACAGACAGAGTCACAGACTCAAGGACTCACAGAGAGACATTTTGTAAAAACATGTTTTTTGGGATCTCTGTCCCCTAAAATATGTAAATCCGTCAAAAACCGGAAGTTGAAAATTTTCACGAATCTAATGCATTCTTATAAAGATAGAAGAAAGTAAAAAAGGAATCGACCTATAAAGTTTTTTTTTTTCTCGTTATCCTTAGGTACATTCATGATAATTAATATAGTTATTTTGAACAACTAAAGAAAATAAACGAATTTTTATTTTTAATAAAGACAAAGACAAATAGCAAAGAAAAGCATTATTTTACAAGTCCTTTTTCAGAAAATTACGGACAGGAAATTAATGTTTTTATGTAATGTTTTATGTAACCACATGAATCGATCTAAATTAATAAAGAACAATAAGAAGCTTCAGAATTAATAAATAACATTTTTGTTACAAAAATCCAGGCGCAAAGAGATAAATGTGACGGCGGAAAGCTTTTGCTATCACAACAGGAAGCTCTGTAATAAAGATCAGTATATCAATGACGCATTATCCAAAGTAAGAAGAAAATATAAAACAGCTTCTAATATCGATTTATCCATTTTTAGATCAGCGGTGTCCTTTAATATAAACAACATTATGCGTGTCTGTCCACTCTTTGTTCAAATTTTTTATTTATACTAAACTAATGTAACATTTCTTTCTTTTTTTTTTACACATCCAATAAGTTGCAAAATTTAATTATTTCCTAATATTTTATTTTACAGTCTAGAGTTTTATGTTTTGATTACATTTTTGAAACAAACTAGTACGAAAAACATTGTTTAATTTAATTAAAAATTGGGTATATGCATTCATTTGAATATTCAGAAAATCCTTCTATATATAAAAAAATAACGATTTAGAAATGGACCAATAAAAATCTGCGTAGATTTTCCCGGTACATTCCTAGAT
Organism: Maratus speciosus; assembly: GCA_963932465.1. Taxonomy (NCBI): domain Eukaryota; kingdom Metazoa; phylum Arthropoda; class Arachnida; order Araneae; family Salticidae; genus Maratus; species Maratus speciosus. The sequence continues at coordinate 30,081,024 of OZ010786.1, forward strand.
CGGTATCCATATTTCGGTACTTTTCCGTTATACGGACAACATGCAAAAATGTATGCTAATGCGCCAATTATTTCAACCCTGATCGTGAAAAGGATTTTTATTGTAAACCATGTGAAACATTGTGATTTGTTATTTACGAAACTTGAATCACGTGAATGATTATTATTTAACCTTAACCTTGTAAGCTTTTTAATCTGCTATTAATCGAATTAAAAATGCTTTTTTTTTTTTTTTTTTTTTTTTATAAAGTTATAATTTACTTTTACTGCTGATGTTGAGATGGATTTTACCATTTAGCAATTACCAGATCATGAGAAAGTTGCGATAAAACGTGAGAAAGTTGCGATGTTTCAGGAATTTGGAATTCTGCATAATAAAAGGTTGAGTTCACAAAAACCATGAAATGAAATTATGGATGAGTTCTGGAAATCCGAAATGGAGATGTACATTACGATCATGCGAAGAAAGCATAGGAATACGACGACAACAACAACAACAACAACAAAAAAAAAATCGCAGATGACTTTTGTTAACGCTTTGATGTTTATATATTTATGGTGCCAAGAGTTGACATCGATTGAGTTTTGTGAGCTGCAACTTGATATGAACCACAACACAACAGTGGTCTGGAATAGTTATTTGAGAGAAGTTTTTGCAAATGCTTTATGTTCACGACCAAATAGAAAAATCGGTGGACCTAATAAAATTATAGAAGTAGATGAAATTCTTTTTACCAGAAGAAAAAGCAACGAAGGGCGTGTTCTTCCTCCTCAATGAGTGTTAGGTGGTTTATGCCGTGAAACACGGGGATGTTTCCTTACTCCTATTCTCGTTCGTACAGCTGAAACTTTAATGGCAGCAGTAGAAAACAATGTAGCTGATGGGAGTATTATTTATACAGATTGCTGGAAAGGATATAAAACAGATGAACTGCGAAGTGCTGGTTATGATCATTTCACAGTAAATCACAAATACAATTTTATCGACCCTAATACTGGATGTCATACTCAAAATGTTGAGAGATTATGGGGCATCGCAAAATGATGCAACAAAAGACATCGGGGAACAGTTCTTCATTTAAGTATTGCGCGGCAGCGCAATACTTATTTATTTCCAGTGTCACTTCTCAATGTTAATTTAACATAGAAAAGCCTATGGAGATCATAACTTTTTCATTTTTTCTTCCCACCTTTTGTCCCTGATGCCACTCATTTTTTATTCTTTACCAATTCTAATGATATTATAAATTTAAAGTGTAAAAACGTTTGCCTGACTTCAGGGTCAAAACGAATGGTAAAATGCCTTTGCATATGGGTGAATTATAAACCAGAGAGAAACATGGGCCAATTTTTTTTTTTACATTATTCAAATATTTTTCTTAATAATTCCAAATTTCTCTTTTTTCATTGAGAATCAACGGACATTTTTCATAGAAAATGTAACATTTTTTCTTCATTGTTGCAAAAATTTCAAAAGCTGTTATAATTTATTTCCTTTTAGTTGAAACGTTTCCACGTGAAACATTAAATTGAACTAGTTTTTTTTTTTCAAGAATTAAAAAGGTGAATATGGCGTCATAGTGGAAATAAAAAGGATATTTTCGGAATAAGTTTTTACTTTGGTCAAGTTTATGCTTTAGTAATAAGTTTCAAATGGATAGCTATTTTTACGCAGGTAGCGAACTTAGTGAGGGATTACATAGCTTAAACTTTAAAATGTACTTTTCTTCCGAGATGAGATCTATTTATATCCCAAGTTAAACTTGGGTAATGATTTTCTGATGTATTTACATCACCCCTTGGGAGAGAATAAGGTAACAAAATTTAAGTAAAACTTTTATTTTTTATTTTTTACTGTATCACAGCTATAATATTGTTAAATATTAGCAGTAACGATTCAACACAATTTATTTTTGCATTCATAGCGTTCCTGAGTGGGAAAAAGGGTATCTAAATTTAAGTGAAGTTATTTTTTTATGTTTTGATTATAGATTTTTTACCTTCAGATTGGAAGTTTTTGCCCACACTACAAGCAACCTGCATTACTACAGTGGTGAAATATTTTGAATTATACATTGGTAAACTGCATCACACATTGTGATGCAATACTGCATACATCAAAGCCTGATGATGATACCCTCTGTTAGTTTTGAAATGAGTTCGTCTGAATGCAGTAGTTATTAAAAAACTTGACATATTAAATAAAAACATAATTTGAAGAACAAATTTTAAAAAAAAATTATTTCCTACATTGTTTAAGCCCGAGAAGGGACATATATTAAGATATTTCATTCAATTAGTTCTACATTTAATGTTAAATTTTTGTTACAAATTAGTTAAGCCAATTGAAGATTAAAAATTAAAAATAAAACTCATACAATATGATACTTAAAACACCCTATAAAATTAGATTCCGTTCAAATGAAATCGAAATAAATCTTAGTTTTGTAATTTGCATGCATCCTATCATTTTATATACAATTGTCATAAACAAAATACAAAAACTGCAATAGAAGAATTTTCAATTAAAAATGGAAGAAGACTAAGATTTATTTCGATTTCATTTGAACGGAATCTAATTTTATAGGGTGTTTTAAGTATCATATTGTATGAGTTTTATTTTTAATTTTTAATCTTCAATTGGCTTAACTAATTTGTTACAAAAATTTAACATTAAATGAAGAACTAATTGAATGAAATATCTTAATATATGTCCCTTCTCGGGCTTAAACAATGTAGGAAATAAATTTTGTTTTTTTTAAAATTTGTTCTTCAAATTATGTTTTTGTTTAATCATTTAGAGTCGTACTCATAGAGTTTATGTTCCTTCATTCAAAAAATGAAATGTTTACTGCAATGCTAAAAGATTTTTATAATTTTATGGCGGCAGTTTAATATGATTTTTTTTATTTTATTTAAGTATTGCGCGGCAGCGCAATACTTATTTATTTCCAGTGTCACTTCTCAATGTTAATTTAAGACGGAAAAGCCTATGGAGATCATAACTTTTTCATTTTTTCTTCCCATCTTTTTGTCCCTGATGCCGCTCATGTTTGATTCTTTACTAATTTTAATGATATTATAAATTTAAAGTGTAGAAACGATTGCCTGACGTCAGGGTCAAAACGAATGGTAAAATGCCTTTGCATATGAGTGAATTATAACCCAGAGAGAAACATGGGCCAATTTATTTTTACATTATTCAAATATTTTTCTTAATAATTCCAATTTTCGCTTTCTTCATTGAAAATCAACGGACATTTTTCATAGAAAATGTAACATTTTTACTCCATTGTTGCAAAAATTTCAAAAGCCGTAATAATAATTTATTTCTTTTTAGTTGAAATATTTTCACGTGAAATATTAAATTGAGCTAGTTTTTTTTTTTTTTTTTTTTTTTTTTTTCAAAAATTAAAAAGGTGAATATGGCGTTATAATGGAAATGAAAAGGATATTTTCAGAATAAGTTTTTGCTTTGGTCAAGTTTATATTTTAGTAAAAAGTTTCTAATGGATAGGTATTTTTACGCAAGGTAGCGAACTTAGTGGGGAATTACATAACTTAAATTTTAAAATGTATTTTTTTCCGAGATGAGAACTATTTATACTCCAAGTTAAACTTAGGTAATAATTTTCTGATGTGTTTGCATCACCCCTTAGGAGAGAATATGGTTTAAAAATTTAAGTAAAACTTTTTTTTTTTTTTTTTTGTTTTACTGTATCACAGCTATAATAATTTTAAATATTAGCAGTAAGAATTCAACACAATTTACATTTACATTCATAGCGTTCCTGTGTGGGAAATAGGGTATCTAAATTTAAATTAAGTTAATTTTTTATGTTTTGATTATAGATTTTTTACGTTCAGGTTGGAAGTTTTTGTCCAAACTACCGCAATCTGCATTACTACAGTAGTGAAACATTTTGAATTACACATTGGTAAACTGCATCCCACATTGTGATGCAATACCACATACATCAACACCTGATGATGATACTCTTCATTAATTTTGAAATGCGTTCGTCTGAGTGCAGTAGTTATTAAAAAACTTGACATATTAAATAAAAACATAATTTGAAGAACAAATTAAAAAAACAAAATTTATTTCCTACATTGTTTAAGCCCGAGAAGGGACAGATATTAAGATATTTCATTCAATTAGTTTTACATTTAATGTTAAATTTTTGTAACAAATTAGTTAAGCCAATTGAAGACTAAAAAATAAAAATAAAATTCATACAATATGATACTTAAAACACCTTAAAAAATTAGATTCCGTTCAAATGAAATCGAAATAAATCTTAGACTTTTTTTTTAAAGTTTTGTATTTTGCATGCATTTTATCATTTTATGCACAATTGTCATAAACATAATAATGCAAAATCTGCAATACAAATATTTTCAATTAAAAATGGAAGAAGTCTAAGATTTATTTCGATTTCATTTGAACGGAATCTAATTTTTTAGGGTATTTTAAGTATCATATTGTATGAATTTTATTTTTATTTTTTAATCTTCAATTGGCTTAACTAATTTGTCACAAAAATTTAACATTAAATGTAAAACTAATTGAATGAAATATCTTAATATCTGTCCCTTCTCGGGCTTAAACAATGTAGTAAATAAATTTTGTTTTTTTAATTTGTTCTTCAAATTATGTTTTTGTTTAATTACTTTATTGGGTACTTGTTAATTATCCCGTCGACCAAATTACTGTCGCGAAATTGTAAAATTAAATGCCAATAATGGTTGATCGTAAATGTCACATTCACTTGACTTACACGTGTTTACGCCATCAAGTAATTTTTATTTCGACGTTTCATTTGTATTTTTATTAATGTTATATTAATTTACTTGTTCTTTCGTTATTCAAAATAAAAATTACGTCAATTTGTATAATTTGGCGAGTGGTTTGGCGATTTATAAAATTTGGCGAAATAGGTCGACGGGATAACTAACGAATACCCTTTATTTTATAACAGTTATTTGTTCACTTATTTTAAGTATATATTTGTGATTTAAAATAGTTTGTAAAAGTCTGTAATTTTCAAAAGTTACATTTTTAAAATGCCCACTTTACTATGGCCAATGTTTTTTTTTTTCAAATGTTTCAATTCACGTGATTTTCATTTTGCGCCAACTAATGCGCTTGGCGACAATGCTGTCCGTATAACGGAAAAGTACCCCATATTTCTTGTGACCGGGGGTCTTTCTTCGTTAATATTACGAAAACTGTATCATACAAAAATATACAAATTGGTGCTATTATAGAAAAATGTTTGATAAACACGTTGATGCAGAGAATTTTTAAATCAAATAATTATTTTAAGGGATATTTAATGTTAAAGTTGGTGAAAATCATTTCATTAAAAAAATTTATATGAGCAAAAACTATACATTGGAATTTAAACATTTTTACATCATTTAATACATTAGGAATTCCCGATGTGCAAACTGTATTTATTAGGGTTTCGTTCATCTGACGAAACCCTATTCGTCTCGCTCCTGTGTCTGTCTGTCTGTCTGCCTGTCTGTCCGTCACTGAGCCCGTTCTCAGAAACTATACATGTTGGAGACTTGAAACTTTGCATACTTATAGCTGAACACCTCACATGAAACGACAAATCATAAAATTTTGAAAAAGTCTTATATTTAACCCTATGAGCTCTAACTTCTGTATTTTAACCTTTTTGTTCTAACTGAGCCCCTAATTAAGTTTAAGACTTGAAATTTTCCATACTTATAGATGAACCCCTCACATTAAACGACAAATCATAAAATTTTGAAAAAGTCTTATATTTAACCCTCTGGGCTCTAACTTGTGTATTTTAATCTTTTTGTTCTAACTAAGCCCCTAATTAAGTTGAAGACTTAAAATTTTGCATACTTATAGCTGAACACCTCACATCAAACGACAAATCATAAGATTTTGAGAAAGTCTTATATTTAACCCTTTGGGCTCTAACTTGTGTATTTTAATCTTTTTGTTCTAACTGAGCCCCTAATTAAGTTTAAGACTCAAAATTTTGCATACTTATATATATCAACGAGATATTGTTGGAAAAGCCGACCACCAAAATGCAAAGCGTTGGAGTGTATTTGGCGCAAATCTGTACCTATAATAGCTGTTTCTGGAGGAAGGCATTTAGTAAGTTCAAGTCGAAAAGCAATTCTATATTGTGCTAATTCTAGTTGAGTAAGATGCTGACGACTTGTATAAGGTGTTTGCAATTGTAGATCCACAGAATAGCCAAATGTTCCTTTGGGGTAAAATAGTGGATACGTGAATGGTTCTATCCGTTTATCGCAATATTACGCAAATTGACAATTTTTTTTTCCACGTTGATGTACCACTATTTCGTTATCTGGAAAGCTTTGATCGGCGTTGAGTGTAAGCACGGCGCATACATCATTGGTCATAGTGACATTGAATCTTCGTTTGTTTCGAAAGTTTGACATATGGAGCTTTTATTCCTCTGCTTTTGCATGTCGATTCTCTTCTTCTTCAACTTCTCGCATCATCATAAATGATTGTGCAAACATATTTTGAGACCGAATAATATGCTTTAAAAGTTCCATTAAATTTCGTCTGATTCCATGGTTGAGAGGATATTCGAGTCTTTCGTTAACAGAATCTTCTGAACTTAAAAAGTACATCTGACCATATTGCGGTCGTTCGAATTCGCATTCACTGTTTTGTGTTGGATGAGCTGCCATGTTCATCTTATGATAAACTTGTCCGCCGGCGACAAAGCTGAAAATACCATGGCTGTTAATTGTTCGATCATCATGTGCCTTAAATGAAGCCAAAACAAAGCATGAATTTAAATTGCGATTTTTTGTGTGTTAATTTTCAGAAAATGGATGGCATTTTAAAAAGAGACGCACCAATTCATTTGGAAAAATGGGGAAGTCAAGCTTAATTTGTCCATGTAAGCAGCAGTCACCAAATGAGTCCTGCTTAATTTGATTAGACACACATTCATCTGGAAAATGAATTGCTTTGCATTGAATATATTCAATGTTAAAAGAACACAATTTTTGGTATGTTGCTTCTTTGTTAACTGCGCACTTCCATGTTCGCATTCGTTTCTTTACTAAAATTTGCAGGCGTCTTATGTTACGGCGTCTTTGTTCTTCTTAATCTTGATCTTGTCGCTTATTTATTTCATTTGCTATGTGCTGAATGGAACAATGCTGCATTTCACGTATGGTTTGAATGCGGCTTTCGTTTGTTTTGCCAACACTTTTCCGTCTTTTTAATGCACACAATTGATCTAATTCTTGGGATCCAGATTCATTAAGACAATACATCCTATCTGCGATCTTTTGTCGGCTTCATTCTTTAGCAGCACGCATTGGTCTAGACGTTGAAATATCATTTTCAATTTCATTATTTCTAATCGGACTCGGGTTTCTTTCGTTAAAGTTGAATTCTCGTTTTTTTATGCCGTCCTGCAGACATAATGATTTTGCAATTATACTAACTAAATTTAAAGAGAAATGAATACTTTAGCTCTAACTTCACAGTATTAGATATATTTATTTTTTTCAGTAACATAGAAAAGTGATAGTCACTAAATATTAGTAGAATATCAATAAGTCATGGAGTTAACGTTTGTATTTACGGCTCCTAGTCTTAGCACGGTCAGAAACTAAAATTTAGAGAAAATGATGTCATAGATCGGCAAAAGTTGAGATATTTCACTTTTAAATGGAAAAATTACTTGTTTTCTTAAAAATATAATGTTATTTATTCAGTGGGGGGGGGGGGAGAAATATAAAATTTAATTTTTTTATTCCGAAGCATTTATTCGAGTACATAAATAATATATTTTAAAGTAAAAAAAGGAAAAGAAAAGAAAACAATCAAGCATACAAGCAAACAATCAAAGTTATCAAGCATATCCTGAATGCTATACTCCATGATTTATAAATTAAATGATTATTAACAAGATACGTTGTCTAAGTCAATGTTTGGCGACAACAATGAGGTATGTGGAAAGATTGACACAGAAAAATGATCTTGCTTTTAAAATTGTTGCTAATTTTGCGCAAGGGTATATCGCCATAGCAACAAACTATACAGATGTTTGTAACAATATGGCAGTTGTTTTAAACATGGCAAAAGTATAAACACAGTTATTTATCAAGAAATATTACTAATGTTTATGAAAATATTTAAATTCACGAAATATAATCATAATCAATAATTATAATCAATCAATTTTTTTTTTTGATCTAGCCAGTTAAAACAAATTTTACCGTATTTTTTATCTACATAAGCCGTTATCTAGTGCTCGATTAAGTGTAGAAAGCAATCTTTTAGTGCTACTTTTGAAATTGCCTTTTATCCTGTTGGCGAGGATTTCGATTACAGATGATTAAATATAAAAAAAATGCTTAAAATTACATTTTTTTTCTACCTAAGTAGAGACTTAGTTGGAAGGCTTTCTCATATTAGAATAAAGTATATTTCATAAAAATCGTCAGAATTTTTTTCGATTAATACCACTTTTTTAAGTAATGAGCTTATTTTAACCACAGAAAACGATTTTTCTCGAATTAACGACTTAGCTAAATCGATTTCTTGAGCTCGAATTAGAATAGGCGTCAAATTTTATGAAAATGGTTAGAGCTGTTTTCGATATATAGCAACATTTTCAGTGCTGAGTTTGTTTTAAACGATCAAAGCAAATTTTCTCGAATTCGAAACCTGGCTAGATGTGTTTCTCGTGCTCGAATTAGTATAGAAAACACGTTTCATGTAAATTGCATGAGAATGTTTCGATTTATAGCAAGCAGAAGTTTCGGCTAAGATCTTGTTTTACCCTGTAAAAACGAATTTTCTTGAATTTGGGACCTAGCTAGAACTTTTTCTCGTTCTCGGTTTAGTATATGCGTCAAGTTTTGTGGAAATCGCTAGAGCCATTTTCGATGTATAGCAACATTTTCAGTGCTGAGTTTGTTTTAAACGAACAAAGCGAATTTTCTCGAATTCGAAACCTAGCTAGATGTTTTTTTCGTGCTCGAATTAGTATAGAAAACGCGTTTCGTGTAAATTGCATGAGAATTTTTCGATTTATAGCAAGCAAAATTTCAGCTACGATCTTGTTTTACCCTGTAAAAACGAATTTTCTTGAATTCGGGACCTAGTTAGATCTTTTTCTCATGCTTGATTTAGTATAGGAGGCAAGTTTCATGAAAATCGATCCAGTAGTTTACGATATCATCCGTAACCGGGAAAATCGCTTGCTCGTTTAATATATATGATTTTTGTAACAAATTAGTTAAGCCAATTGAAGATTAAAAAATAAAAATAAAATTCATACAATATGATACTTAAAACACCCTAAAAAATTAGATTCCGTTCAAATGAAATCGAAATAAATCTTAGACTTTTTTTTTAAGTTTTGTATTTTGGATGCATCTGATCATTTTATGCACAATTGTCATAAACATAATACAAAATCTGCAATACAAATATTTTCAATTAAAAGTGGAAGAAGTCTAAGATTTATTTCGATTTCATTTGAACGGAACCTAATTTTTTAGGGTGTTTAAAGTATCATATTGTATGAAATTTATTTTTATTTTTTAATCTTCAATTGGCTTAACTAATTTGTTACAAAAATTTAACATTAAATGTAGAACTAATTGAATGAAATAACTTAATATCTGCCCCTTCTCGGGCTTAAACAATGTAGGAAATAAATTTTGTTTTTACTTTCTTCTATCTTTACAAGAAGAAAGTATTGGATTCGTGAAAATTTTCGACTTCCGGTTTTCGACGGATTTATACGTTTTAGAATGTCCTGGACACGATTTGATGGTTTTTAGAAAATGTGTGTCTGTGAGTCTGTCTGTCACTCTGTCACTCTGTGAGTCTGTATGTGACAAAAATTTTGTGGGCGCTCTATCTTAAGAACTAATGCACGGAATTTCACAAAACTTCATATTTAGTTAGACCTTGATATAAACTAGACCTGATTAGTTTTTGGTGAAAATCGCCGAACAGGTGGCGCTGCTATGCGGCATTTTTCGAGATTTCTGCAATAGCTACATCTCAAGAACTACTTCACGGATTTTCGTAAAACTTCAGATTCAGTTAGTCCAGGATATAGTTTGGTGCTGATTACTTTTTTGTGAAAATCGAAAACAGGTAACGCTGCTATGCTGCATTATTCACGATTATCGCAATAGCTCTAACTCAAGAAAAAATGCACGAATTTTCATCAAACTTCAGATTTAGTTAGTCCCTGATATAAATTAGCGCTGTTTAATTTTTGGTAAATCGCCCAACAGGTGGCGCTGCTGTGCTGCATTTTCACGATTTCCGCAAAGAGCTGTATCTCAAGAAGTATTGCACGGATTTTCATCAAACTTCAGATTTAGTTAGTCCTTGACATGAATTGACGTGTAAATTAGTGCTGTTTAATTTTTGGTGTAAATCGCTCAACAGGTGGCGCTGCTATGCTGTATTTTGTGCGATTTCCGCAATAGCTTTATCTCAAGAACTAACGCTTAGATTTTCAACAAACTTCAGATTCAGGTATACCTTGATAACATTTAGTGCTGTTTATTTTTGGTGTAAACCGCACAACAGGTGGCGCTGCTATGCTACATTTTTCAGAATTTCCGCTATAGCTCTATCTCAAGAACTAATGCACGAATTTTCATCCAACTTCAAATTCAGATTTACTTTGATATGATTTGGTGCTAAATTCATGTAATTTCTTGTACTATTTAAATGATTTAATTGACGTGATTTATATAGAAGTGATGGCCGCAACATACTAGTTTTAATTTGTTCTTCAAATTACGTTTTTGTTTATTAATTTGTGATTAAGTTAAAAAAAGTAAAAATATTGTATTGTCACCGGAAGCACACGCGCGAGCATAATTTTTATAATTCTAGCATATCAGGAAATTGGTTAAAAATCGATTACAAAATCCATTTTTACATACAAAACCAGGTTAAGGTAAGTAAAAGAGTATAAAAAAAAGAAGAAGAATAAATGTAAACTAGTATGTTGTGGCCATCACAAAACTTTCTTCTATATAAATCACATCAATTAAATCATTTAAATAGTACAAGAAATAACAACGATTTAGCACAAATTCATATCAAAGTATATCTGAATTTGAAGTTGGGTGAAAATTCGTGCATTAGTTCTTGAGATAGAGCTATAGTGGAAATTCTGAAAAATGTAGCATAGCAGAGCCACACCAAAAATAAGCAGCACTAAATGATATCAAGGTATACCTGAATCTGAAGTTTGTTGAAAATCCAAGCATTAGTTCTTGAGATAGAGCTATTGCGGAAATCGCAAAAAAATACAGCATAGCAGCGCCACCTGTTGAGCGATTTACACCAAAAATTAAACAGCACTAATTTATACGTCAATTCATGTCAAGGACTAACTAAATCTGAAGTTTGATGAAAATCCGTGCAATAGTTCTTGAAATACAGCTCTTGCGGGAATCGTGAAAAATGCAGCACAGCAGCGCCACCTGTTGGGCAATTTACACCAAAAAATAAACAGCACTAATTTATATCAGGGACTAACTGAATCTGAAGTTTGATGAAAATCCGTGCAATAGTTCTTGAAATACAGCTCTTGCGGGAATCGTGAAAAATGCAGCACAGCAGCGCCACCTGTTGGACGATTTGCACCAAAAATTAAACAGCACTAATTTATATCAGGGACTAACTGAATCTGAAGTTTGATGAAAATTCGTGCATTTTTTTTTTTTTTTTTGAGATAGAGCGCCCTCAAATTTTTGTCACATACAGACTCACAGAGTGACAGACAGAGTGACAGAGTGACGGGGTGACAGAGTGACAAAGTGACAGACAGACTCACAGACAGACATTTTCTAAAAACCATCAAATCGTGTTCTGGGCATTCTATAAATCCGTCGAAAACTGGAAGTCGAAATTTTTCACGAATCCAATACTTTCTTCTTGTAAAGATAGAAGAAAGTAAAAAAGATTTTGCTTTCTTCTACAGAAGGTAGAAGAAAGTATTGTTATAGAATTTTTTTACATTTCCGCTTTTCGACGGATTTACACTATAGGTGCAGATTTACGGTCGCCAGTCGCCAGCTGTATTTCGGTCGCCAGCTAAATTTTTTGCTGTGGCGACTAACTTTCAGTGTCTTAATCGCCAGGGGTCAATTTTCCGTATTCCCAATCCCCATCACGGAAGTCTTTTTCTTTTGCAAATAGAAAAGCACCTGCTCTTTAAATAAAATGTCCATGATAAAAAGGTCAGGGTATTTTTGATCTCAGTTACCGTCGTGAACGCTGCCCCTGTGATGTACTGCTTTCTTGCCGAACATTTTGTTGTAATTAGTCTGTGTTTTGTTGTACATTTGTATTTATCAACTAAACTATGTTTCATTTTGAATTCCTGAGTTTTTTAGTTGTTTTTTACCTTTAAACACTGTAGTTTTATGAGTTTGTTTCATAATGTGGCCACTAGATTTTGGTTAGGAGCCAAAGTGGCGACTGGATTTTTGGGGTTTAGGAGCCACTGGCTCCTTAAAAAGTTTGGGAATCTGCACCTATAATTTACACGTTTTAGGAGTCAGAGATCCCCCCAAAAATGTTTATACAAAATGTCTGTCCGTCCGTGTGTCGGCATTGTGCCATCGAAAAGTATGTGAAGTTATGCATGGAAATTAACAAAATTTTTGGTGTATGCTTTTGGCAATGGCATGTAGGTCCTCCCTGAATTTGAAAAAAAAAAAAAAATACGCCGGAACAGGGCGCTGTAAGAGTCTGTGCCATTTTCATTATGGCACCATCAATAACTGTATGAAGTTATGCATAGAACTGAACCAAATTTTTACTTTCTTCTATCTTCATTGTAATCGAAATTTTTTCGACTTCTGGTTTTCGACGGATTTACATGTTTTAAGGGTCAGATATCACAAAAAACATGTTTATACAAAATGTCTGTCTGCCCGTGTGTCCGTCTGTCCGTGTGTCGTGTGTCCGTGTGTCGCCATATTACCATAAAAAATTGTATGAAGTTATGCATACAATTGGACCAATTTTTGTTTTAAGTTTTTGGCTATGGCAAGCAGGTCCTGCATTAATATGGGAAAAATCCGCCTGTAGGGGGCGCTGTGATAGCGATTTTTGTGCATTTTGAATATTGTACTATCGAAAGTATATGAAGTTATGCATAGAATTGAACCAAATTTTTTGTGTATGTTTTAGGCCATAGCAAGAAGGTCCTCTATGAATTTGGATAAAATCTGCCGGTAGGCGGTGCTGTAATAGCGAATTACTTATCTTAATTTCCCCATCGGAATTTTTGCTTATGATCGTCATAAGCAAAAATTCCGATGGTGAAATTATGGTAAGTTAGAATTTCGAATTCAATTCCATAGTAAGAAGTTTTTTAAAGAAACCATCTTGATATATATTTTTTTTCTGATAGTTTTTTTTTTTTGAAGGGGGGGGGGGGTGGCATGAAAATTATGAAAAACTCAAGTAGAAACCTGTTGCCAGGTGTCTCCAATTCAGCTGACATTCTCTTAAGGAAAAACTGAAATACGAACCTGATCTGAATTATTTGGCATCTAAGATGCAACAATAGATATAGGATTTTTTAAAATACTTATGTATATTACAAAATATTACCCATGCATTTTAAATCCTAAAATCAGTATTTTAATTAATTTTGCTGCTTTGATCCACTAAATTTGTTGGCACGCCAAGATTATGTAAAGTATTTTTGGGAGAAAATTGGCACGCGGATGTGAAAAGGTTCGCCAACCCTGCCCTAGGTCACATAGTTTTTGAGAAAATCGCATTTTTCCGTTACACTCAAATTTTGATTTACGGGCTTCAGAAAAAGTGTTGAGCAGAGTTGGAGGTACCTATCGTAGCAGAAGTATATAAAAGCATTGTTGACCATGAATTTCGGAAAAAATCGTCGGTAATTAGCCGAGATATTAACCCTTAAAGACACTGACGTTTGGACATACATAATGACAGGGACGGTGTACTCTATGCTCCATCGGCTTTTAAAGCTTAGATAACAAATTTTAAAGATATATTTATGTTATGTAATGCCCAGTAGCAGAATAAAAGCAATAAACGCCAAATTGTTAAAAACAGACTAATTTAATGAGAATTAATCACATAAATACTATGGGATTCGCGACTAGTTTCCATTGAGTGGTTCTCTCAATACACCTACAATGTCTTTAAAGGTTAACTAAAAACCTATATGGAATAACAAATATACAGAATAGCTACTTTTGCTATTATTTAGGTTCCCTATATCTTTGACCTTTCATGGTATATCAATTTATACTTTTCTAGTATACAGGGTGCAAAGGAAAGTCCCATTAACCCGAACTTGTGAACGGAGAGAGCTATAGCTATGCAAGTGAGGTAACGGTATAGTAAAGCGACTACGCCCGATTTAATGAAAACGACAGCAGCGCCCCTCGTGGCGAAATTTGGAAGATAGCTACTGCAAATCGAAAACGAAAAGAGATAGAGATAAATTTTCAGTTAGAAAGATTTAGAGCATCAATTAATTAGACGACATTTGTTTTACAAGGATAAGATAAATCTTCGACTGTTTACCCAAAAATGTCCGAAATCGATGCACCCCATTTTGTATAAACGTTTGAATGGAATTGTCAGAAGTATGAAGAAATACGCACAATTTATGCTATAAATACGTACTTATCTCAATACATCTTGATAACTTTACACAAAAAAAGACCAACTGTCTCACAGTGATAAAAAGTTAATATTCAGTATGTTCGAAAAGTTCGCTATTGCTCACGATACACGTTTGTATTCGTGAGAGTAATTCTGCATGCACATTTCTCGGCATGGAACGTCTATTGCAAGCCTCTTCAATACGACGACATAGATTTAACCCTTTCAAGGGCGGTGACTAGACGGTCTAGCCACCTAATTTTAATTCCAAAACTGACAAATGGCACCAAGAATATTTTAAT